>JARHVA010001280.1:0-600000 GCA_037957365.1 Torreya grandis | reverse complement strand
GATACCTATTATATTTTATCTAGTAACGATGTTCCTAGGAGCATGGGAATGACTAACAAACACTTTTTGATGGGAGGTGGATGGGGATACCATAGAGTTGGGCATCACCTTAGAGGATGTCCATGCTTTTCTTAGACTTCCCATTATTAGGACTCCTATTATTTTTGATTTATCAAAGGCCTAGGAGGAGGGATGAGACCTATCCCATTAGGTGACTAGCTCAAATAGTATTTACCCTAGATTACAAGTGTGCTTACTCAATGTATATGTCTTGACCATTATAGATATATGGAAGGTTGTGATAGGATTTGTGACATCACATGTGTTGTGTCATAAGTCAGATGAGAAGGTGTCATTGTATGTGGTAGCCTTATATCAGTCAATCCTACATCAGGGTGCTCTATATGATTTAGGTTTAGTTATTTAGATGCAGCTCATGCATGACATGTATGGTATGCTAACCTTAAGGAAAAATACTATGGGCCCTATGATTTTATTGAGTGTTTGGATATATGAGAAGTTTCATATATATCATCTATATAGGTTTCCCCATACGGTGGATGATAAGCTACTTTAGGTGGTGAGGTGGAAATAAGATCATGTTGTGCATGTTATACCCCATGTCCTAGATTTATAGATAGTTACTCATGGTAAGATTGTATGATATCCCTATATTGATATTATGGCTAGTTGGTCAATGTGGGCTACTATGGATACTATATTTGTGTGTGTGCATATTATTGGACATTGTACCTCATATGTGGAGCCATATTCTATAGCTCATTTACCTAGACTATTATTCTTACCACATCTAATGGCTCCCCTAATAGTACATGTTTATTGGGCATGACATGCTAGAGAGCTTAAAGGTAGAGGGGGTGTAGGAGTACCTATAGAGATACATATCATTTAGCCTCATCAAGTGATACCATAGTCGATTAGGCATAGCAATAAAGGGAATCTAGGCTTAATATGAAGGATGTGATAGTTTTATATGAAGAGGGTGAGGTTGTTATAGAGCAATAGGGAAAACACTGGCCAACATGATCACATAGGAGATGGATGCACCATCAGAGGGAGAAAACACACATGCCAATGGTCATGCATAGAGATCCCATAATGAAGGCTAGACATAGTTGGTCAATATAGATGTAGATGAGGAGAGGACCATGATGATCATGAGTGGTATCTCTAGGCTTTGTATTTACATGGAGGTAGCCTACAATGGAGGTGATCGATGGTTAGGCTGATGGGGAAACTATGGTTGGTGACATTGGTATTGGTAATAAATGCTTTAAGTTTTAAATATTGGGATATATCACTAGTTGCATATTTATTTATGTACATAGCATGGATAGATGGTTTTAGATATATATATATATATATATATATATATATATATATGATATCTAATGTATATAAGTTTTTGTCTTTCTTAGATATGTCCAAGGAGGAGTTTAGATGGGTTACCATAATTTGAGGTTCCCATCAAGATATTTTGGATAGGGTGTTAGGGCATCTTGATACTACTGCTATGAAGGACCCTGTGGTACCATATGCCCCAGCATATGATAACTAGTTTTGATGGGTGGGAGAGGCTTCTATGAAATTAGAGACATGAGGGGATGACCTAAAGCTACCCTCAAGAGTTAGATATGGGGAGGCATGATCTTAGTAGGCATTAGCCAAGGATCAAGCTGCCCATATGGATACAATGATAGAGCTTGTAATGTGTAGGCCCAAGTGGCCAATATATAAGAATAGGTATATGGTTTAAGATCTTGGACTACCTCATTATAGCATATTATTCAGAGGGATCAGTCACATGCATCTATGGATAGTGTGGATCAGCCCCTAATAGACATGATGGAACACAACCTTAGAGTTGTGGATATTATATTTTTATTTTTATTATGTTGTATCAAACTTAATTTATATATATTAATATGGACATTTTATTTGATCTATGAGTTGTACTAATGTTATTAATATATGTGTGGATGTATGGATTTATTTCCTTTTTAGTACATGTATTTTACTTTTTTTGTATATGCTATGGGAAATGTGTGATGTATGTTTTATTTTCTATCATTATCTGACACATATACATGGTTAAAAAATAAAATCATATAATTTGGAAAAGTATAAATAATCATAAAATGTAATACAAATTATATCACGATTGAAAATATGTAAAAATAAAATATGAATAAATATAGTAAACCAAAATGGTAAAGTAAAAGGTAGAAAATATTTCAAACCATGTATAAGTAAAATTTTACCAAATTAAAACAAATATAAGTCATACTATTTCAAGTTGGTAAGTATGAAAAATCTTGTAATAAAGTGGAAAAAATGTTCTAACAAATGGTATGAAACACAAATGGACTATAAAATTAATCAATCATACTAAATCAAGATGGGAAGTATGAAAGTAAAAATAAATGTAAGTATAAATCAAATTAATCATACTAAATCAAGATGGGAAGTATGAAAAATTTAATAAAATGGTTGTAAAAATACATGCAATCAAAAAAATAAGAAGATAAAGTGATTTTTTTATGAAATAATCATAAAACATAATAAATCAAGATTGGAAGTATGTAAATGATGTATAAATCATAATGTAACACAAATTATATCAAATTTGAAGCATGTAATATTATTTTGACTTCGTCACAATATGAAATTTTATGGGAATATTTTTTGAGGAATGCCTAGTCCTATCCAAGGTCTTCTATTGCAACTCACAAAGGGAACACCAATGAGGTGGAAATAAATGTTGGAATAGATTAATGGGATTTATTTTTTCATATAAATTTTGAGGAATTACTTGTCCTATCCAATTTCTTATACTTTAACTTAGAAGGAGAACACCAATGAGGTGAATGGTAATAAGGGGGGAAATAAAGAAATATTTTGTGAGGATGGTTTGGTCCTATCCAAGGTTTTATAGTGCAACTCACAAAGGGAAACAATATGGGTATGATAAATTAACAAAAGAATATTCATTAAGGGTAAATATTGGGATTTTTGTAATTAAATAAGGTGTGTAAAAATAAAAACATAATCATTTATAAGAAAACTTGCTCGTTATAAAGAAAACACTAAGAGTCTAGTGACCATCAAAATACAAAGGATGCATGCTTGCAATAAGTAAAAAGTTGTATAGGCAAATAGGTGGAATACTAAAATCAACTCGTGAAGGTTATATAAACAAATAAATTAAAATAAACCTACCTTATCACAACATGTTCCTTATTCCTTAGGGCCTCTTATAGAGCCATCGATTTACTGTGAATATTAGGTAATTATGTGAGAAAGTAGGTAGCACTATATATTTATTAATTCTCCTATCCTAGTTTAATGGACTACTATACCCAAATGGACTTCATCTCTATCATGAGGCCAATTATGGATATCAAGGTTTGAGTAGGAATAGGAGATGTGCTAAAAATAGGAAATCACATCTTTTGGTGTGATTAGACTTTTGTATTTTCTATTTTCCATTTTGATCATTGCCTTTTATTTAAATGATTTGGATCTTAAACTTTTTATGGATTTTTTGATTATTCCTCCATACATATTTGTAATAACCAACATGAGTGATAAAATTTATTCACACAAATAAAATTTAGACTTTGTTTATAGGAGACTAAGTAACTAGAGATATGACTGACTAAACAACATATGATTACCTATGAACCAATATGTAATCTCAAATTTCAACTTTATGTATGCTTAGTATGTGAAAGAGAAATAAATTAAAAATGGAGATCAAATAGATCAATGTATATAAATAGTACAATGAGAAGCCATGTTTGCTAATTGATCATAGGGTAAAGATAAAATACTAAGGGAATGAGGGTTTTATGACCACATTACAATAATTTTTATATTTATTTGATTTTAAGAGTATAAAACAATCATTAAAATGGAAAATAAAGGAATCCATGTAAAATAACTGATAATATAAGCATAATTTTGAAGCCATGAAAAATAAGAATAATACATAAGAGAAAGCTAAAGAGAATGAAACCATGTAAAATACATGAAGCATAACATAATGGTTCATGCAAAAAAGATAAGTGAAATCATGTTTGACAAAAATTTAAAAATATAATATATATAAATTAATCACAAATCCAATCCAACAAATAAAATTATAAATTATGTGAGAGAACACCATGTTGTGTTCACAAATAATGATAGATCTAACCACAAATTTTCACCATAACATCTAACACATCCCTATGCAACTAAATTCTAAATTTAGTCAAAGTCTCATTAAGCTTAGCATAAAGTCATGAAAAGACTTCCTTCCATATCGTCTCTACTAAAAAATTAGGTGTAGTAAAAGAAGAGTGATGCTCATGTTGTACCTCTTATGTGGGTAATCAATGTGAAGAATAGGCATCTCAATATGAATGGTATATATAGATCTATGTAGAGGTGAAACTAATGGATAAAGAGGAGCCTTCATTCATGGGTGACCTATAGTAGGATGAATTACTAATTTTGATATAGATGATGGAAAATCTCAGAGATGTTCCACTTGGCACCTATCAGTATGATGGGTAGTACACTGATGCTAAAGATAATAAACTTCCCCATATTTAGGGATGTACTCTAGAAATATCTTGGGAGGTAGGATCATCTTATCTTTGGGATATGAGATGATTGGATGAAATGTATCAATGTACTACCTAAGCTTTTGACAGTGAGTAGAATAATGGTTATTTATTCCATGGAAGTAAAAAATATGTCTATTAGTAGATGATGGAGGTATACTAGCTAAAGTGGTAAAGGAATAAGCCTATTGTTATTAATGTAGATTAAAATCCTTAGTCTAATAACAAAAACTCTATGAATATCACAATAGGGATCATATTCCCCTTTTTAAAGGTAAGGGATCAAGCTTTAGTAATGGTAGAAGACCATCACCAAGGAATGGATAAGGTGGAGTGGAAATTAGACTAGCTCATATGTAGGTATGGCTATATGTGTAGTAGGTCTAAGTAGAGTGGCTAACATGTATAAAGGAAGTAAACTATAAGGATCATGATATCGAGTAAAATGGTAAAGTATTATCATGGCATGGTATATAATCATACTCTTGAGAGTTTTTGTACTGATTGGAGGTGTAATACATATGTGTTCCATCTCTAACCTATGAATAGTAGTGGAAAAACTAGCATCAAGTACTATAAAAGGAATGATAGAAAAATAATTGAAAGACTACAATAAAGAAGAACAATATCTAAGAACCTCATCATTTTTATCTTGAATGAATCCATCTAAAAATGGGTCATCTAAAGAATAATCATGATCATAATCAGGTGTATGTAAGTCAATAATACATGCATGAATTTTTTTATCAGTCAAGGAAGCATGGTGAATGGAATGTTTAGTTTTAGTTAAATTAATTGGCATTTCATCAAAAGGTTACAGACAAGATCAAGGTTAGAGAGGAGGAAGTTGAGCGATGATGTTAGGGGAGAGATTAGAAGTTTTGATCATTAAGTTTATCTCATTTGGTTCATCGTCATTTAAGTCTAAGAGGTTGGGTGGAACATTTCAAATTAATTCTAGATGACCATTATAACCTCTAGTAGAGTTGATGGGATAGTTAAAGCATTGGGATTCTTGAAATGGAATGTTAGGTAAGGGTTTAAGGGTGGGTATTTTAAAAATACCTTGTTCTCGGAATTGTTCAAATTTTCAAGGATTCATATCCCCTTGAATCTTGTATATAAAACCATTGTAATGGAATTTAGCACATTGGTAGGTAGATGAAGTAGCTTCTCCCATACAATGTGTCCAAGGTCGAACAAGTAAGATATTTTAATAAAGTGAAAAGTTAAATATCATGACTTTCACATAAAATGTTATGGGATGAATAGTGATGAGAAGCCAAACACAACCTAAAGGAGGCATTTGTCTTTTGTCATAGCCTTGACATGTACTACATTTGGATTTAAAGTTACATTCATAGTATCTAAGTTTTTTAATAAATTCAAGGGAAACAACACAAGTTCCTAAGCCTTCATCAATTAAAGCATGCTTAACTTGGATATCAATCCTATTTTTATGCTAATGAATAGAAAAGGATCATCTGCCCAAAGCAATATTTCATTGAGAATCATAGAATATATAGGAAATTTGAGTGAGAGAAAGGTGTACACTATTTTATCAAAATGGATGGACATCTCTTCACATTGTTGAATATTACTATCTTCATATCTAGATAAGGTAGCTTATTTTTTGTATTTTAAGTAGGGTTTTAAATTAATTTACTCTATTAGGCACTTATCTAGTTATTCCAAGTCAGTTTGTAGTTTTTTACAACTAGGTGCAAGCATAAAATAATCCCATAGTGCTCAACATTTGTCACTCGACTGTGCCAACATTAAGTCACATAAGGTGAAAGCCTTATGCGCTCACCCAAATCATAATAGAGAGAGAATTGGGGCTTGTATTGGGATAGTTATTCCATGGTGCAATTCATTATTAATATGACTTGGTCATTACAATAATAAAATTAGCAAGTGCATTATCATAAGCCATTCTAGGTGAAGTTTGATTGTCTATATGCACAAAGCCTATTTGAGGAACTCATTCTAGTAATAAGTAATCAAGCCTATATTGGGTTGGTTCTAAGATCTCAAGGGCACAAGCATTTGTGTTAATAAGTTAAGCATCATTTAGGCACTTTGATGGGGTAAGGGGATTTCTTTATAGCAAGGGTTCATGTTTAGGTTAGCACTCTCAATAATGGAATCAAAGCTCAGGCACATGACTTCTCCTATACTTAGGCTAATTATAAATTTATATGTATGTCATCACTTATATAGGGATGCCATTAACGAGATGAACTAAAAGCTTGCTAGAACTTAGTGTTCATATATTAAAACTAACTATTATAACTATTTTAAACCTTGTACAATCAATTTTTAATCAAAGAACATAACTATAACTACATAATCTAGATCAATACTCATTTAATTTCAATGTCATTCTTCATTAAACAAGATTCAAAAAATTTGAGTACATATCAATAGAATAGAGCCCATGCTCATCTAAAACTACTAATGACCTAGAGGCACACAAGCGAGCTTGGGAACTACAATATGGATCCTCAAAGGTATCCATGCTAAAAATTATATGAATGGAATCTATAACTATATATCTAGATTTAATTTTATAGAGCTTCAATACCTCCATTCACATCTTTTTTCTCTCTGGATTGAACTCAGCTTTATAGAAGATAGGAGAATTTTCATGCTAGTGTGGAGGGCACATGTTGGGTGTTGATATGGATACTTGGTTAATAATTATACTATATCTATCACCTTATACCCTTCATTCTATAGTTTTCACATGTATCCACTCAAGAAGATGCCCTAAAAAACTAGGTGCCAAGTAACCACTTGCCAACTAGCACTAGGTCTGTGATGATTCCTCTAGCTAGTGCAAAAGGTATCAAAATAGAAATCATAACTAATGATAGCCTAATTCCAAGATATCTATTGAGTTGGTATAGACCTATAATTATAAAAATTAAGGTCCCAATAGTATGCCATACAAAATTTCTAGTTTGCCCTCAAACTAGTCTTTCAACACTCTTGGTATGCAAAAGTTGATTATACTCTCCTTTAGTTCATTATTGAAGTCCTCAAATCTATTGATAGTAATCTTGAGTTCCTTAATAGATCTATTTATCTCCATAGAAGTGGTTTTGAGTGAAAGCACATCCATCTTCTTTAATTCCTTTTATAAGGACTTAAGGTTTGCCTTAACTTTTGCTACTCCTCCATCTAGGATTTTTCCTTATTTGCAAGACTTAGTTTTCAAGGCATGAAAGACTACATCTAGGTTTTTTTTTATTTATTTGATCTACATGCTTAATGCATTGAAATTTCTTATTATTTGGGTGCACTCTAATATTCTCACAGTGTATACATGTGCCATCAGCCCCCCCTTCTCCCCCTTAGCCTATTTGAGGTACATGTCTATGACTGATGCCTGGTTGGAGAAGTTGTAGAATATGGCATCAGCTATATATACCCCTTTTGAATTTTGGTAAATAGGTCTTCCACCTCTTTGAAATTTTTAAGTAGCTCCTATTTTAGCATGACACATGGGTCCTCCTCTTCTTTTGGCATCGGTTCTACCTTCAACCTTAGGAGCATCTACTCCACTAGCATACATACTTTGTCAACCTCTAAAAGATTCAAAGTGTCAATGCTATCCAAGAGGGATGGCTTGGTTTCTTATACACACTCATCTAGTTGATACAATTTAAAATTCATGACCATTATTTCCTCTTTTGCATTCAGCATAATCTTCTTCCATTTAGAGGCCATAACATCATTGATAATGTTTTTATGTGCTACTTAAGATGCCATCTAGATTAGCACATTTACCAACCTAATTAATTTCATTACATGGGGGTTTATGAGAAGGGAATCATGTCTTTATATTTTTTCTACACCTATTATAGCCTTATATGTCACCTTAAAATGAGGCTCATCTAAATAACTATCAAAATTAAATGATAGTTGTTGGTGCATCCTAGTAGTGGCAGTTCCAGGGGACATGTACTTGTTTGCCAAATTTGGCCCACATAAGGATTTTTTGCCTATAAATGGTTTGAATAGATGATAAGAGTTATAAATTAAATGATTAGACCAAAATTAGAAGAAGAAGATCTCATATTTCTTACAAAGCTTTTAAAACAATTTAATCAAGCTTAAAGTGCAATTTGTTGATCCTTGGGATGTAAGCTTGGAAACAGGTGTAGGATTATAAAATGAAAAAGGCAAGTAGGGTCTCATGGTGTTTCAATAATTCAAGGGCAGGAAATTTATTACATAAAGTCTTAGAATTTTTTTGGATCCTTCTAAAGAGATAATAGTTTCTTTTACAAGTCTAGAGAGACTAGACCGTCATGGCATATCATGCAAAAATAAATGGGTTAACTTGATTTTGTATTTAATAAGTATTCTTAAAAAGCCTCCCAGGGCCAAAATATCACATGGACATGAAGTTATTAATTCCTAAATCATACTCTAAAAATTACATATCTTGATTTCTTTTCTATCTCAAGATATAAAGCTTCAAAGTTAGACTTACAAAGTGAAACGTGAATGGGGATGTAAAGTTAAAGTTGTGGCAAATAGTCATTTGAATTCAAATATTTGAAATATGAGCACATAACTAAAAAGTGCCCAAATATAAAAATATAGGATCAAATATAATGGCAAGTGGGTGATCAGTGGTGTTAGTGGGTCTTAAAGATCCAACGAAGCACATTTAATCATACATCAAAGATCAACGGTGAGCTCACAGTCAAAAGTTCAAAGGATCTCTAGGGTGAATGCACAAGTGACAAGTGGAATAATCTCAATAGTAGAATCTAGATCTAATGACATGTGAATTAAGCTCAAGTTAGTGGATCTAAGCATGTTAATGAAGTGTATTAACTCATACAAGGTAGATTAATAGCAAGCAGTGGGTCAAAAGGTTAGTGGATCCTAAGAGAAAATATGTGGGTGATAAGTGCCTCAATTATGGTATACTAGCATAAGATTTATGGCTTAGATTCATTCATATAAAGGGATATCTATGGTGCACATGAGGTCAAGGAGTCAAAGAGATGACATCAGGATCTTGAGAATGAATGAAGAGCTGACAGATGGCACAATTTGAGAAGGCTCAGATCAAGATCGATAGCCTTTTTAAAAGTCAAAAGCTATGGACTTCAAATAGAGGTCAAATTTGACTCAGGTCAAACCTAGGCATTTTTTTAAAGGATGCCATTGAAGCTCAATTGAGACCTCTATTGGAAAATATAGAGCATGTAGAGTCAGTTTTCTTGTGTTTTCAATGTCATGTTCAATAAGTCCTTGGCTTCCACAAATTTTAGAGGTAGAATAGGTCTATTTAGACCTAATATAATTCAATAATGATGTTATGCAGTCCATAAGCTATTCATCAACATTAAGACTATAGGAAAACCAATAATTTAGATTGGTTTTCATTTATAGTGGACCTAGATTTTAGATTTCAAAATAGGGGCAGGTTTGTGATTAATAAAGGAGTGTTTTCTCTATTGACATGGTCATAACCTCAACAAAAAGGTACCTATAACTGGTAAAATTAGACATATCATGGCTCTATCAGATTTAAAATATGAGGATTTTGTCCTCATGAATAAGTCAAGTAGAAGATGGCATAGAGTCCCAAGGTGGAGATCTAGTAGTTGGAGAAAGAAGTTGGAACATTTCATGGATTTTTAGGAGAGCTCTAAGGGTTTTCCTTCTTTGCAGGAGCATGATTCATAATCTTAGACACATTCTTGTCCTATAGTATATTGCTCGACCAATGAGTATATTTGGAGGCTATTGGGATAAATAGAGGCTATTTTTTCTATAATGTATTAATCTTGATTTGATCAAAAGGTGGTGGAAATTGAATTGATCTTGGATGGAATTTCCCCCTCTATCTTCCCCTTTCTCCTATATCTCCCATTCTTTCCCATTTGTAGCACTTTTTATAAGAAATTCTCTCTCAATTCTAGAAGAGCAAAGACTCTCATTTGATAAGGCTAGACCCTGTCAAAATTTGTATGAAAGACATCTTGAAGTAATAAAGACTTTCTTTGCCTATTTCTCCCCTCTAAATTATGTGTACCAAAACTTGTGCATGATGGAATTGTGAAGGAGAATTTTACATGCCCATAGTCCTTTCTTACTCATTTCTAAGGTGTCTTCAAGTTAGTTCTAGGTCTAAGTTAGTGTTATTTTTGTCATTGATACAAGCTCTTAGTGAGTCTTAAAACTCCTCTTTGCCTTCATTCATTGCTTCTTGAACCTAGTTTATGAAACACTTATGCAACTAGCTAAGTTTTGTGAGATTGTGTGAGCTAGCATTGTCTTATGCTTCCTTAGTGTTTACTTCATTCTTATATGATTTCTTATTTAAATTTGGTGCATCACCTAGTTAAATTTTTTAAGAGCCCTTTTCCCCTTTATAACCATTTTCTCAATGCAAACATTAGTATAGGTGATCCATCAAGAGGAAGTCAGCCTTCTCTAGAGGTCCAACCCCACCATAGGTGATCCATAGCCTGGGTTTATTCCCATAGTGTAGCTCAATTAGAGAGATCATAAAAAACCCTCTCCAAGGGTACAAATTGATGCTACAATAGTTTTTGGCACACTTAGTGGGAATTACATTCAAATAAGATTGGTCAAATTTTGATGTTGGTTTGATAAAATTTTAATAGCTATAGCTTCCAAGAAATAGCATCTAGTGACTCCAAAAGAAGATTCAACATTTTTTTAGCAGAGCAGTAACTACATCTCATGCCAAAGGTGACTACAAGGTTAGCTTCTAGAGGCATTCCCTTTTAATTCAATGAATTACCTTTAAACTCAGTAAAGAGATTAATTTTTCTAACACACACCCTTATAATGTCAACATTGTTCCTAAATCACTTTCAAGGTCTGCCACTATAATAAGATCTTTGTTAAACCCTTTCATTGTCATGCCATCCCCTAGAGCTTTTCCCTTTGTGGATTTTAATGGCCAAAATTCTCTAGACCTACTTCAATGTGATCCTATTATAGTAAAAGATCTTAAAAGTGTCCCTTATTTTACTAGAGACCAAGTGACAACCCCTTTTGAACACCTCATGGATATATCCAACTTCTGCAATATTCATGATATTAATGAGGAAAATGTGAAAATTAGGCTATTAGCCATCTCCTTCAAAGGTAAAGCCGTAGATTGGTGTATAAACCTTACTGCTAATTTTATTACATAATGGGACTAACTAGGAGATGCATTTTGTAAAATATTTGAAGATAAAAGTGACCATTTGTCACTTATAGGGCAATTAACCACAATAAAACGAGCCCCTCATGAAGTTATACAATACTTTAACACAAGGTTCCAAAAGACTTGGGATAGAATCCAAGTCTCTATTAGGTCTACCCCTAACTTTGCCTTTATTTACTATTTGAAGGCCCTTAATAGTGACATTGTAGTAATGATCTAGTCCATGAGAGGAAACACATTGCCAAATACATGAGGTGGAAATTAGGGGAAAAATTATCTAGTCCAAACTAACACCTAGACCACCAATGCCTTTGTTCCCTCAAATCCAACCACCCCCTATTTATATTCCTCCCCTTGTCATTCCTCCTATGCCTAAAATTTTTTCCATACCTTCACCTAAGCAAGAAAAGGCTTCCACTAGTCAATCTAGTGATTCCCAAGAACACAAGAACTTTTAAGAGCTTAAGAGCATGTTCCAATCTTTGGTAAATTAACTAGTGAATGTTAAGAGGTAGAAAGCTTTAATAGGCCTTACCAAGCCTCATATAAACCCAAAAAATGATATTATAAATCAAATAGGCCACCCTACAAAGAAAACTTCAAATGCTAAGGCCAAGGTCAAAACCAAGGATAAGGGCAGCCTAACTATAATAGATAAAGCACCTATAATCCAAATGTTGCAAGCACTTACAACACTTTGGTTCCCATCCAGAATAATTTTGATCAAGAAAATAAGGGTATCATGCCTTATAATTAGTCTTTTGGGAAATCCATTATCCCAAACATTAACTTTAAAAAAGCTTTCAATGATTAATGGTAGTAGATTGCTAATTATGGGTATAATCAAGCTCATATGGCTTAGAACACAGAGGTACCCATGATGACAAAAAAAAAAGAGCCTCAAAAAGGTCAAATCCATAATCAAAGACCAATATAGTTAGGTGATACAATAGTGAATTATGAGTAAGAAGAGTGTTATGCACTCAATCATCAAGCTAGTTCTATCTTGGCATACATTCTAGTAGCGGCAAATACAAGGTTCAAAAAAGGAACATGGATGGTAACCAGGAAGCAGTCAAGGAGCCTCCTAAAATTACTCCAATATCAAACAAAAATGAACCTATTATTGTTCCAAAGGTTTCAATAGCTCTAGTAAATCAAAATTAGGGGATTGTCTTTATCCCTCAGAACTCACAAACTCAAGGTGCAATTATGGCTCCCAAAGCACAACCAAAGGTTGGTGGTTCACCCATCAACATTGTGGAACAAATGAAAAGGTCCAATGTGAGTATGTTAATGTGGGATATGCTCTTCATGCCTAATTAGGTAGACATCCTCCAAGAAAGGTTGTCAAGAATCAATTTTTCTAAGAAACCACCAGTCAAAGAGAATGTGGTCCTCACTAATACAACCAAAGGACCAAATGAAAGGTAACTAGGTAAGGTGGTCAAACCTCCTTACTTATATATTTTATTAATCACTAGTGACTCTTTAGTTCACAATTTATTGGTAGATAATGGGTCTATCACCTCAGTAATGCCAAAGTCTATAGTAAACTAGCTTGGTCTAAAGTATGATCCCCAATCTAAAGGAGTGTTGTAGTTGGATGGATCTTCCACCAAGCCATCTGGTATCCTCATAGATCTCAAGTTGACCTTTTATGCTTGTCTTAGTGTCTCAGTGGCTTAATATGTGTTGATACTAGATGTACCTCCTTATTTTTCCCTATGCCTATTTAGGGAATTCACTGCAAAGATTGGAGGTTATCTTGTAGTAGACTGGTCATACATGGCATTCAGAACAAGATATGGGACCAAAGTGTCTATCAAGGCTGAGTCCATTGCATAATTCCATATTGAACCTTATGGGATAGATAATATAAACCTCAATTACACCATCCTATATAAGGATGAATTTATAGTTATTAAATAATTAAACACTCACCTTGAGGAGATACTAGACATGTTCTTGGATCAACTATGGAATGATAATAATTTGGTTGATCACTTGGAAGGAGTTGAAGAGAGGGACATAGGTGTTTAATGCTTACATGAAGAGAATCAGTCTATGTCATCCCTCATCAGACCTTAGGAAGATCCTAGTGGCTTATGGAAATTGTTCTTTGATGGTTCAAGGATCAAATATGGGGTGGGTGCAGGTGAAATGCTAGTATCCCCCTCCAATGGCAAGTATTTATCTTCTTACAAGTTCCAATTCAGTTTCTCTTGCAATGTAGCAAAGTATGAGGGCCTTATCTATAGCCGTAAATGGGATAATAAGAGAGGAATCAAATAATTACAAGTTTATGAGGATAGTGAGTTGATAGTGCACCTGGTTAGAGGTTAGAATATCACCAAGAATCCATTGATGAATTCTTACAAACATAGAGTGTGGTACCTAATTGAGGATTTTGAGTCCTTTAACATCCAACCAGTACCAAAGAACTAGAATAGACATGTTAATAACTTGGAAGATGTAGGAGATCAATTCAATATCCCAAAAGATTTGAAAAGGACCAAGGTGTATCCATGTGTCAAAGTGGTGGTGAGACCATCAGTTCCAAATAATGAAACTCATTGGCAGGTCCTTGAAAATGACAAACAAATTGCTTATTTCTTGCAATAGGAAGAAGAATTCTCTTCAAGAAACCAAGAGAAGTTTCAACATCAATATGGAGAGAAAATAGTTGAATTGAGATCCAATAAGCTTCCTAAAGGGATTGTGACCCTTGAAGGTCATTTCCATGAGGGAGATCATATGATAAATGATAAGGTAATGATGTCAATAAGTAAAGAGAACTATGAACGAGTCTTTACCTTCACATATAAGATCTTCAAGCTTAGAAAAGTAGAACTAAAGCTAAAAGGCATACTTTCATAGAATTTTGTAAAGAATATGTAGATATATTTGTTTGGGAACATAGTGACTTGAAAGGATTTTATCCCAAGCGGCCCAACACACTATAAAACTAGAGGTTAATTCCAAGCCTATTAGGTAAAATCAAAGACCTATAAACCCCAAAATTGAAGTGCTTATGAGGAAAGAATTCACCAAATTAATTGAATCTAATATCATCTTTCCCATTAAGCACTCATCATGGGTAGTCAACTTCATACCTATATGGAAGAAGAGTGGGGAAATTAGATTATGTGTTAACTTTAGGGATCTGAATAGGGTCTCTTTGAAATATCACTACCCCTTACCATCTATGGAGCAACTCCTTTAGATAGTTTCTAGTTTAGAATGTTTTTCTCTTTTGGATGGGTATTTAGGTTATAACCAAGTGTTGGTGAGAGAAGAAGATCAATATAAGACTACCTTTACCACAAAGTGGGGCACATATGCTTGTTAGAAGATGCCTTTTGGATTGTCAAATGTTGGGGCTACTTTCCATAGAGCCACAGACATGTCTTTCCAAGGGTTGTTGAATTAGATGTTGTTAGTTTACTTAGATGACATCATAGTTTTCTCCAAGAAGGCTAGTGAGCACATGGACCATATAAGGTTAATCTTCCAAATATGTAAATAGTATGGGATCTCTTTAAATCCCAAGAAGTGTCTATTTATTATTCATGAAGGAAAAATTTTGGGTCACATTATTTCAAATGAAGGACTATCCATTAACCCTAATAGAATAAGTGTTATCTTAGAATTATCTCTACCCAAGCACAAGAAAGGAATCTAGAGCTTCCTTGGGAAAATAAACTTTGTGAGAAGGTTTATACCTAGTTTTATAAACCTAATGAAACCCATCAGTACCATGTTGAATAAGAGTAAAGTGTTTGCTTGGTTAAATAAAGGTAAATCATCTTTTAAATCCATCAAGAAAACCATTACCCAAGCACCCTTGCTCATGAATCCTAATTTCTCAAAGGATTTTATATTATACACCTTTTCCCACATTGACAACATATCAGCTATGTTGATGTAGAAGAATGGTGAAGGACTTGAGCAACCAATTAATTTATTTAGTCAAGGGCTAGAGGGATATGAGGTGAGGTACACTTTCATAGAAAAGTAGGTTCTTTTAGCAAGGTTTATATTATGGTGTCTCATCTTGGAGTTAGGGACTTCCTCCTTAACAAGGATTTGAATAACAAAAGAGTAGGTTGGATCACCAAGGTCATGGAGTGTGATGTGGAGATCAAAGTCACCAAGATGATAAGAGGTAAAGGCTTGTGTGAGCATATGGTGGATGACCTTTAAGAATAAAAATAAGTTATTTTGGTGACATAAGATAACTCACAAATAGATACACCTCCACTTCATAGTAGTTATCTCCAAGAAATGACACATTTCTTGATGATAGGGGAATGCCCTCAAGGTTTGGACAAAGAAAAAATAAGGTATTTCAGATTTCAGTCCATACTTTATGCATTAGTTGATGGTGTTTTTTTATAAGGGACCTCAATGGGGTACTTCTTAGGTGCATTGATGACAAACAAGTAACAAAACTCTTAGATCAATTTCATGATGAACCTACAGGTGGCCAATTTGTTCTAAGAACAACAATAACAAAGGTAATGAGAGCTAGTTATTATTGGCCCAACTTTTTCAAAGATGCATATGCATGGGTTAGGGAATGTCAAAAGTGTGCTCTATTTTCAAACAAACAAATATTAATAGCTCTTCCACTTAACCCAATTAAGGTGGAGTAGCCCTTCATGTAAGGAGGGTTGGACTCCATAGGAATGATAAATCCACATTCAAGTGTAGGAAATAAATGGGTGATTACTATTATAGACTACTTCATCAGGTGCGTGGACTAAATTGCCTTAAAAGAAGCTAATGAGACAATAGTATTGGACTTATATGACAGCATAGTGACCAAGTTTGGTATCCCAACTACTATAATTTTAGATAATGCCTTAGCATTTATTGGTATGAAGATAAGTGAATGGGCATTTAAGATGGGCATCTACCTTAATACATCCTCAAATTACTATCCCCAAGCCAATAGACTAGTAGAATCTATAAACAAGAACTTGATAAGGATTATCAAGAGGATCATGGAAGAGAATCAAAGAGTGTGACATACAAAGCTAAGGACAACCTTATGGGATAATAGAGTGACTCCCAAAGATATCATTGGCAATTCTCCATATGTCCTTGTATATGGAAGGGAAGCTAAATTGCCCATTTATATAGAACTATATGCATTGATTTAGCCCATCAGCTTGAGTTGATGGAGAGTGAGCCTATGAACATGAGGATGATAGAGCTCATGGAGCTTGAAGAAACTAGAGACCTTATAATGAATACATTAGGGTCACACCAAGACCAAGTCAAAAAAACCTTTGACAAGAGAGCCATAGCAAGGGACTTCAAGGAAGGAGACCTAGTCCTCAAATGGGACTCAAATAAGGTAAAACTAGGCAACCATACCAAGTTTGATAACTTATAGAGGGGTTCTTATTTGATCAATGAATGCAAATAACATAATGTTTTTTAGCTTTCCCAACTGGGTGGAGAGGTATTACCCATCCCAGCTAATGAAATTCATTTAAATCCTTGTTATTAAAATATTTTGTATCTTTTGTATGATATTATAACATATTATAGTAGTTTTCTATGCTTTCCTAAGTGCCTTAATCACATTTTCTTTTAGTTATGTGTTTTCCTTTCAATAAATGCCTTAGGTATGGTTGTTTGTTTTGATTTTGTGTTCCTTTTTACTTCAAGAGGAAGTTTTATAAAGGGTTAAATTTGAGTCAATCTCACATCAGTTGAGAGAAAATACTATGACTCCATGTACCCAATGGATTAGTTCAAGGATACTAGTCTTTACATAGCAGGCATGCAACCCCAGGATGTCACCAAAAATATTGGCCAAATTTGGCCCACATAAGGATCTTTTGCCTAGAAATGGTTTGAATACATGAGAATATTTATAGATGGAATGAATAGACCAAAAGTAGAAGAATATCCCATATTGATTACAAATCTTATAAAACACTTTAAGTAATATTAAAGTGTAATTTTTTGATCCTTGGGAAGTAGGCTTGGAAATAGATCTAGGATTGTAAAATGAAAAAGACCAATAGGGTCTCATGGTGTTTCAAGCATTCAGGGGCATGAAATAAATTTCACAAAGGCTTATAATTTCATTAGATCCTTGTAAAGAAATAACAATTTCTTGTGCAAGTCTAGAGAGACCAAACCATCATGTCACATCATGCAAAAATAAATGGGTTAATTTGATTATGCATTTAATAAGTATGCTTATAAATCCTCTCAAGGCCAAAATATCACATGTACATGAAGTTATTCATGCCTAAAGCATGCTCTACAAATTTCATATCTTGATGTCTTTTCTATCTTAAGATATATAACTTCAAAGTTAGACTTGTAAAGTGAAACATGCATGGGGATGTCAAGTTAAGGCTACGATAAATAGTCATTTGAATTAAAATGTTCCAAGGATGAATGTGTGATTGAAAAGTGTCCAAATATCAAAATTTATGATCAAATCTAATGGTGAGTGGGTGATCAATGATGTCAGTGTGTCCCAAAGATCCAATGGAGCACTTTTAATCATACATCAAAGAGTAATGGTGAGCTCATAATCAAAAGTTCAAATGATCTCTAGGGTGAACACACAAATGACAAGTGGCATAATTTTGAGAGTAGAATCTAGATCCAATAGCATGTGGATGAAGCTTGAGTCAGTGGGTCTAGATAGATCAACGATGAGTGGTAGGTCAAAAGGTTAGCAGATCCTAAGAACAAATATGTAGGTGATAAGTGTCTCAACCATGTTAGATTAGAAGTAGATATATGGCTCACATTCATTCATACAAATAGATATCTATGGTGTGCATGAGGTTAAAGAGTCAAAGAGTTGATATTAGGATCATAAGAATGAATGAAGAGCTAATAGATGGCATAATTTGAGAAGCCCAGATCAAGATCTATGGTCATTGTTAAAAGTCAAAATCTAGGGACTTCAAATAGTGGTTAAATTTGAATCAAGTTGCACTAGGAAATTTTTTTTAAAGGATGTCATTAAAACTTAGTTGAGACCTTTGTTAAATGATCAAGAGCATGTAGACTCAATTTTCTTATGTTTTCAACATCATGTATAATAATTCATTGGCTTTCACAAGTTTTAGAGGTAAAATAGGTCTATCTAGACCTAATATAGTTCAAGAATTATGTTATGTGGTCTGTAAGATATTCATCGACATTAAGACTATAGGTAAATTAATACTTTGGATTGGTTTTCATCTCTATTAAACCTAGGTTTTAGATTTCAAAATAGGGGTAAGTTTATGATTAATAAAGGAGTGTTTTATCTATCGACATGGTCATAGCCTTGACAAACAAGTACCTATAGTCACTAAAAGAAAACATATCATGGCTCTATCAGTTCAAGATATGAGGATTTTATCCTCATGAACAAGTCAAATGGAAGACGGTGTAGAGTCCCAAGGTGGAGATTTGGTAGTTGGAAAATGTAGTTGGATCATTTAATGGATTTTCAAGAGAACTCTAAGGGTTTTCCTTCTTATTAGGAGCATGACTCATCATCTTAGACATGTTTTTGTCCTCTAGAATATTGGTCAACCAATGAGAAGATTCAAAGGTTATTAGGATAAATAGAGGCTATTTTGTCTATAATGTATTAATATTGATTTGATCAAAAGGTGGTGGTAACTCAATTAATTATTTTAGATGGTGTGTTCCCCCTCTCTCCTCCCCTTTGTCCTATATCTCCCATTCTTTCGCATTTGTAGCACACTCAAAATTTTGATAAGAAATTCTCTCTCAATTTTGGAAGAGTAGAGACTCTCATTTGTTAAGGCTAGACCCTATCAAAATTTGTATAAAATACCTCTTTAAGTAAAAAAGACTTTATTTGCCTATCTCTCCCCTTTGAATTGTGTGTAGCAAAGCTTGTGCATGATGGCATTATGAAGGATAATCTTCCATGCCCATTTTCCTTATTTTTTTCTCATTTATAAGGTGACTTCAAGTTAGTTGTAGGTCTAAGTTAGTGTTCTTTCTATCATTGATACAATCCCTCAGTGAGTCTTAGAACTCCTCTTTGCCTTCATTCATTACTTCCTAAACCTAGCTTATGAAACACTTATGCAACTGGCCAAGTTTTGTGAGATTGTGTGAGCTAGCATTGTCTTATGCTCCCTTAGTGTTTACTCATGCTTATGTGAGTTCTCATTTAAATTTGGTGCATCACCTGGTTAACTTTTTAAGGGTCCCTTTTCCCCTTTATAACACTTTTCTCAATGCAAACATTAGTATAGGTGATCCATCAAGAGGAATCTGGCCTTCTCCAGAGGTCCAACCCCACCATAGGTGACCCATAGCCTAGGGTTTTTCCCATAGTGTAGCTCAATTGGAGAGAGTCTAAAGAAACTTCTCTAAGGGTGAAAATCAACACTAAAATAGTACCCAAACATGTAGTAATATTTGTTGGTCCACCCCTTCTATTCCTTTTATCTTAGGCTTGTCCCAATGCCTTCTTCCTCAGTGATGGCCAGTTCCATCTGCTCTTTTCCCTCTTCATCAAGGCTATCTCTCTCTTTGATGCTTTCCTTTGAGGTTCCTTCTTCTTGCTCGAATATGGGTTCTTCCTCAAACTTGTCCCCTTTGTCTACTTATTTTTCCTCGATGTTAGCTTCACCCTCTTATTTTTGCTAGGTTTTTTGGATGCCATATGTTTGTTCTTTTAAGGTGCCAGTATTACATTCCTTATCTCCAGGTGCCCCTTCACTACTTGGGCATGCCTGTGATGTAGCTTCTACTATGCTAGTGGGGGTGATAGGTTCCTTTTCTATTACAACCTCTTTCTTTTCCTTTTCTTTCTTGGTTTTTCTTATAAGGCCTTATTTTTCTTGACCTTCCTCTTCTTTGCTAATGATAAGGCATTTTCTTCTTTGGCCTTTATTTCCTCAACCTCAATCTTCTCAATTTCTTCATGGGTTATGTCTTTCTTCCTCATGGAATCTTTTTTATCATCTAACACTATCACCTTCAGGATTTCTACCTCACTCATCCCCAACTTCCTCCATGTTTCTCTCTTTTCCTCCTTAATATATAGAGGTTGTGTGGAGAGTTATTTGGTTGAGGCACTTGTTATATTTTTTGCTTCTCCAAGTGCATTAGCAGTGCCACCTTGGAGGACCTCATAAACTTATTTGGCATTGGGATATTATTCTAATTCTTCTTCTTGGACAATGTAAACTTTCATCACTAATTCTTCCTCTTCCTCTATCTCTTCACATTCTTATTGCACTTCCATTTCCTCATGTGCATATTATGCCTCCATCTCTACCAATGTTATTATGGGCATTGCAACAGGCCCCTTGGACTTCTTTTTCTTCTCCCTTTTGTTAGGTGAAGTAATCCCTGGCATGAAGGTCACACACTTATTCATTGGTGTAGAGGGATTTGTTTCATTACCAGAGGTGATCTTCAACCTGAGGTGCTCTTGAATTTCCTCTAGTGTTTCTTCCCACTTTTTCTAGGGAGATTTTCTCTACACTACTGGCACCAATTTTCTTTCTTCTCTAATATAGAGGGGAAATTCATCATCCTTATCGAGGTAAATGTCCTTATTTTTTGGATTCATCTCATAATATAGTATGTGGATGTGCCCAAGAATCACTTTTTTGTAGAGGGGATGGATGTCGGTGTGATATGAGTTATCCTCCTCATCTTTAATAGATTTCTCTCTTGGGTGCATGTATTGGCACCACAACCTTCTTCTTTCTAAATCCATAGATTTCACCAAGATTTCTAGATACTACGCATTAGGAATTATCCTTATCACATCCATAAAGTACTTGGAAAAAATGTGTAAGGGAGCTTCAGCCATTTATGAGCACCAAGCACATTACATAAAAGTGTTGCATAATAGCAAAGGTTTTCATTCCAAACATGTTCTAAGGTAGATCCTAGGGGATGTGACATACCATCCCAGACACTTATATATATTGGGTACATCACCCTAGTACATAAGTCTTAAACTTTTGGGAGAATGTAGGGGGTAGGTGAAGTTTTGGTACTTCAACATAGGGGAGTCATTATGCACTGGGAAGACCTAAAGGTTATATTCATCACCATTGACACCCATCAAAAGGTCTCTCATGTTTTATGACACTTAAGTGTGTTCTTTATCATTTCTTCTGTAATGAAGTTTGATATATTAAACTTGATCCCCTCACCATGTGATGGGTTATGCATAGGTAGGCCTTGGTGATGTCCATCCATCGACCATTGGGTAAAAGTTTTAAAATTATGAGGTGCACTAATACCCTTATATTAGGGTCTTTGATATCGTCTATATGGAACATGCATCCTCCCTTGTAGTACCCAAGGAATTTTATAACCCTTTCAACTTTAGCATCATCTACCATCATTTGATGGATATTTACATCAAAGTCTAGGAACTCGATGATTATACCAATAAGTCTTGATAATAACTACATGCATCTCCCTATAAAGTAGAAGTGATTTCCATGGATGTGTGAAAGGAGGAACTGAATGAGTTCCTCTGGCTTCCCAAAACATGGAAACTCATAGAGCTGAGTTGTGCTGATGGTCACTAGTCTACCCTAGATAGAGACATCAAAAGATATCATGCCTTGTTTTATATTATCCCATGTATCAACCACCTGATCTTACACTAGATCTTTTTCATTTCTTTATGTGTGGTGGTTATATTCTTTGAGTTGGTAGGTATATGCTAAAGATGTCTAGTTCTCTCCTACCAAGATCTCCATGGGAAACTACATTTCCCAGTAAGACATATTTTCAAGTGCCTCAAGACCAACTAATATGTTGATAACTCCTTTCAATGGCTATGATTTCTTATTTAAAATGATTGTCTCTTACACTATCCATGCCCATTTTTCATCCTTATGCACCTATAGTGCACCAAAACTCATACATTTCTTCCCCATCTTGAATTGGCTAGTATTAAAGCATGGTATATTTAACTTGTCAAAGCTTATAATGTTTATTGTCACTCCTCATATTCATGGGATATATGAATATTAATTCAACTCTTGAGCTTCACTTGCCATTAATGGTGGCCTCGACATCACGCAACTTTTTTACTACTTGGTTCTTGCATAATTCTTTCCCCACACTTCTCTATGCTAATCTCAAAAGGAATGCAATTACTCTCTCTATTCAATCATTCACTTTTTGAATTTTTGGGTGCTCAAGATTTCACTCTAGTATTTTTTTTCTTTAGCTTTGGTTTATCTCTGGTTCTATGCTATTCATTTTGGGAGTAAATTAACTTGAGGTTTGTAACCTAAACCAATCAACCTTTCACTATTTTATATCCCTAATTCAGATACCTTGTTAATTTAGGTGATTAATGGTGTGGAGGTGATTATATTTCTTGTAATTTGCAAAAACCTATGAAATCCACAAAAATCCAATGCCACCTATGTATTCAATGTGGATCTTTGTGCCTCTATCATCACCTCAATAAATTCTCCTAACAATATTTTTGGTGAAGTGATGTGTAGTTTAAATGCTCACTTCCCATCTCACTTTGGGTGGATTCCATATTTTCTTGATGATCTTATCCTACACTTTATTCACTTGGCATGACCTTCACCATCTTTCTGGTAACCTAGGCGTAGCACCTCACATGTGCATAATTTAACCTCCATGGTTCTATCATCTCTTCTTGTGGTGCTTTCATTTTAAGTGTTCTTTCCTATCTTGGTTAGTTTCTCTATGCTTTCATCTCTTTTCTTGGCCTATATTAACCCATGAAAATCCCTTACACTAGTCTAATATCACTTCTTGTTTCAAGTGTCTTGCACACTTAGCATCTTGTGCACCTCTCTTGCATTTTATGTGCACTAGCATCCTGTGCACCTCTCTTCATCACAGTACTCAAAATTTGCAAGTCTAGCAAACTCCATGCACTCAAAAACTTATATGTCTAGCATTAGGTTCTTTATAAATCATTTTTTCTTGACTCACTTGACTAGAGTTATGTGTATAAGTTCCAAGATAGTTCTCTTATGGCTTGAAAGCACTGCTTATTCACTTTACAAGAACAATAATCATAAAATACAAAGAAATGTTTTGCTTGCACCAAATGTCATTTATGTTAGCAAAACACAATAAACTTGTGACTATGAAGTTGGTTTTTGATGGTTCAAGCACCATCTTATTGCTTATAGAGCTTTAATTTATTTTCATTGAAATGCCTAGGGAGCATTTCACCCAACAATGTGTACAGCTTGCATTCATTAATTTCCAACATGTTGTGAATGACATATGGGCCATCTACCTAATTTTTAGCTTTCCCAATGCTTGAGGTACTTGGAGTCGTATATAAATACTAATACTCCTTTATTTAGTACCTTGTGCTTAATATGGTTGTCATGCCATAACTTTTGGTATGCCTTCTCTATTTGTTAGCTCCACCGTACTTGGGTGCACACTTCATCTAATCTCTTCAAGTCTTTCAGACTTATACTCAATTATTCTTGGTCATCCAAATGACCAATACACATAATTAAAAATGATGTCACCAATAAATCCATTGATAGAATCACCTCAACACTAAACACTAGTTGAAATGGTGTAGCTTTGTTCAGGCACTTGTAGGTTGTGTGGTATGCCCATTGTATCACTGACACTCGATCATCCCAATATTTATGACCAATGTCACATATATTCATGAGGCACATTCCTAAGATATTTTTAAATTCCTTAGCTATGCCATTTACTCATGGATGATAAGGGGTGGTCTTATGGTGCACCACCATGTATTTTATCATCAAGATCTACACAGTTTCATTGATGAAGCATGTGCCTCTATCACTAGTAAAACTAAGTGGAAACCCATAGTGACTTATAATTTTCTCCCATTAAAACCTTGTGGCTATGGTTTTTGTACAATTTTTGCTTGTTATTGCCTTATCCCATTTGGTGAAATAGTTAGTGGCTACAAGAACATATCTTATGCCTATGCATTTTTCTATGGGAGTAATTGGCCCAATAAAATCAATGTCTCATTTCTCAAATGGTGCCTGGGAAAGAATGAGGATGAGAGGCATCTCATCCTGGTGGTTAGGTTTCCTTATTTAGTTGTAATATGTCACATTCCTTGGCATAATTTATTGCATCCTAAAATACACTTAGTCACCACAAACTTGATTGCAATACCTTGCACATTATTACATCTCCAATGCAATGGCCTCCTATTATTCCCTCATGTGCCTTGCATAAAATAGAGTCCATTTCATGTTATAAGAAACATTAGTATAGGACTTCATCTCAACCTAGTTTGTATATTTCCCCACTGATAAGTTAAAAAGGGGTAATATGAACTACGAGTTGTTTCTTCTTTTTGGTTGTCATTATTTAGGGTGAAAATCTAAATGTTAGAAATGTGTCTATATTTTATAAGTCCTCAGGGTTGTTTTGGACTCTATAGAGTTATGAATCTATCATGTCATCCTCAATAGGCACTATTGCATCATTGGAGTCGATGTGGGACAAATGGTCTAGGCTTGAGTCTTATTTTCCAAGATTGATGATAACTAAGAACTAGAATTTTTGAAATAGAACTATCCATATACAAATGCCCCCATGGAGAATGGGCTTGTTTATGAGGTACTTAAGCACCTAATGGTCTTTGAATAATATGAATGGTGTCACCAACAAGTATTACCTCAATTTTTTCAAGGTGTAGACCATGACCAATGCTTCGTGTTTAGTTATTGTATAGTTCTACTCTGCTTGGGTTAATTTTTTACTTGTAAAGGAGATGGGGTGATCCATTTTTCCTTCATTAAGTTACACTAGAATGGCACCAATTATATATCCAAATGCATTGACATGGATGTGTAATGGGGTCATCTAATTAGGAAATTATAGAATAGGCACACTAGCCAACTTGAGTTTTAGAGTTTCAATGGCATCCTCTTGTGTTATGCCCCAATAAAATGGGGCATCCTTGCACAAGAGCTCCTCTAGTGGAACTAAAATATTTTCATATCTCTTGATGAAATTTATATAATATCCATAATGGCCAAGAAAGGCAACAACATCTCTCTATGTGGAAGGATTCTAGAGTTGAATGATTATTGTAATCTTCATGGGATTGATGAGTAGACCATCTTTACAGATGATGTGCACAAATAAAGTGCTAAAAGGTGTTATGAAGATGCACTTCTTGAGGTTTAATGATATTTGTAACTACCAGTACCTCTCAAACATGAGATGAAATTTATCATAATGGTCTTTTATAATCCCATAAATAGTCTAATAATCAAGGTATACCTGGAGGAATTTAAGAATAAAATCCTTAAATACGGTGATGACCACTCTAGAGAATATAGCTGGCATATTCTTCAGTCCAAATGGTGTCACATTATAGGTGAAACAACCCCATTCCATCATAAAAGTTTCTTTAGGCCTGTCCTCCTCTTCATTTTTGACTTGATGGCATCCTAAGAAACCATTAGTGATAGTATAGATTTTACAGGTTACGATGTCATCTAAGACTTTTTCAGTGAATGGAGTTGGAAAGGGGTTAGTGATGTAGGAAACATTTAATACTTGGTAATCAATGAAAATATGGATACACCCATCCATCTTAATGATAATAACCATGGATCTCACCCATTCTAACTCTTGCACTGGGTAGATCACTCATGTTGCTAACATACCATCAATCTCCATTTTAACCTGGGCATGGAGATTTGGGTTCATCTTATAGGGGTGCTTATTGATAGATCATTCACCTCCCACTAGATTTATGCTCATTTTCCCAAGGATGGGTAGGTACCCTTCATGTTTCAATAATTTCATGGGAACAAATATTGAAAATCCTTCAGGACATCCATAATTTGTGTCAGCTTCACATCAGACCAATATGCACCTAGAGTAGCCATCTTTGGTTCCCCTTCTCCATTGATGTCTACCTTGGTAGTCTTGAGTAGCACGTAGTAGGGCTCATTCCTCTCCTAATTTTGGTCATCAAATTGCCTAATCCCCTCATTTATTTTGATGTGGAGATGAGTTAGGTCTTTTGTGTTAGGGGTGTTATCATCCACTTAGTGCAAAAGCTTCCTTTTTCCTATCAAGGACATCCAATTGCTCACTTTCTATATATTCATATCTTCATCATGCAAGTCATGATTGAGTTCTCATTCCTCAAATAAATTTGGGAGTGTTATTCCTTTCTCCCCAAACATATCTTTTAGGTGTTCCTCTAATATTGTAGTGTCCTCAAACACTACCCTTCAAATTACTTGCAGTGGCTCGATTAATTTTAGGTTATGTGAGGAAAAGGATAAGGTATGTATAAACTTCTCCTTCATCACATCCTAACCAGTTGTCTTGTAGTATGTTTCATTAACCACATACCAAACTCATGTTCATGTATTCAAGGTTTTGTAGAAGGCATACACCCATAGGTTCCTTAGGGCATTTGTGCCATAGTCAATCCATGTTTATTGGCACAAGCATATGTGCCGTATTCTAAATCTAGTGTAGATGGTTACTTTTACATCTTGCCAAGTTAGAAAGATAGGCCTCTACACTACCCACCAAGAAGTGATAGTACTTCTCAAAGTAAACACTAGTGCACCCATCTTATCTACCTCCCTTAAGATGCATGACTTGAGGTCACAGACATATTCTTCTATAGGATTGTTCCCCTCATATCTCAGGAGCATGGTAAGTTTACCTTTGCTCAAGAGAAATGCTTTCTTCCCCTTATTTTTTTTATAATAGACCCATCTCTTTGAAGTTCAATCAATCTAGACCAATCAAATCCTCATAGGTTTTGGCACCTTCATGCTCACTAAGCAGTACATCCGACCAATATCTCATAAGCTTCTTCAACCATCAATTACAAGTAACATCGGTGGTGTCTAAGGTTGAATATACATCCTCCCAAGAAAGAACTCCTTGGTCATTAGGGTTTATAGTCTTAGTTCCTTACATCATGATGTTATAGATATGGTTGATCTCATCCTCCAAATCAATATTTTCTACATAGGGCATCCTTGGTCACTTGATAGGGGGGTCACTAACCTCTCCTTGCCATTTTCAAAGGTCATATAACACTTTTTTATGCACATATTAGATTTATTCATGTAACACCATGGCCTTCCCATGAGCACTAGATAATTATCATGTTTATCCAACTTGATTATCTTAAAGTCAACATGGAACTCGATGCCCATGATATCTATAATGGCACTTTTTAGAATCCTGATTGGTTGTATCCTAGATTTTTTTTCCATGAAAAGTACATGAGGGGAAACCTCAAGGCTAGCTTACCCATCTTCTCCCATGTATTTTTTTTCAATATATTAACCTTAGTGCCTTTGTCAATAAGGAGCTCACACACATACCATCCATCAATGGTGGCATTCACCAAGAGTTCTTGACTATACTCCACATTCTAGGTATGCCTAACTTCTTGTGCCCTTTTTATGCATGGCATAGAAAATTCAATTGGCTTCTACATTTCATACTCTAAAAGTAAGTTATTAAATAGGGGTAGCATCCCTTTTATTTTTAGGAGGTGTAAGATCTCAATTAGCTCTTCTACTTAGTGTCTTAACCATCTTTCTTCTTATAAGAGGTCTTAGCTTGTGCCTTTAGGTCTTGTACTAGTTGGATCTCTCCTTGTAGGTTTTGAATCACACTCATGGCCTAATGTAATACATATTTATAGTGTGTAGGGTATGGGTAAGGTGTAGTTTTGGGTTCATGCCACATTATTCACTTAATGTGGCTTAGTTCCCCATATTCTAGGCACAACTCTGGTACTAGTGCAACTGGTGGCTGAGTGGTGAATCCACTATGATTAGTTTCATGCACTTTGATTAGATCTATATAGGTTGATTATGCCTTCAAAATCCACTTTTCCATTTTAGGCTTACACTTGATCATTCCTACACCCTTGTTTATGTCAGTTCTACCTTGAGTCAATTTCTTATATAAGTTAGGGCATTCCTTGACCTTATGTGTTCTTTGATCATCCCCACACATTAGATGCATAAGGTAGTTATGCTGATAGTTCTTAGTTGAACTATACTTATAACATGATCATGGTGGCAATCTTCCTCTATCACATCCTCCACTTCACCCTTTGGCATCTCTTTGCATTCTATAGCCTATATTTTGTTAGCCATAACCTTCATTACCTTGATTATCTTACCCCTTGATTAGTGTAGTGGCCTACCATATACCTCTTTCCATGTTCTCATGCATCTCATCAATCATTCAAAAGTTAGTTGTGGTATGAGTGTAACTGTTTCACAATCAACAATAAATGGTTGTGTTAACTTAATTGGTGCATTGCACACAACCTCATGATAAACTTCACAGCTTAGAACCAATGTGTGTACATTCCTTTGAGGGTAGTTATTCTTGTTATGGCCTTCAATTTCATAATTAGTGTACCATAACCTAATTTGATCATCTCATAATGAACTAGTGGTAAGTTTTTAGATTTAGATGGCCATGGATGCAATCTACACCTCTATGAATGGGTTGATCCTAGTGTTGACACTTTTGACTACCTCAACTCTGAGCATAAATTCAAGTGCTTTGTAAGGGTCTATGAATATCTTCATAAAAATAACTCTTCTGAATGGTACTAGCAATCCCCCAACAAACCATTATGCATGTTGAGAGGGGTGAATATCATAAGGAAGCTTGGAAAGAAGAGTTTTGAATCTAGCATTATACAAGCACACGATCTCTAATATTTTGTGGTTAATTTCCTTGAGCATGATGATGATTTGCTATTCAAACTTAGGTATATTGAATTCTTTCAAGAATGCTTCCTTTAAAGTTTCATAATCAACCATAACCTGGTTAGGATCAAATTTCCTATACTTAGTATGGGTGCGGTCAAGCAAATTTATTACAAAATGTGTTGCCTTACACTCAAATTGGGATATACCCTACACATTCCATTGTAATTCATATTTTATAACATGATCTTTAGCATTATCTACACCATGATACTTTGAAAAATGCATGACCATCTCATAGTAACTTTTTTATGGGGGGTTTTGGCATTTGAGGTGCTTTCCCTTGGTACTTAATATGGTGGTGGTCTTATAATGCCTCCAGCTACTGGGTTAGGCATTAGTCATATTATTATTATTATTGGTGTCAATGATTATGAAGGTATTATACTAGTAACTTGTGGTACCAAGCCACTTCTTATGGGATGTTGCCCAATCTGCATAGTTGATAGTGGTTGAGCTAAAATGATTACACTTACATTATGTGTTGTCGAGCTAGCACCCAAATGTCTAGAGGTATCCTCACTTAATTCTTTGAAAGGAATAACTTGTTCAATCACAAAATTATAATCCATGTTTTCAAAATGGTTAAAGTTGATGTGAATAATAGGTTTAGTTATCAATCTTCTTTCTTTTCATGGGAGATCTAGTGCATGAGCTATCACCATAGTTTCAAAGGGAGTAGGCACTTCTAGTGTATCTTCAAAGTTTAAATTCTATAGGGACCCAGTGCATTCTTCACCTATCAACAATTGAGCTTGATCTATGGCTTCATTTTTCCTCTCATGCTATTTCAATTCAAGAGATCCTTCCCCATGCCCTTTCTTCTCACTACAGGTTTTCTCAACACTTATAGGTTCTATATCTTCCATTAGCCTACACCTTATCTTGTTATAAGTCTATTTCCTAAGCTCTCAAGGGTGAATCTACTCATCCCCTTTTATTGCACTTTACCTAGACATCCCCCTTCTTCCCCATTACAATTCTCATATATTAAAGGACTTTATCCTTTGATTCTTATAGTAGTAAAGTCATAATCCACCATTAATTTATTAAGTTTTGTGTTAAATTCTTTCACAAATGTACCTCTGGGCTCATGCAATAATTGATACTCTATTTCTTTAGGGTAGGAGTATGTCAATACTACAAGCTCAAGCATGTAACTATTCAATAATCCTTGCCATCATTTATCTATAGTTATGGTCCAAGTGGTATCAAGGTTCTCAAGATTTTTTAAGTGTTCCCTTATGTAATCAAGGCACTATCTGTAGCTTTGTCTTTTATGGGTCACATAAGTAGCCAACCATTGGTACACATGCTTAGGCAGTTTGTAAAATAATACCCCATACAAAGCATCATATAGGTTTTTCTAGACCCACTTCATCGACTTATGTTCTTTATAAGATGGATGCTTTAGTACAAAGCTATTATCCACCTATTACATCTAGCGCTCAATGAGGGAGAGTTAGAGCATTATTTTAATTGTAACATTATAGAAACAAAATTCAACATAGGTCCCAGTAATAGAACCAAAATTTTATAGTTTAACTAGCATTTTCAATTCATTTACTCTATCAGGTGCTTATCTGGTTATTCCAAGTCAGTTTTTAGCTTGTTATAACTAGGCACAACATAGAATAATTCTATAGTGCTCAAAATTTGTCACTCAACTATGCTGACATCATTTCACATAAAGAACAAGCCTTATGAACTTACCTAAAGCATAGTATAAAGAGAACCAGGGAACATGTTGGGCCATTTATGCCAAGACACAACTCATTCTTCATAGGACTTGGTCATTACAATAACAATGTTGGCAAGTTCATTAGCGTAAGCCATTCTAGGTGGATTCTGATTATCTATAGGTGCAAAGCTTATTTGGGGAACTCATTTTGGTCATAGGGGTGCAAGCCTATATTGGGTTAGTTCTATGATCTCAAGGGTACAAGCCTTTGTGTTACTAAGTTAAATATCATTCAAGCACTTTGATGGGGCAAAGGGATTACTTTATATCAAGGGTTCATGTTTAAGTTATCACTCTTGATAATAGTATCAAAGCTCAGGAACATTACTTCTCTTATACTTAGGCTAATTAAAAATTTATATGGACATCATCACTTACATAGGTATTCCATTAATGGGTTGAACCAAAAGATTATTGGAACTTAGTGTTCATATATTAAACCTAGCCATTATAACTATTATAAAACTTGTGTAATCAATATGCAATCAAAGAACATAACTATAACTAAAAAAGGTAGATCAATACTCATTTAATTGTAACACCATTCTTTATTAAACAAGATTCAAATAAATTGAGTACATATCAATGGAACAAAGCTTGTGCTCATCTAAAACTAATAATGACCCAGAGGCTCACAAGTGAGATTGTGTACTAAAATATAGATCCTCAAAGGTATCCAAGATATAACTTATATTAATGGCATCCATAACTATATATCCAAAGTTAATTCTAAAAATATTTTCTACCTCCATTCACATCTCTTTACTCATTAGATCGAGCTCAGCTTTATAGAAGATAGAAGCATCTTTGTGTCAGGGTGGAGGGCTCACACTAGGTGTTGAGTTACAGCCTTGGTTGATAACTCTAATGGATCCATCACCTTGTGACCTTCACACCATAGTTTTCATGTGCAATCACTAAAGAATATTCCCTAAAAAACTATACACCAAGTAACTGCCTACCAGTTAATGATAGGTATCTGATGATTCCTCTAGCTGGTACAAAAGGTGTCAAAATAGAAATCACACCAAATGATTGCCTCAAATTAAGATATCTATTGATTTTTAATGGATCCATACTTAGATTAATTAAGGTCCCAACATTATTTTCTTATAATTGGAGGATGATGGATATTCATTTCGAACAATAATTTCATTAAGTTATTACGATGGTGGGGATAATTTCTCATAAGATTTAAGAAAGGAATTTGAGATGGGAGATGGTAAAGTTATGTGATAGGATACCATTCATCATATCCCATGAGATTAATATTGTATAAATGTGTGTGGTTTTGTAATATACCTATTGAAGAGGGGTTGGATGTGAAGTGAAATTGTTATCACTCAACAGTGCACCCTTGTAAGAATGTGTGTTTGTTCTCAATCTTATTGACATAATGGAAACTCTCCAAGGTATGGGTGGCCTTATATTATATATAATTTATATATTAATGGTTTTTTCCCTTTTTTACACTCACCTAATTTGCTCTAAACTTTTTAATTGAGTGATTTCTTGACTAGGAAAAGGGTAAAAGTAGAAATACTCAAGCTGAAATTGAACATCAAAATTGAAATTTTGGGGCGATGCATCAATGTTAAAGTAAATTATTCATATACTTTACATACTTGGGAAGATAAATAACTTGCACACATTCACTTCATATTCATAAAATTACTCTTACATCAGTATTTCATATAAAGGTCTTGCCAAAAATTCTCACTGGCATGGAAAGAATGAACATTGATTGAATTCACTTCCAAATTAGGTAGAATCAGACTTAGACACTTAATATGACCTAAAATAATTCTCATATTCTGCATAAAGATGAAAAATTTAGACATAAACATAGTAAAATCAGTCATTCACTAAGTTACATCAATGAACATGAGGCACACACTTCATGAACTTGAAAATAGAGGAAAAATCAGCTTCTTATTGCTTCAAAGGTGATGTAGTACAAAATTTTGGTAGATTTTTTACATATACAAAATAATAATCTGATATATTATTCAAAAAATTAATGCATATATATAAAAATAATTTAATAAAGGAGACAAATCAACCCCAAATGAAGGATGAGTCATCATGCCTAGTCATCTTTCTCTCTTCCTTCAACTCAACCACCAAACTCCTATGAAGTACATACTATATTTTAACCTCCTCTTGTAAAATGTTACAGGATAGATAGATAATCTTGTTTGAATGATTTTAATAAGTCATAGGTCCTCATTCATGACCTATTTTGAAGGGGATTCATCTCCTTGCATGTTTTGATGGTCTTAAATGCTTGAAGAGGTCTTGAACATCTTCATTAATTCATTTTGATTAGATAATTCAATATCCTTTAGACTCTCCATTTTTATAGTGAGTTATTTAAACTATCTTCCTTGTATCTTAGAGTTTAACCCACCTATGCATTAATATTCTGGCTTGCATGTTTCTCTTTTATGATTTCCTCAAATAGCTCCAAGGTGGCATACAATGGAGATTTTTTCATGTTTTTTTTGATGGAGTATCCTCCATTAAAATATGCCCTCAATTAATTATCAAGTCTTAAACTATATTACTCCATTCTTGCATGTTGCTTCTCCACCTTAATAGGGTTGATTGAAGGCTTCTTCATGTTTGATTTGACTTCTTCCACAAATGGATCAAAGGTGGTGTAGAAGGAGAGAAAATGTATTATTGAGGTTTTTTAATACTCCTTACAACCTTTAATCTTATTGAAACACAAACTTTTGATCTCTTCTTTTCCTCCAAATGACAAAGAGCACATGTGATTTACTTGGCAAGGTTGTTGAAGATTTCAATGCATTGGTAGAGCTTTTGAATAGGTAATAGGACTTTATTCCTCAAATTTTGCATAGAAGGGATATAATTTTCATTTTTTATTTTTTTATATCCTAAATAAATATCTTTGATGATATTGCATCTTATGAGGAACAATCACAACTCTCTATATTGATCTTTCTTAGATATGTCCATCTTCTCCATCTTGACAAGCTTGTTGAATGCACAATGGAAACTTGAAACTTGATGATATTGAATTATTTTAATATATAATTATTAAAAATATTATTTTAACATCTTAACCATGGTTTCATGTACTTTCAAAAAAAACTCCAAATTCTACATATAACTTCAAAAAATGTTCTTTTATGCTTTCTAGGCCTCAAGAAATCTTGATATGGATTTGAGGATCTAAAATGAGTTATATTTCTCACCTAAAACTCCTTATATTATAATTTTATATTTATAAATGGTTCATACCTATATATTTTTTTAAATCTCAAAAATTCACAAAAAAGTGCTTGCTTACTGCCCACAGGGTTGCCTAGAGGTGTGTTTCAATGATCTGAGCCTATTTTCTATTGTTTTTCATTTTATAATAATGTATTCAGACCTATAAATTAATTATACATCATATCATATCATTATATTCCCTTGGAAAGATCTTAAACACTCATTTTTCACTCCGTTCATGAGTAAACTAGTTAAAAACCCTGATTTCCTTCATGGTGTAGCCTTATATTTTGAAATTTTATCTATAATCAGGTACATTAAATATATTAAACCACTTATAAACATTCACATACATCAAAACATATCTCCATGTAAAATTTCATGAGATTTTATTAAGTAAAACTTGAAATATGCACTTTTTAGTGCTTTTTAGCTTGCATTTTCTCATTTTTGAATGACTGTAGGTCTAAGTTCTGAAATTTTATTGAGTTTTATAATGAATAAATACAAAATTATTTTTTAATTATAATATTTAATATCCCCTATAATTATTCCAACCATTATATACCTTCAACAAATTACTTAAACCTCTTTAAAAATGCATTTTCTGACTATCTCCCTTGCATTCTTGAAACCCTGCAACCTATACCTTTACCTTTATCTATTATTTGAATTGAAATTTTTATTTAGGAATATTTAATAAGGATATTTATTCCCTATAATATATCACACAACTTTTCATTTGTAACAAATAACTCAAAAATACAACATATTGCATAAACATGAGCTATTGGGATTTTAGAAGGGTTTTAGAGGACTTTTCCTTCTTAACGATAGTTCAAAAATTTAAGACCATATAACCTTAAATTAATTAATATAATATTATTTTAATATGGGCCATATTTCAATCTAACAAACTCTTGTTTTCTTTCATGTACCGAACATTTGAAATTCTCCCTTACTAGCTTACAACTAGCTTGATGGAGAAATGGAGGAAACTTTTGCCACTTTTGGACTTGTGAATTATTCTTGATCATTATTTTGGCATGATGAAGTTTATATGATGAATTTTAACTCATTTAATCTTCACTCCATGAATTTATTCTTCCAAAATACTTTCACTTAAGCAACTAAACATGCCAAGATACATTTTTGCACTTGGTCCATGCCTTGAAGATGTTCGAAAGAAATCCCAAAAAAAAGGAAATATAGGAATATTAAAATGAGATTTAATGTACTAATGATAACCTAAAATTAATCCCTTATCATATTAAATTCATTAAAATTATCTTTAATATAATTAATTTGACTCTTTTGATAAGACATTTTCAAAGGTTTTGATAGACTTTATCTTAAATTTTGAAAGTTATCTTAATTATAAAAAACATTTTATAGACCACTAAAAAAAAGTAAATTACCTAAAATTGGTTTTATATATACCCTTTACCAATGGTGGAAAATTTTACCAACATTCTTGGTGGTCTTATTGAGATGTTTGTTTGTTAAACACTCAAGATTAGTAGCCTTAACCATTGAGATATAAAGTCATGAAAATAATCACAAAATTCAATATGAATATGATAAAAATTTGATGTACCTTCTCATTCAAATATAAAACTAAAAATCCATCCTCTAAGCAATAACAACACTTGTGAAGAAGCACTTAGAGAATTAAAAACTAATATAACTGCCAACTGAAAATGTGCAAGATATCACTGGGAAGAAAGTGAAAATATAAAACTACTATATACAACACGCAAAATCCACATATATAAAATAAAAAACCACTTAGGTCCTCTCCATGTGGTTAAAAAATATGAGGAACAAGATATCATTTGATTACTATTCTGGTTGGATCAACTCTTTTCCTATTTGTCAACCTCTTTGACTTGTCTCCAAGTGAATCAGCTAAAGCAAACATATCTCCAATATAAATAAACTCTTAATGTGGTTAAGTTATGACCTCATGTTTTTATTCAACACTAATAAATCTCTCCAATGTAACCACATTTTTATCTATAATAACAATAACTTTATCCTCTAATGGCTCACTAGAACAATGTTCTTGGATTTCTATGACATATTTAGAAATGTCATCTTGATTGTCAACTATTAAAAATTGTTTAAGATCTTCAAGGAGATCCAAATATTACTCTTTGGCTTCATCAAGGTCTACTTGAGATATGCTTTGATCAACATATTCCCTAATATATTTTCTAACCTTCACAACCACTTTATCAATGTCTTCACAAGGAGATGTAAACCTACAAAGATTCTCAATGTCTTGAATGAGCTCAAGGTCCTAATTCCACTCTTCATAAAAACATTATTGATCCTCACTTGGAGATTCTAGAGGTTCACTAAGAATCATTACATATTCTTTTGTATCTTTACTTAGCTCATGTCTAGTACTACTACCTTATGAAACCACTACTGTAATATCACTATCTACTACCTTGTCATCTTGAACATCCTCATGATAGACTTCTTGAGGCTTACTTTCATCTACAATTTGATTATGCTCTTCAATAACCACAACATGATCTTATTATATGTTAAATTGAAGCTCATTTGACCACCACAACTCTTTCTCATTTTCTCTTGACAAATTTTCTTCTTTACCTGGATGTTCTTCATTTGCCTTCCATATTGTTAGTGCACAAAATTGCACTGAAGTAATTGGGCCCTTGTCAAGTGTAAATGCCCAAATTCTCAACCCAAGTCCTATTTTCAAATGTCCATTATAGTTAAAGTTCATATTAAATTAACTAAGCCCTAATTTGGTCTCTGTTTGGCATATGTGCCTTTTCCTTCAACTTTTTCTAGTTTTCTATGTGAATACTTTGCCAGATGGAAATAGGTCTTTGGGATTTTCATGGGGAAAAAAGTCCAAAGATTTATTTCCATTGAGAAAATTGTGCATGACAAAAATCCCAAAAGAGTTGTGATGTTTTATAAAAATTTCAAAGTCTTGTTTTTATTTTGGCCAAAATGTTTCTACAAAAAAACCAAAGGAATTCCATCAGATATTTTGTCCATGAAAAAAATTCCAAAGGTCTATTTCCTTCAAGAATTCTCACACAAACAAAATTTCCAAAATAATTGCATTATGTCAAGAAAAGGTCAAGTCCTTATTTGTTTTGTAATTTTAATCCATATAAAAAATTTATAAGGGCACTTACCCTTTGAGCATTTTACCTACGGCAAAAATCCCAACAAAAGTCATTCCTTTGGCAAAAGTGCAAAAGTCCAACTTCCTTCAACAAAAGTGCAAAGGTCGGATTTCTTCAGTAAAAGAGCTAAGTCCAATTCCTTTAGAAAAAATGCAAAGATCAATTTCTCTAGGGAAATTATTTCAAATAAAATGTCCAAAATAATTTTCCTGATGAAGACAAAGATGTTAACAACTGAATTTCCATGGGAAAAGTGTCTAAGAGAGTTCATTTCTTTAGGGAAATTATTTTAGAAAAAAAAATTGAAATAATTATCTTGATAAATAAAGGGCCCAAGAGTAGAAGTGTCAAAAATAAAGAGGCCCATAATAATTTTTATAGCACAAAAAGCCCACAATAATTATGTTGAAGATATAAGTCTTGAAGACCAAAAGGCCAAGTGACCAAAAGCTTTAAATAAATTTGCCTAGATTGCATAAGTATTGAGCTTATGGGGCATACTTAAAAGTTGAGTAGGTTCCCATTGATCAATGGTACATGGTGAAGCATATAGATCTTGAACAATGGTGCGTAGAAGTCCAATACTTCAAATAAATCCCCTAGATGAGCGATATGGTGAAGAGTGTCACCATCATGGAAACCCTGTCAGAAATCCAATAGAGCATGGAGTAAAGGATTGGGGCCTATTGATAGAGATCAATGATGTAAGATGATGTTGGACTTTTTAATGAAGTTGTTAGCAAGCATAGATAAGACAAGTGGCACAACTACATGCCATAGACTAAATTCTAAGCTTATTTTTAAAAATCAATGGCAAGTGTTTGCTTGAGCAAGGAAGATCTAGTGGTGCAAAATGAGAGTGGGATTTTCAACAAATCCCAAAATAAATGTAGGACCACCACATGGGAAAAGTGCATTAGCCTATCAAGATTGATAAAGTAAGATGTAGAAATCCCATAGGGCTACTAAGTGGCATGACCTCGGGGCTAAAGATGGCTAGTAGCCAATGACACTTGGTCTTTTAGATAAAATTCAATGGTCCACATCGATCTATGCACACATATCTAATGGTGTGAACCAAGACGGACTTTTAAAAGGGTCCAAGTTGAACATAAGAGTGACATGTGTTATAACCATAATGATCTATCCATAGATCTATCGTTCATGTTTACTCAGATGAGAAGATCTAATGGTGCAGGATGATCATGGACATTTTAATGAAGTTCAACCATGTATGGAGACAAGTGATGTTGAGTTCAGTGTAAATTAAATATATTGGTGAACTAAGTGACATGATGATGACATATAGGCATGCATAACATATTTGAGGAACCTGTGAAATATAGTTAGCAAAGGCTTCCACTATTGACAATAGCTTGGCAATTTGCAAATGGCAAATTTTCTAAAGGGACTAGGATTTACCCAAGTAAATTGAAAGTTGAAACTAGTCCATTTTTTCTTTAAAAAGTATGAAGTAAGCTCTGAAAGGCCAAATGTGTAAAATCAAAAATGAAAAAAATACAAAATGTGAAAAATAAGTTGGAGATAAAATTTAAAATTTAAAATAAACCTAAGTCTTTCACATTGTTTCATTATTTTGTTTGTTATTCCATGAGCAAGAAATTTTAGGCTTGCAAATCCAAGGTGGGCCACTCTAGAGAAGATCATTTAGAGGGCCATAGAACTAGAATATTCCTAGGAACTCATGGAAAAATCAAGTTACTCTATGACATGTATGAGAGGGAGGGCATCTATCTAGAAGTTTTTAGCTATGCAGGCAAGTGGTCGAGAGCATCCCCAAGTAGTTGCACATAATAAAAAAGTTTGTTTTCCCCTCTAGCTTGAATATTCTCCTTCTAACTTGTGTGAAAGGAATATCCTACCATATAATCAAAAAAAATTTACAAATCTTCATCATTCTTTGTAGAGGTAGTTAGAGTTATGATTTTCTTCCAATGAATGAAGATTTCAGGCATGACAGGGAATATTTTCTAGCTAAAAGAATCTTGGCAGACTTGAAAGTTTGCTTTGTAATTTTACAAGTTGAGACCCATAGTTTTAGATCCAAAAATGTGTAAATAGAGGGTTTCTCCTCTATTCAAAGGGTTGGTTAGTCATTATTGTTGGGGATCAACCAATAATGATTACACTTGTGAAAGCAATAAACGTGGAATTAAATTAGATAGATAAGTAACTAGAATGATAAATAACAAAGAATAAGAGATACAAGAAACCACCCTGAAAACTTGTATTAAACTCTTTACAAAAGGAATACAATTGAAGAAACTTATTTCTTTCACACCTCTCTCAGATGCAGAAGATCTCTCTCTATATCTCTATTCCTCAAGAGCTCTCTCTCTCAAGTACAATCAACTCCAACAACCTGGATTGATACAACTCTATACTGTCCTTCAAACATTCACAATGTTCTACTCATCCTATCCAAATAAGCTAAGAAGATATTTCCTACATATAGAATTAGGAAACTTGAGCATGCACTTACAACCAACAGTTAAGCCTCTTGAACAAGGGCTCTAAAAACAATCTTGCTAATAATAAAAATTCGAACTTAAGACTAAGACTTAAACTCATCATGCAAACACTCGCTTATGTCCTCGAAAATAGCATTCTGGATGCATAGGTAACCGACGCCAGTTCCTGCCTATGACCGTCGTCGGCCGATCCTCCACCGACGCCAGCGTTTCTTCAACTGCTCCTAACCGACGTCGGTTGCTCCTGACCGACGCCGGTGACTGTGTAAACCTGCAACTTTGTAATGTGCTCATATGTGAAGCTTTTAGGCTCCACACCTTAACAATCTCCCACTTGGAGATAAACAGCTGCACCAGTACCTGTACAGCAACATATTCTAGCTCCTCCATCTTCAACTCAATCATGAAGACCAACAGAAGTTGAATGAAGATTCAACTTCTCCTTTGTAACCGGCTTGGTTAACATATCAGCAGATTCCTATCTGTATGGATCTTCTCCAGCTTCAACTCACCATCTTCCAATACCTGCCGTATGAAGTGGTACCTTAGCTGTATGTGCTTGGTTCTTGAATGAAAGGCTGAATTCTTAGCCAAATGGATTGCACTCTGACTGTCACTATACAATCTGCAACTCCCATGCTCCCTTCCAAGCTCTTCCATGAACCGTGTCATCCATATCATCTCTTTGCTAGCTTCTGTGGCTGCAATATACTCTACTTCTGTAGTTGACAAGGCAACAACCTTCTGCAACTTTGATATCCAGTTAACCATCGTTCCACCTATAGTGAAAACATAACCTATGGTGTTCCTCCTGCCATCCAAATCACCTACCATATCTGAATCTACATAACCATGTAGAGAAGTATCTGAACCTCCATAGCACAAGTGTCTACTGCTGGTTCCTCTCAGATATCTAAGGATCCACTGAATTGCTTTCCAGTGTTCCTTCCTTGGATTGGCCATATACTTACAACTCCCACTGCTTGGGCAATATCCAGTCTAGTACACACCATTGCATACATAAAACTTCCTACCGTGGAAGAATATGGAACCTTACTCATGTACTCTACCTCATCATGTGAATTAGGACATTGTTCTTTACTCAACTTAAAATGTCCAGCCAAAGGTGTGCTTATCGGTTTAGCATCCTGGATATTGAATCGTTTCAACACCTTGTCCACATAATCCTCTTGAGACAATATCAACCTGTGATTTTTCCTATCCCTCTTAATGCTCATGCCAAGGATTTTCTTTACTGCTCCCAAATCCTTCATAGCAAACGTTTGAGCTAATTTCACCTTAAGCTCAGAGATATCCTACATGTGTGATCCTGAAACCAACATATCATCTACATACAACAATAGAATAATATATCTACCATTATCAAATCTCTTAAAATATACACAATGATCAGATTGACACCTACTGTAGCCATGCTCAGTCATAAACCTATCAAATTTCAAATACCACTGTCTAGGAGCTTGCTTGAGGCCATACAAGCTTTTCTTCAATCTGCACACCAACTTCTCCTTACCTTTGACCTCAAATCCTTCCAGTTGTTCCATGTATATTTCCTCATCCAAATCTCCATGAAGAAATGTTATCTTAACATCTAGCTGCTCAAGATGCAAATCCTCAAAAGCAACCAAAGAAAATACAACCCGTATAGAAGTCATTTTAACAACAGGAGAAAAAATCTCACCAAAATCAATACCTAGCTTTTATGCAAATCCTTTCACTACCAACCTGGCCTTATATCTCATCTGTCCATTCTCACCTTCCTTCAACCTATAGGTCCATCTGTTCTTCAGTGTCCTCTTACCAGCTGGCAACTCAACCAAATCCCATGTTTGGTTCTCTCTCAAGGACTCCATCTCCTCAACCATGCCACGCTCCCACTGATTCTTGGACTCCACCTGTAATGCTTCTTCAAAACTCTCTGGTTCTCCACCATCAGTTAGCAATAAGTAGTATAAAGAAGGAGAATATCTAATTGGAGGCTTACTTACCCTTTCTGACCTCCTGATGGGCGTCTGGGACTCGTTCATAACATGTTGTCCACCCAAATTCTCTGACAGTGACCGACCTCGGCCACCTACAGACATGTTACTGGCTGATGCCAGTTTTTCCTGACTGACGTCGGTGCCTGTTCTGCCGACGTCGGTCTCTGTATGACCGACATCAGTTTTTGTACTACCAACGTCGGTTCCTACCCTGCCGACGTCGATCTCGGTGTTTTCCTGCAAGTGATTATTTATTTTTCCCGCAAGCTCATTTTGGACCGTCACCTCATCCAATTCTTCATTGCTCTACCCAGATTGATTCAGATTCTTCAGTTGATCACTATACATCACTTTTTTATTGAAAACAACATCACGGATCCTAATTACTTTGTTAGTTCCTAGATTCCAAAATCTGAAACCAAAATCATCTGAGCCATAGCTAATAAACGTGCACCTCATAGACTTAGCATCAAGCTTCTTTCTATTTTCCTTATCTACGTGCACAAAGGCTTCACAACCAAAAACTTTGAGATATGAGAGATCTACCTTATTACCTATCCATGCCTCTTCTAGAATTCCACCATCCAGAGCTGTAGAGGGTCCTCTGTTAATTAGATACACTGCAGTGTCAACAGCTTCTGCCCAAAACTCTAAGGGCAACCCAGCATGCAATCTCATACATCTTGCACGCTCCATGATTGTTCTGTTCATCCTTTCAGCAATTCCATTCTACTGAGGTGTCCTTGGAACCATCCTTTGCCTATGGATTCTATGTGTATAACAATACCAGTTGAACTTAAGGCTGCAGAACTCACCACCATTATCAGATCTCAAGCACTTCAATCTTCTGCCTGTTTCATTCTCAACCATAGCTTTCCAAATCTTAAAAGTCTCAAATACATCAGATTTATTTTTAATACAGTAGATCCATACCTTTCTTGTAGCATCATTTATGAACGTAACATAGTACTGTGATCCTCCAATAGAGGCTACCTGAGCCGGTCCCCACACGTCTGTGTGAACAAGCTGTAACTTATGCCTTTTCTTAGTAGACCCAGTCTTGAGAAAACTAACCCTTTTCTATTTTCCAAATACACAATGCTCACAAAATTCTAGATCCATACTTTTAAAATCTGAAAGCTTACCTTTAGACTTAAGAATTGACATCCCCTTCTCACTCATGTGGCCAAGCCTTGAGTGCCACAATTTAGCATCCACATCTAAAGTAGATAATACAGAAGGAGAGATATCAGTAACACAATTACATAAATAGAGAGTACCTACTCTCTTACCTCTGGCCATAACAAGTGCACCCTTGGTCACCTTCCAAGATTCTGCTGTGAGAGTTACTGTACAACCCTCATCCCCTAACTTTCCTGTAAAAATCAAATTTCTCTTCAAGCTAGGAACATGCATCACATCTCTCAACACCCATGTGTTGCCATTCTGCATCTTTAGCTGCACTTTACCTTTGCCAATAATCTTACAAGGCTCATCATCCCCTAAGTACACTATTCCAAAATCTCCATGGATATAGTCACTAAAATATTCTCTGTTAGGGGTAGCATGGAAAGATGCACCAGAATCTAATACCCAAGATTCTATATTATTATGCAAAGAGAAAATTAGAGCATCTTGTGCAATACCTGCAACCTTTGCCTCTTCCTTTCCTTCGTGCTGATTGTCCTCCTTAGGCTTTGACCAGCAATCTCTGCTTATGTGCCCCATCTTTCCACAATTCCAGCATTGTGGCCTCCTGTCATTTCTGGATTTGGATCTACCTCTCACCTTAGACTTAGATCTTGATCTCCTCTTGCTCTTCTCTTTTTGCCTTCCCCTGCTCTCGAGATTTAAAGCGTTCCCTCATGTTTCCTCTGTGTTTTTCCTGTGAATTTCCTCATTCAAGATAACACTAATAACATCCTCTACTTTTAAAATATTTGAAGCAGATGCAGTATTAGAAACTGCCATTACCAAGCCATGCCAGCTTTCAGGCAAAGAACATAATATTAAAAGAGCTTTTATTTCATCATCAAATACAATATTGACTGAACTTAATTGATTAAAAATTCCATGGAAATCATTCAGGTGATTAGATACAGATCCACCTTCTTGCATATGCAAATTAAATAACTGCTTCATAAGATATACCTTATTAGAAGCTGAGGGTTTTTCATACAAATTTGCTAAAGTAGTCATTAACTCTACCGTTGTTTTTGCCTGTGATAAATTAGATATCACAGTAGATGCTAGACTCAGTCTTATAGACCCCAGAGCCTTTCTATCAAGAACTTCCCATTCTTCATCCTCCATGTCCTTGGGCTTCTTTGCAATCCCACCTAACGGTAAGTAAAGATATTTCTGATACAGATAGTCCTCTATCTACATTCTCCAATGTTGATAGTTCTTGCCATTAAACTTCTCCATTCTCAATTTACTTTCTTCTGCCATTGCTTCTCCCACTCAAACAGAAATCCCTGCAGAAACCCCTATGAGCAACCTGTAATCAATACACACTACACAGATCTGAACCACCTGTTCATGAACCTGAGCTCTGATACCACTTGTTGGGGATCAACCAACAATGATTACACTTGTGAAAGCGATAAACGTGGAATTAAATCAGATAGATAAGTAACTAGAATGATAAATAACAAAGAATAAGAGATACAAGAAACTACCCTGAAAACTTGTATTAAACTCTTTACAAAAGGAATACAATTGAAGAAACTTCTTTCTTCCACACCTCTCTCAGATGCACAAGATCTCTCTCTAGATCTCTATTCCTCAAGAGCTCTCTCTCTCAAGTACAATCAACTCCAACAACCTGAATTGATATAACTCTGTACTGTCCTTCAAACATTCACAATGTTCTACTCATCCTATCCAAATAAGCTAAGAAGATCTTTCCTACATATAGAATTAGGAAACTTGAGCATGCACTTACAACCAACAGTTAAGCCTCTTGAACAAGGGCTCTAAAAACAATCTTGCTAATAATAGAAATGCGAACTTAAGACTAAGACTTAAACTCATCATGCAAACACTCACTTCTATCCTTGGAAATAGCATTCTGGACACACAGGTAACCGATGCCAGTTCCTGCCTGCTTGCCTGTGACCGTCGTCGGCCGATCCTCCGCCGATGCCGGCGTTTCTTCAACTGCTCCTGACTGATGCTAGTGACTGTGTAAACTTGTAACTTTGTAATGCGCTCATATGTGAAGCTTTTAGGCTCCACACCTTAACAATTATGTTGGTTGTTGTTAGTCACTATTTTAGGTGTCTATTCTCTCTAAGTCTAGGCTCTACAAAAAAAATTGGGCTCAATTGTTATGTGTAGATTTTGTTTCCCTTGCTAAAGTGGTTGCAGTTGTACAACCATTAGCTAGCTTTGAGAGTATGTTCATGTCTCCCTTGTCAAAGGAGCAATCTCACCATGCTTGTCCCCATGGAAACATTTTGAAGTATTGATGTTTGTAATATTTCTTTTCAATTTAATAAAAATGCTTATGGTTCTTTGTTATTTCCTATAGATGAAGTGTAATGACATGTTTTACAAGAATTGTTGATTGGATATTTGGGTTTGTGCTCACTATTGGTTATCATTTTAAGCATAGATTTATATTATAAAATCTTTTTTCATTACTTTAGGATATGTTGTTGAATAACTTGTTAGGGCACCCTAGGTTTATAGATTCAATAGAGAAAATCATTTGAAAGATTAGTTTTAGTTTATGTTCTAGTCTCACAAGGATCATTTGGTATTTACCATTATCTTGAATTTGAATTTTTTTTGCATCATTATTAAGGAATATTGTCATGATATACTATTAGATACCCTACTATTTGGAAACCACCAGCATGCCTCCTTCCTTAGTTTTTTCAATCATCTAACTTATCCTACCCTGTCCTACCCCATAAATAATACACCCCTTGCTTCTTATAAGTATTATTTTCCTAGTAAATGCATAAGATCTTATATATTTGAAATGTGTTTGTAATTTGTGCTTTAAATCATAGCATTGTAGTTTTCCATTCGACCCTTATTGTTGAATAGTTTATAGAATGAATATTGCGGTCACTTCCTCATCTTTATTTAGTAGCTTGTATATGACTTAGAATATTTATGCATTTCATGTGACAACCCTTCATAGGTAAAGTGTGAAAACTTGGTTATGCCCTGGTCATATGTTTTCCTTATACCAAAATGCCATATGGAGTTTGAATTGCAAAATCTCTCCACGTGATCAAGCTATCCCATTGGTCCTCTCACCTTGGTTTAGGTAGAGACATAAGTAGCAAGGAGCTAACAATACCCTCAGTAGGTACCTCTTAGTCATTTTCCACATTTGATCTAATCTTGATGCAAAACCCTTCCCCAGATACAACAATATTCTAGTGGGTTTTTCAACTTTATTTTCCATTTTCTTCAAGCATGCAATACCAAGTGTGCAAGGTGTACAATTGAGAACCAACACTCTTTTGGAACCATTATCGAGGAATAAGTAAAAGTCTTAGTTACTTGTGTTACTGAGGAATCTTGCAAAGAGTTTTAAGTTTTTCATGTTATGAAGTTATTTATTGTTACTGCACTGATTTGACTCTCTTGGTCATCAATGCCTCAGTACTCCACTAAGGACGTGCCAAGAATTTCTTAAGGTTTGACAATCGACTTCTACTACTTTCATTACAAAGAGTTATTAAGATTGTATGTCGGAAGGTGTTTTTCCCTTTTGAACATTATTCTAAAGATTTTAGTGTCTTTGCTTTTACTCTCATTAATTTTAGCAAAATATGTTTTCAGCATGTATCATGGTCAATTATTAATTGTTATATTCTAAAATTTTGATTTTAGTGGTGACTCTAATTCCATCATCTAGTTTCAAGAAGATCAGTGCCTGGTTTGAATATCTATGCTAGCTTTCAACTTTGATTAGTTTCTTTTTTGCAAATCTGGAAGGATTGAGATCATCTTTTAAAGGTGACCTATCAAAGAAACTCATCTCTCCTTTAAGTATTCCTCAAAGAAGAGGGAGACAAGTTTGGAAGCCTATTGAAGGGTAGAGTCAGCTATCAAGGGTTGTCAAGATTTTGATAATCTTGAATTGTTTGGTTACCCTCCCATTATTGAGCACTATCATAGTTTTCCTAGTAAATCTGAAACCTATAGTCTTGTGTATTATCCAACTCCTTCTCAACCAATTGAATCCCATCCCAAGTTTGATCCAACAAGTCCACCTCATTTACCCCCTCATATCCCTTTTCTATTTTTTCTTGAACCTCCTATTGAACCAATCATGAGGCATAGAGACCAAGATGAGAATGAGCATCTTGTATTCTATGTTCCCATATTTAGGCCTATCAATTTTGATCAAATGGTAGGCTATCTTAATGAAGTCCAAAATGAAGTGAGGAAATGCCTTCCAAAGTTTTGAGGAAATAATGTAGTGAGTAGTGATCAGCACTTTAGATAATTTCACAATATCATTGGAGACTATGAGGTTGAATATGAGGATGTGTACATTAAGTTGTTTATGTACACACTAGAGAAAGACATTCATGAATGGTTCAATTCCCTTCTCATTGGATGCATTAATTCATGGGAAGAGATGCATAATGTTTTTAGAATTTAGTATGGTGATAAATTGTTCCCAAAATTCTTTTAACTAAGTTTGCAAACATGAAAAAGAATCCTAACAAGTGTGTGCAGGAATTAAACACCTGATTCAAAAAGAATCTAATGTAGTTACCCAAAAATGTCAAGCCCAATTTGATAAAATATTATGATGCCTTTGATAAGAATATTGCATACTACTTGAGGGATAAGGCTCCCATGAACCTACAGTTAGCATTCAATATGGCCATCCAAATTAAAAACAATAGAAAGGCTATGGGAAAGCCCATGAACAAGTAAGCTGATGTAAAATTGGTCAATCCAAAAAAGACACAGTCCACAAAGATAGCCAACCTTGAGGATACTATTAAAACTTTGGCCTCTATTGTCAAAGAAATGTCATATAAGTTGGCTAAAGCTCAGAAAGGGATCCCTCATGTGTCTACCAATCAAGAGAGGGATCTAAACCCAAATCAAGCATAAGGAAGGCCTACTTTCCACTATTCAAATAATGATAGAGGTAAAATGCCTGCAAGTGAATAAAGGATGGATAGAAACTAGAGCATAGGAGCTAAAAGAGAAGTGTCTAATCCTTTAAATGTTAAGGTGAATGTTTCAGATTGTGACATTGATATTGATTGGTGTGAAGAGTTCTTCCTTCCCCATCCCCCATTTGATAATGTTGACCAATTGATGAAGATGTAGATGAACTTAAGTCTACATCATCTGATGATGAGATTTTTATGTTCAATTATCAAATCCCTCAAAGTGAGATGACTACCTCCATAGAATTATTGAGTGTTATTATTGTTGATCAATTTTGAAGTGTAATTAAGAAGGTAAATGTCCCAATGCCTAAATTTACTTATGATGTTAATATAGCACAAACATATGAATTTCCCATTCATGATTTCAATTTATTACATTCTATGATGATTAAGAAATATGATGGGGAATTTTTTCAATTGAGGATAGGAAGCTACTAATTAATGTAATAATTGCCCAAGAGGAGTATCACTTGAGAATAAAATATCAGGTTGTTGCTCCTCAAGATATTGCCCCTACAAATTTAAAGGTAGGGGATGGTAATAAGGACACTAGGAAAGTGACAGCAGTCCCTAAAGCTTCCAAACCTATACCTATTTTCTAAGATGCTAAACCAAGAGGTGTTGTAGCCAAGAATAGAGTGCCCATATTGTCTAGTATCCCTAAGGGTGCTAATGAATTTAAATAAAATCTGCCTTTGAAGGATGTTGTTAAATATTTAAATCCATCCTAGACTACTCCACTTCAAATCTTGGGTGACTATATTCCAGTTGAAGGTGTTGTTACCCTTCCACCAAAGACTTCTCTTCCTCAGTATAGTATATGTGATATGTCCCAAGTGTTGAGCCAATTGAAAATCACGGTGCCTCTTGTTGAATTATTAAGAATACCTCAACATTGGAATAGGGAATTTGAATATTTATAATTTGGTGAGAAGTTAGCTAAAAATTAAATTGAGTTACCCCAAACACCCCTAGAAAGTGATGAAGAATAAAAAGAGGTTGTTAAACCTACTCTAGAGGTCTATTTGGGTACTACATTGGTAAAAATTCAATTGAATGTGGATCCATTTTATATAACCCTGATGATCAATGGTCTAATTTTTCACAACTACATGTTTGACTCTAGAGCTTCTTACAATGTGATGCCCTTAAGTGTCCTAAATGAAATTAGAGTTAATATCATGTCAGCCTTTGGCAAGTGTTATGTCATGGACTCATGAGAGGTTCTAGTTGTTAGACAAGTCAAGGGGTTGGTAGTGTAGTTGGTAGTGCATCTTAGTAAGTATCTGATATGGATACGGTAGTTATAGACTACCTACCTAAATGGGGAATGTTGTTATCATGAAAATGGGATACTGGCATGGGTAGAAGTGTGTAGATGGACCTTTCATATGCCACCATTTTGATAGAGATTCAAAGATGCTACATGTAATTGAAGATCTAAAATGAACTCTTAATGAAGTGTTATACATGGATGTTGAGCTTGGTAACTTTTTTGGGAATATTGATACTAGTGAATAGCCTATTGTTCTTGATGTTGAACCTAAAAAATAAAATATAGTTTGTAAGATGTAATTTGATGGGGTTTATTCCAATCTTAGAAAGGGAGTTGGGCTTGTCTTTTATGCCCCAAATGGTAAATGTTTCATGTTTTATTTTTAGTTATCTTTTTAGTGCACTAACAATACTGTTGATTATGAAGCACACTTGCTTAGTTTAAGGATTGCCCATGAATATGGAATTAAAAGTTTGATTGTCAAGGGTGATTCTCAATTGGTGGTTAAGCAGATCCATAATGCTTACGCCACCAAGAATAAAAGGTTGAAATAATATCAAAATTATGTTTGGGAATTTCTTGAATTTTTTGATGCATTCAATCTATGTTATCATGATAGAAGTTGACAGACTTGCAGGGCTACGTGCTCAGTTTGACATTAAAAATATGAGCCATCATTATTAGTATCAAATGGAGGTGCTTTTCAAGCCTTCAATCCTAGATAATGTTCATCATTGGTAGGTATTTGAAGATGATGATTAGATTAGAAGGTTTTTAAATTGTGAGGCTAACTTCTATAATCAGCTCATAGACTTGGAATCTATGGTTCAAGTTTGTGATGGAAAAGAAACCCTATTTGAGAAGGGAATTATTCAACTAAAGATAAACATTATCTCAAGGGGATTGGTAAGTTTGGAAGCATATTTTGATGGAGATGATAGAATCAAATCAAGAGACTCATTCATCTCAAAAGATGTGACTAAGTGTAACATGGGTTCTCATGAGAATCTAAGGAAGGTTTGGTTGGGTACTCACCCGAGTGTAGTTGATAAATAAGCTTACATGTAGATGCTAAGGAAATACCAAGATTGATTAGCATGATCATATTCTGAGTTAAAAGTGTAAAGGGAAGATTTTTTCTAGCATATCATCCCATTACGGTTTGATAGAAAGCATTTCAAGTAGAAATAGATACCTATTAACCCATTTTGGCAACAAAAATGTGAGATGAGTTTAAGAAGCTAAGGGATGGTGGTATCATTCAACCCATCAATTATTCATCATGGGTTGCAAATTTAGTCCTTGTATATAATAATAATGGTGATAATCACTTATGTGTGGATTTTAGGAATTTGAACAAAGCTTCTTTAAAAGATAAGTATCCCCTACCTAATATGGGGAACCTATTACAAAGCGTTACTAGATCAGAGATGTCATCCACATTAGATGACTTCTCAGGTTACAAATAGGTTGTGGTGAAGGAATCTAAGAGGCCTAAGACTATGTTCACTATGCCTTGGGGCACGTATGTATATATGAGGATGCCTTTCGGGTTGATGAATACTGGTGCAACATTCCAATGAAATATAGATGCTGCTTTTGAAAGGAAAATTAACGAGTTTATAACTATGTATTAGGATGACATTATTGTGTACTCAAAGACTAGAGAAGAACATTTGGAGCATCTATAAAAAGTTTTGATTAGATGTAGGGAGTTCAACATTTCACTTAATCCCAAGAAGTGCCACTTTGGAGTGTAAAAATCCAAATTTCTAGGACATATATTGTCTAAGAATGGTGTCATGATTGACCCTAAGAGGTTATAATCCATTGAAAAAGTACCTATCCTATAGCCCAAGAAAATAATTCAATCTTTCTTTGGAAAAATTAATTTTGTAAGGAGGTTTGTGTCTAATTTTGTAGAGATCACTCTGCCTATCACTTCCATGCTAAAGAAGGAATAGACCATCAAATGGGAGAAGTCTATGTAAGCGTTCAGTGACATTAAATGAGATTTAAAGTTTGGTCTTATCTTTTCCAACCCTAATTACATAAATCCATTTTATATATTCTCTTTTACATCATATAATAATGTTGTTGTTCTGTTGCAAAAGAATGAAGAAGGTTATGAGTAGCCTATACCTTTCTTTAGCAAAGTTATGCAAGGTCCTGAACTAAACTATACCATCATGGAAAAGCAATATTTCACTCTCTTAAAATTTTTCAAGATGTTTAGGCCTTATATTCTAAATTTAAAGATTGTTGATTATGTCTCGCATACCATAGTGAAGGACATCTTGACTCAAACTAAAGTATCCAGCAAGAGATGCAGGTGGGTCAACAAGTCATAAGAGTATGACATGGATATTCAAACCACCAAGTTAGCAAGAGGGATGGGTCTATCCAAGCTTATGGTTGAGACCAATTTTTAAGATGTTGATGTAAACAATAATGTTTTTAATGTTTATGATTTATTAAGTTAATTTAACATGTCTTTGTGGTTTAGATATATTGCTTACTACTTGCAAAATATGAATTGTCCCCATGACTTGGATAAGAATCAAAAAAGAACACTCAAACTTGTTTCCCAAAAATACCTCTTGACTGGAATGGACTAGCATGGAAGAATCTAGATGGGGTTCTCCTAATGTGTGTTGGAAGAACAAATTACTAACTTGACCGAAGACTTTCATAGTGGAGTATGTGCTGGCTATTTTTCACCTAAAGTCATAGCTCATAAAATTTTGAGATTTGGTTATTGGTGGCCATAATTGTTAAAAGATGTTGCTTAAAAAGTCAAAAAATACAAAAAATGTCAACATTTTGTTAGGAAGATGAAAGCTTCAGGTTCTCTTCCCTTATATCCTATGATAATTGAAATCCCATTCAGATAATGGGGAATGTATTTCATTGGAGAAATTATTAATTGATCAAGTGTTGGACATAGATTGATACTAGTTACAACTGACTACTTCACAAAATGGGTTGAATCAATCCCTATAAAGAAAGCAACACACCAGGTGGTTATGTATTTTTTTTAAATTAGATTATTTATAGATTTGGTGTGTCTGCTAACAATGCCATGAGCTTCAAAGCTAAACCTTTAGTGGTATTATGCAAAGAGTACAGGATTGAATTGATCTATGCTTCTAACTATAATCCTCAATGGAATGGGTAAGTGGAATCAAGTAACAAGAACTTGCTCAAGATCATTAGATGAACATTAGAAGCATATAATAAGAGGGGTGAATAGTTGAAGTTTTCTTTATGGGCTGATAGGATTATGCCTAAGAGAGCTACAAGCAAAAGCCCTTTTGAGCTTGTTTATGAATTTCAAGTAGTTTTACCTATGAATTTGTAGTTTCCCACTTATCAACTCATGAAGCAACTAAAATATGATGAGAAAATCAACCAATACAAGATCAAGATGAACTAGATTATTGAGATTGATGAAATTCAAAGACAAGCTCATGAAAGACACCTCAAATTCAAGAAAAAGTTGAAGAAGATATTTTATAGGAATGTCACTCCAAGAGCCTTCCAAGTAGGTGATCTGGTTCTACTTGGGATGGTAAACATGAGGAGAAATTAAGGCATGGTAAATTTGATGCCTTGTGGATGGGTCCCTATTCTATTGACTACTAGATTAGGGAGCATACTTTATTCTTGAGAGATCTGGATGGTGAAATATTGAAGCTATCAGTCAATGGTCAACATCTAAAACACTCATTTGATTAAGTCCTTAACCTATATACCATATTTTATAGTGTATAGTTTTGTCTCTTTGTTGTTTCATTACTTTATTGCCCCTCTACTTTGGGCCTTATTCATACAATTTCCCTTTGTGTTCTATCATGTGTTCATTTTTAGATCCTCCTAATATGTTTTTATTGAGCTACCTTTTTTTTTGAGACTTCATGAGTATTTATGGTAAAATATTAAGTCTTTACTTTGTGGCCCAATGGATCGATACATAGTCTTACATTTTGTGGTTCTTTACACACCTGCAGGGGGTATACATCCCTGGGTGAGAGCCAATGTTATTGACTAAAATTACACTCAATCAATTGGACCCTTCGCAAGTGTAAATTCCCAAATACTTAGCCCAAGTCCTATTTTTAAATGTCCATTATATGTCAAGTTCATGTTATATTAACTAAGTCTGAATTTGGTCTTTGCTTGGTGTATGTGCCTTTTCTTTAGACTTTTTTGGGTTTTTGTGTGAACACTTTGCCTGATAGAAATAGGTCTTTAGGATTTTTGTAGGACAAAAAGTTTGAAGACTTATTTTCATTGGGAAAATTGTCTACAACAAAAATCTTGAAATAATTTTGAAGTTTCAAAAAAAGTGCAAAGTCTTATTTTTGTTTTGGCCAAAATGTTTCTACAAAAAATCTAAAGGAATTCCATCAAACATTTTGTCCATGGAAAAAAGTTTGAATGTCTATTTCCTTCAAGCATTTTGTTGTGGACAAAATGTCTAAAATAATTGCATTATGTTGGGAAAAGGTTAAGTCATTTTTTTTAACTTTTTGTCCATGACAAAAAGTCTTAAGGGCACTTACCCTTTAGGCATTTTGTTTGCGACAAAAAGCCTAACAAAAGTCATTCCTTCAGTAAAAGTGTAAAAGTCCAAATTCCTTCAAAAAAAGTGCAAAGGTTTGATTTATTTGGCCAAAGATTTATGTCCAATTCCTTTGAAAAAATGCAAAGATAAATTTCTTTAGGGAAATTATTTTAGACAAAATGTCTGAAACAATTGTCCCAAAGAAGACAAAGATGTTGATGACTAAATTTCCATGAGAAAAGTGTCTACAAGAGTTCATTTCTTTGAGGAAATTATTTCAGACAAAATTTCTTAAAAAATAGTCCTAATAGATAGAGGGCCTAGGATCATAAGTACCAAAAATAAAGAGTCCCATAACAATTTTTGTGGCATAAAAAGCCTATAATAATTTTGCCAAAGATAGGAATGTTGAAGACAAAAGTCCCGGACCAAAAGGCTAGGTAATCAAAAGCTTTGAATAAATTTACCTAGATTTCATAAGTATTGAGATTGCAAGGCATGGTTAAATTTTGAGCAGGTTCCCATTAATCAATAGTACATAGTAAAGTATACAAATCCTGATCAATAGTGCATAGAAGGCCAATGTTTCAAATAAAGCCCTAAGATGAGCATGATGGTGACAAGTGTCACCATCATAAAAACCCTATAAAAAACATTATGGAGTGAAAAGTAAAGGATTAGGGCCTATAGATAGAGATCAATGACATGAGACGATGGATTTTTCAATGAAGATGTTAGTGGGCATAGAGAAGACAAGTGGCACAATTGCATGCCACACACTAAATCCTGAGCTTCTTTTGAAAAATTAATGGCGTGCATTTACTTGGGTGAGGATGATCTAATAGTGTGAAATGAGTGTGGGCTTTTCAATAAAGCCTAGAATAAATGCAATTCCAACATATGGCAGAAGCATGTTAGCCCATCAGGACTGATAGAATAGGATGTAGAAAGCTTGTAGGGCTACCAAGTGGCACAACATCGAGGCTGAAGATGGCTAACAACCAATGATGCTTGGTATTTTAGATCAAGATCGATGTTTCACATCGATTCATGTAAATAGATCTAATGGTGTAAACTAAGATGGACTTTTTAAAGGATATAGGTTGAATGTGGTAGTGACATGTGTCACAACTACAATGATCCAGACATAGATCTATGGTCCACATTTACTCAGATGAGTAGATCTAATGGTGTAGGATGATCATGGACACAATGAAGTTCAATTACATATGGAGACAAGTGATGTTGAGGTCAGTGTAAAGCAAATATATTTGTGAACTGAGTGACACAATGATGCCACATAGGCATGCATGACATGTTCAAGGACCTTGTGTGATATAATTAGTGAAGGCTTCCACTACTGATAGCAACTTGGTAAATGGCAAATTTTCTAGAGGAACCAATATTTACCCAATTAAATTAAAAGTTAAAACTAATGCATTTTTTCATTAAAAAGTGCAAAGGAAGCCCTAAAAGACTAGATGTGAAAAATCAAAAATGCAAAAAATTCAAAGTGAGAAAACCAAGTTGGAGCCAAAAGTTAAAAGTGACCTAAGTCTTTCGCATTGCTTCATTATTGTGCTTGTCCCTCCATAAGTAAGAAATTATAGGCTTGCAAATCCAAGGTGGGCCACTCTAGAGAAGATCATTCAAAGGGCCATGAATCTAGAATATTTCCAAGAAATCATGGTAAAATTAGGTTGTTCCATGGCATGCATGAGAGGGACGGCATCTATCCAAAAGTTTTTAGTTGTGCAGGCAAGTGGTTGAGAGCATCCCTAGGTAGTTGCACATAATAACAAAGTTTGTTTTCCCCTCTACCATGAATATTATCCTTCTAAATCATGTGAAAGGAATATCCCACCATAAAATCAAAATTTTGTTATAAATCTTCATCATTCTCTGTAGAGGCAGTTAGAGTAATGTTTTTCTTTCAAATAGATTAAGATTTTAGGTATGGCAAGGGAATATTTTATAGCTGGAAGCATCTTGGTGGACTTGAAAGTTTCTTTTGTAATTTTTCAAGTTGAGACCCATAGTTCCAGATTTCAAAATGTATAAATAGAGGGATTCTCCTCTATTCAAAGGGTTGGTTAGTTATTGTGTTGGTTGTTTTTGGTCATTGTTTTAGGTGTCCATTCTCTCTAAATCTAGGTTCTACAAAAAAAATTCTAGGATCAAAAAATTATGTATATTTTGTCTCCCTTGCTAAGGTGGTTGTAGTTGTATATCCATTAGCAAGCTTTGAGAGCATGTTCATGCCTTTCTTGTCAAAGGAACAATCTCACCATGCTTGTCCCCATGGAAGCATTTTGAAGTATTGATGTTTCTAATATTTATTTTCAAGTTAATAAAAATGCTTGTGGTTCTTTGTTGTTTCCTATAGATGAAGTGCAGTGACATGTTTTACAAGAATTATTGATTAGATATTTGGGTGTGTGCTCACTACTAGTTGTCATTTTGAGAATTGATTTAGATTATAAATAGGTTATTTAATAACTTGTTAGGGTACCCTAGGTTTATGGATTCAATAGGGAAAAGCATTTGAAATATTAGTTTCAGTGTATGTTCTAGTCTCTCAGGGATCATTTGGTATTTACCATTATCTTGCATTTGAAGTTTTTTTGCATCTTTGTTAAGGAATATTGTCGCGAAATACTACTAGATACCCTACTATTTGTAAACCACCAGCATGCCTCCTTTTTTTAATCATCTAACTTGTCCTACCCTATCATACCCTATAAATAATACACCCCTTTCTTCCTATAAGTGTTATTTTCTTAGAAAATGCATAAGATATTACATATTTGAAATGTGTTTACAATTTGAGCTTTAAATCCTAGCATTGTAGTTTTCTATTTGGTCCCTCTTGTTGAATAGTTTATAGAATGAAGATTATATTCATTTATTCATTTGTCTTTAGTAGCTTATATATGACTTAGATCATTTATGCATTTTTTGTGACAACCTTTCATAGGTAAAGTGTGCAAACATGGTTATGCCCTAGTCATATGTGTTCCTTGTGCCAAAAATTCCCATGGAGGTTAAATTGTAGAATTTATACATGTGAGCAAGCTACCCCATACGTCCTCTCACCTTGGTTCAAGTAGAGCCAAAAGTATCAAGGAGATAACCATATCTTTAGGAGGTGCCTCTCAATCATTGTTGACATTTACCCTAATCTTGATACAAAACCCTTCCCTGATTACAATGACATTCTAGTGGGTTTTTCATCTTTGTTTGCCATTTTCTTCAAGTGTGCAAGGTGTATAACTAGGAACCAACACATACAATAGGTATTATTTAAAAAAGAGATATGGTGGGAGGGTAAGAGGTTCAATTTGGTGGAATAGGAACATAGGACATTATGTTTTGATGTTTAATGGGCTTTGGGATTGAAGAGACATTAAAAATACTTTGAGATTTGGAAGTAATAGTTTCATTTAATAATCCTTTGAAAGGAGATCAGGAAACTTATGTTAGAGATGATTCATTCTTCTCTTTACAATTAATAATCAACCTTTCACATTCTGATATTCCTTGATCTTCATGGACAACTTCAACTTTAGGATTATATGAGGGGATCAAGAAACTTGAAATTTTTCTTGGTTGGGGAGGGAGGGACATGAGGAAGAATGGGTGGATTTTGCACAAGCATAGGATCTTTCATAAGATTTAGAGTCCTAAAAATTAGAAACTTGAAGGAAGTAGAATCTCTTTAAGGTTCAAATGGTTCTTATTATATCCAACTTGAGGTTTTGAACTCAATTCCTTGTGTTCTTATGGGCATTTATTGCATTTTTCTCTTGTAGTCTCATTGTATCTCTTAAATGATTCGACCTCTTGTTGATGTATATAGGTCTAATATGCAATATCTTATTTATTCCTATTTAATTCCACTTACCTATCACTATCCATACATTATCTCTCAAATTCAAGTCTAATTTATTGCATACTTTTTTTAGGTTGATCGGAAAGAACATGACTTTGCCAAGGCAATTGATGCTCTTTAAGAACTTGGACTACTTAAACTAATTGTTTATAATTTGGAGTCACCATTTATTAATTTATAAATGCCTCAAAAGAATAATTTTATAAATAAAAACACCAAAAATTCCTCAATTTATGAATTATTTTAAATACTTGTCCCACCGGGTGTCTAGGAAATTGTTATCACTCAAGAGTGCACCCTTGTAAGAATGTGTGTTTGTTCTCACTCTTATTGACATAATATAAAATATAAAAGGTATGGGTAGATGTATTTGAGATAATTTATATATTAATTATTGGTTACCTTTGGTACACTCACCTACTTCACTCTAAACTCTTTAATTTAGTCATTTATTGATTAAGAAAGGGTAAAAGGAGCAATACTCAAGTTAAAATTAAACATGAAAATTTAAAATCTGGGGTGATGCACCAATGTTAAATTAAATTATGCATATACTTAACACACTTTTGAATCTAAATAACTTTTACACATTCACTTCATCTTAATATAATAACTCTTACATTAGTATTTCATACAAAGGTCTTTACAAACATTCTCACTAGTACAGAAGGAATGAACATTGGTTGAATTCACTTCCAAATTTGGTAGAAATCAGACTTAGAAACTAAATATGACTTAAAATAATTATAATATTTTGTATAAAGGTGAAAAATTAGACATAAAAATAGGAAAATCAGTCATTCACTAAGTTCCATCAATGAACAACATAAGGCATACACTTTATGAACAACCTAAAAATAGAGAAAAAATCAACTTATTATTGCTTCAAAGGTGATGTAGTACATAATTTTGGGAAAAAAATTGCATATACAAAATCATAATCTGAAATTTTAATCAAAAATTAAACATACATATAGAAAAGGAAGTTAGGAAAGAGGAGACAAAGCAAAGCTAAACTAGGGATGAGTCATCATGCCTAGCCATCATTCTCCCTTCCTTCAACTCAACCACCAAACTCCTACATAGTACATACTAGATTTTAACCTCATTATCTTTTAAAATGGTGTAGGAGAGAGATATAAACTTTTTTTATTGCTTTGAATAAGTCATATGTCGTCATTCATAACATATCTTGAATGGAATTGGTCTCCTTGCACGCTTTGATGGTCTTCAATGCTTGAAGAGGTCTTGATCATCTTAATTAACTGATTTTGAATAAATAATTAAATATCCTTGAGAATCTCCATATTTATATTGAGTGAATTCAACTATCTTCCTTGCATCTCGGATTTTGACCCACCTATGCACCTATATTCTTACTTGCATGTTTCTCTCACATGACTTCCTCAAATAGCTCCACGTTGGAATATAAGGGAGAGGTTTGCATGTAATGTTTTATGAAGGATTATCCTCTATTAAAATATTCCCTCAAGGCTTAATCAATTATTCAACTATACTTTTCCATTCTTGCATGTTATTTCTCTACCTTAATAGGGTTGATTGAAGGTGTCTTCATGTTTGATTTGACTTTTTCCACAAATGGCTCCAAGGAGGTGTAGAATGAGATAAAAGTTATTCTTGAGGTTTTTTAAGACTCATTTTAACATTTATTACTATTTTAACACAAAATATTTATCTCTTCTTTTCCTCTAAATGGAAAAGAGCACATGTGATTGACTTGGTAAGGTTGTTGAAGATTTCAATGCATTGGTGGAACTTGTGGATAGGTAATATGACTCTTATTCCTCCAACTTGGAATATAAGGGAGAGAATTCTAATGTTTTATTTTTTTATATATTCATTAAAAATACTTGATGATATTTTAGTTAATTAGGAACAATCATAGCTCTCTATACTGATCTTTCTTGGATATGTCCATCTTTTCCATCTTGACAAGCTTGTTGAATGTTTAATGATAACATAAAACTTGATGATATTGAATTATTTGAATATATAATTAGTCTAAATATTATTATAACATCATCACCATGGTTTCATATACCTTCAAAAAAAAATCATCTCCAAACTCCACATACAACTTTCAAAAATGTTCTTTTGTGCTTTCCAGGCCTCAAGAAACCCTGATTTGGATTTTGGGGTTTAAAATGAGTTATAGGTATGACCTTAAACTCCTCATATTATCATTATATATTTATAAATTATTCATACCTGGAAAATTCTTAAAATTCAAAAATTATTCACCAAACTCTCAAACAAAAAATCACAAAAAAGTGTTTGCTTGTTGCCTATAAAGTTGCCTGGAGATCTTTTTCAAAGATCTCAGCCTATTCTACTATTAATTTTAATGTATAATCATATAATTAGACATTTAAATTTATAATACATCCTATCATATCATTATATTCCTTTTTAAACATTTGAAATACTCATTTCTCACTCTATTCATGAGCAAACTAGTTAAAAACCTTGATTTCCTTCATGGTGCAGACCTATGTTTTGACATTTTCTCTCCCATAAGATATAATATAGAAAATTAAAAAAAATTAATATTAAATTACATAAAAATATACCTCCATGTCAAATTTCATGATATTTCATTTATTAAAACTCAAAATATACACTTTTTAGTGCTTTCTAGCTTGTATTTTTTCATTTCTAAATGACTGTAGGTCTGAGTTTTGACATTTTATTAAGTTTTACGATGCATAAATACCAAATTATTTTTTAATTATAACCTATAATATCTATTATAATCATTATAATAATTATATACCTTCAACCAATCACTTAAATCTCTTTAAAAATGCCTTTTCTAATTGTCTCCCTTGTATTCTTGAAACCCTACAACCTATACCTTTACCTTTCTCCATTATTTGCATTTATATTTTTATTTATGAATGTGTATTAATTTTATTTATTCCCCATAATATATCACACAAATTTTAATTTTCAACAAATAATTCAAAAATGCAATTATATTTTACTAAAATTGAGCTATTGGGGTTTTAGAAGGGTTTTAGAACACTTTTTCTTCTTAATGATAGTTCAAATAGTTAATCCCATATAACCTAAAAATAATGCATGTAATATTTATTTAATATTTTCCCATATCATCCCATAATATCATTTTAACCAACTCTTCTTCTCCTTCATGAACTGAACATTTGAAAATTACCCTTACTAGCTTGCAACTAGCTTGATGGAGAAATGGAGGAAATGTCTGCCATTTGTGGACTTATGAGATATTATTGACCATGATTTTGGTTTTATGAATGATATATTATGTTTTTTATAAATTTTTTAATCTTAAATTCATGAATGGATTCTTCTAAAATACCTGCACTTAAGCAACTAAATGTGCTAAGATACCTTTTTTGCACTTTGTACATGCCTTGAAGATGTTTGAGAGAAATCACAAAGAAAAGACAATGTAGGAATATTAAAATGAGATTTAATTTATTGATGAGAACCTGAAATTTATTTTTTATCATGTTAAGCTATTTAAAATGACCTTTAAGACAATGAACTTGACTCTCTTGATAAGACTTTTTCAAAGGTTTTAATAGAATTTGCAAGAAACAAGTTAGATTCACTTTACCTTAGATTTTGTAAAGTTATATTAATTTATAAAAAACATGTTATATACCACTAACCAGAACTAAGTGACCTAAAAAAAATTTTACATACCCTTGACCAATGGTGGAAAAATTTGCCAACATAAACTTATGTTTTTCAGGTATTCATGGTTTAGGTTGGTTTAAGGTAAGTTGATTTATCTTAGGTGATGTGATTTGTTGTTGAAGTATTTTTTGTGGTTGGGTAGAATAAATATTTTTTGAAGTTTTAGGTATGTTTTCTTGATGGATGGAAGTTTGGGAAAGAGTAGAAGTTATATCAATGGTATGTGAGGTATGATCAATTTGTGTTTTGGGAGGTGATGTTTTTATGTGTGTTGGTTCCACATGTCCCAATTATATGAGATTAGATGGGGAAGTTTCTTGAATAATTCAAAATGTTGAAGAGGTTTGATGGGTATTTTATGGGGTTGAATCAATATAAGCAACTACTCTTCTCATATTAGTCATGTTAACCACATTTTCATAATTGGTGTTAAGGTCTATAAGACTTTCAATGTTATTGGTAGCAGGGGTAGGTTGATCAACGTTTTCTTGATGATTATGAATGGGATACTTATATATAGATAAATGAGAATTGGATTTGTTTAAATATTTATTTTTAGTTTGAGTTTTTTGAGCTTTAAGTGCTATGACATAAGCTTGTTGATGTTTGTGTATAAGGGATTCATGGTCAAAGTTGGGACCAAGGATAAAGTCCATGGAAAGATTTCTTAATTATCTAAAAATTTTATGATAATGGCCCCAACTTTCATGGAACCAATAAAATTTATTTGTATCATATCATGTCTTCATAGGATGGGTGGGGTTAAGATCTTGTGGTAAAGGTCTTGGGAGATGTTTTTGAATTTATTCTAATGACAAGGGTTTGTACACATTGGTATGATTGTTCTAAGAAAATGTGGGATTATGATGAGTATTGTTATTAGGTGGAGGAACATGATCCATGGTACTGTTTGGATCAATGTCTTTGATGTTTTGTATGGTTTCATAAGTATCTATAGCACCATCATTGATTGCATGGCATATTTTAGTTTTGATAAGCATGTGAGTTCCCATTGTAGGTTGGGGAGGTTCAAATTGATGTATAAGGAAATCTTGGCATTTTTATTGGTCAAGATACTCTTTAAAAAAATTTGGAGAAAGATTCTTAACATGACATTTTAATTTAGGGTGAAGACCATTAGTAAATAGGTGGAATAGGTTCTCATCTACCATATTATGCTTAGCTTTGCTATACAAATCTTGTTTGATGAAAAATTGTGTTGTTTCAATTTCTATTTATTTATAATTAATGAAATGAGATAAATTATTTTCAATAATATCACTAGTTTGGAATTCTTGAACTAATAAATTGACCAAATATTTTAAGCTAGTAATGTAGTGGGTGATCGATTGATTATACCAATCTAAATCATCTCATGAAAGTGTTTTAGCTAAGAGTTTAGTGAAAGTAAAAGTATTAATCTTAAAAAAATCTTTGAATAGGTTTTCAAATGTATTTAAATGTAGGGTAGGATCCATATATACATTATAAGTGATAGTGGGAGTGATGCCTCTTATGTCAATGTTTGCAATTTGATATACTAGATATTCATTTTGTAAATGTTTGATAGTTTTATTGATAAGTGGGGGTTGAGGTATGAGGTTACCATGTGAATCCCTATGGGGTGGGGGGCATTAGGATTATTCAATCCTCATTGAGCATGTTAGGGTTAGTTGTGGAGATGTAATAGGTGATTATGCATTTACATTATTAGTTTGAAAGATATGCATTTAGTTAAGAGTTTGTAATAAAGGTTGATTGGTTTGAATAATATTTTGTCCAGTAAAAGTAGCATTTGATGCATTAGCATTATGTGAGGTATTAATATCTTGAGATACACTATGAGTATGAGAGTAAGTAGTATCATGCACCACATTAATTTCATGAGAAACACTAGTATCATGAGATACACTAGTGGCATAGGAAGTATTAGTACCATGAGATACACTAGTGGCATAGGAATCATTAGTAGCATGAGATGCACTAGTAGCATAAGAAGCATTAATAGCATGAGATGCACTAGTATCATGGGTATGCATGTGGTCATTTTAAATATCCCCACTAAAGGTTGAACCTACCATATTTCTGGAAATACTTGGCATGAAGGTGGAAGACATAGAGGATGATGTTATAGTGTGATAAGGAGACATGATAGAGGGGAAATGTTTAGATGACAATAAATGGCATACCCCAAATCCTATGGAAAATGTAGGGGAAGGTGAATGGGTTTCTCCTATATGAGTTCCCATCATGAGGTTATAGATAACTATAGGATCTTTGCCTCTATGTTGAGGATTTTTATTGATGAAAAAGATCATTTCAACTATTTAGTCAAGTTCATGTTCATCTTATAGCAAAAATAAGGGGTTAATTTTTGTGGAAGAATAAGGAAGAGTGCCATAGTTGGTAGTGCGGGTGGTAACATGGGCATTACTTTGATCCATGTTAGGTGCTACCAAAAGTGTTTTAGGAAACTTATTAGGATTGGTGAAACTCATCATGTTTGTTTGATTCAAATATGTATTATCATCAAATAATAAATTCATGATAAGGGATGGAAGATAAACAATTATTAGAAATGAGGATAAATTGGTATGATATTGGGTCGAACCAGTCGACACTATTCTATAAGAAAATAAGTAGGATAAGATGTAAGAGACATAGTCGAATAGGTTGATTATGTTCCATGGATGGTTAAACTAATAAATCATGTAAGAAACATAATTGGATAGTTTGATTGTGTGTTGAAGGTAAAAAAAATAGGCAATCTATAAGAGACTTGGTTGAATAGGATGACTATGTATTGTAATAGGGTAAAAAGATTAACTTGTGAGAGACTAGGTTAGACAAAATGACAATTTTTTAAGAGGATAAAAAGACCAACTTATGAGAGATTGGGTTAGACAAAATGACTATGTTATATAAGAGGGTAAAAATACCAACTTGTGAGAGACTAGGTCAGACAAAACAATTGTGTTATATGAAAAGGTAACAAAACTAACCTATAACAGACTGGGTCAAATAAGATGATTGTGTCTTGTAGAAATGAAAACTGACTAGCCTTTGATATATTGGGTTAAATAAGATGACCATGTCTTATAAGGAGGTAAAAATACTAGCCTATGAGAGATTAGGTCAAACATAATGACTATTTTGTGGAGAGTAAAACTTTAAGAGACACAATCAAGTGGGTCAATTGCGTTCTAAGGATAAAGATAGGTTTTGATAGTTATGAATCTAGATGATCTAGTGTTAATTAGCATAAAAATTAAAATAAACACACAACCAACTAAGTCAACCTAGTATATCTAGTTATGGCACATAACACAAACCTTATATCAATGCTATTCAATATAAGTTTTACAATATAGCATACAATTGACAAAGATCAAGAAATAATGCTGAAAATAAAAATTCTAATTTATGTGATCATTCTTGAATGTTTTAGATTATAAATTTTAAAAATAAATATGATAGGGTGTTTGGCTTTAGAAAGGAACTAGAAAGAGGTAAGCTAAATATGGTTTCAAGTTGTTAAGGCTAAAAGGGAGATATTGGTGATGGTACTAGTTTGGTATTGGGGCCCACCCCTCAATTCATAATCTCATAGTGATTAGGTTGTTAGGTACTTTTCCAATATATACCACCAACCACATATTTATACTCAGATAAAAAACTGAGTTGACTTCTTGCTTGGTGATGAAATCCAAGTAGGTACACCTTGGGTAGAAATTTTTAATGTTTTTTGACATGTTATGGTTTGGAAGTGTGTGAATAAAATAAAAAGTAGTGTGACTAGATTGATGAATTGAAATTTCCTATTTAGTTTATGTATGCTACTCTACGTAAGTAAATGACAAAATTAAAGATGAATTAATTACTAGTAATATGAGTTAATTCCTTTTCTTTAAGAGTATAGGGTCAATTAGGTCAACTAAGTATGCAAGCAATATAGGATAGAATTGATTGGTTCAATTTTGTCTATTGAAGAGAAGGCTAAAGAAACATTATTGAACAAGTTGATTGAGTCTCCTAAGGTAGAAGCAATTACATAACTAAGTTTATCTAGTCAACTTAGTTTACTATAGGGTTACATTTTCATAGACTAAAAACTCTAAAAAATAGGACTAAAATGAATAAAATAAATGACTAAGTTAGTGATAATGAATGTGATGATTTTAATGATGTTAAATTTGTTGTTTTTATACTATGTCATCCAAATGAAGACTTTTAACCTGCTCAATGGAGTGGACTAAGTCGACTGAGTCTGAAAACTTATATGCAAATAAGAAATTGAGTTAATCATATTAATCTAATTGCTTGTAGCTGAAAATGACCTACACAAATCCAAATAGAGTCAATAGAATAAACTATGTTAAATCTAAACATACAATGTTAGACTGTGTTAACAGATTCAATATAGTGATATGAAAATGAAATAAATAAGAAATGAAAATAAATTAATATGTGAAAGAAAACCAAAAAGGGTTAGTTCACATCAGGTTCACTAGAATGTATACAAAATAAAGTGAATTGGATCTATAAATCAATCCTAGCTTAGAGAAGATAAATCAAACTAGCCATTCTGCTTGTTGGTATATTGAGACAATCAAGGTCATGACCAATATGGATCCACTTAACCTAACTAATGGGTCTCTTACCCCATAATATCACTAGAGAGGGTTATAAATCCTCTATTTGAGTAATACCACATAATACCCCTAGCTAGGTCCAATGGTTTTTAACAAAGTAAAGTAAATATAATCTAGTGATCACCAAAGATTGTGGCACAAATGGGGGATAATAAACATGAAAATAATAATTCTACTCAATTCAATATAGAGTTAATCTTAAGCACAGAGAGATAAATACATTCATAAACTTGTACATGCAAATATATCTACCAATAAAAGAGGAGTAAGAGTTAGGAATGCTTACCTTGAAGATGAACCTGTTGAGACTCAACATTTCCCTTGGCCAATGGTGATTTTTAAGAGGTTTTTTTGGTTCATAAGGATAAAAAATATAGGTCATCTCTAGGCTACAAGACTTCTCCTATGCATCCAAAATATTTTTCTCATGAGACAAGTTTATTCTCTCCAAAGGAAATATGAAACCCCAAGCAATGACTCATCAAGTAGAATGGTGAATAAGCAGATAAATTTACACAAATGAATGATTATTTATATTGGAAATAGTGTGAAAGATGTGTATATATAGTCGTATCTAGCCCTAAACCCTTCTAAAAGTTTAGCCAATGTAATCAGCCCATTTGACCTAGTTATTTAGTAAATAAAGAAGTTAGGTCCCAAACTAAGTTGGTAAAGATCACTTAGTCCCATAACATGCTCAATTACTAGAATAGGGTCAACCCATTCAACTGTGTTTGGAGGATGGTAAAAAATAGATTTATCTTAGTTACGGTCTATTTTAGGTGGTGAATTTCTTAGATGAGTGTGTAAGGGAGGTGTCAAAGCTTAGGGAAACATATATGAGCGACTTGTGTTGGTTGTAAGTTATCACATCCCAATTTTTCACTAAGCTAATTTACTTGATTATTCATGGATTATTATGATTGGTAAATTGATTAATTAATGTTTAACTAAGTTATAAGTAATATATTGTTATGGGGAAGTTGTATATTGATTTGATTACATGATTTTATTGTTATGAGTTAATTGTATTTGTATATATTTTACATTATGATCATTTTTATTAGTTGTTATAATAATATTTTATGATATATATCATGATGTTATGGGATAACTACCTTCTTTTCATGATTTGGATGTAGGATAGATCCATCCCTCAGATCTTGATGGAGGGAGAGTATCATCGAAGAGGATGATGTATATGGAAGTGTTGGGGGATGACAGAGGAACAGTTAGAACCCATGCACACACCATGATAAATAGTACTCATTATATGGATTATTTAAATTGTTAACTTTAATATATCTTTGATGTTATCTGCATTTAAATAATTGATTATGTGTTAGCTATGATTTAATTCAGTTTAATACTTGTGAGGATCTAATTTTGTGTGATTATATTATATATTTTATATGTATATTAATCTATATAATGTTGCATTTGATCATGTTGAGTTATCAAATTATGATTGTTAATACTGATGATTTATGAGAAAGTAAATCTATATGAATAATATCTATTTACTATTGACTATAGATTAACTGGAATGTCTTTGTAATGTTTTAGAACATTAGCAAGTTATTATTATGATATTCAAGAAATATCATTATTTGGCTTAACACCTTAATGTATAAAGATAACTAAAGATATTAGATAGTCTATATAAAGTCATAATAACAATGACTACATTGTTATAATACCATTATGTTTTGGTATAGTAGTTGTTTGATTTACCATTTCAGTTAAAAGAATATCATTGACTTTATACTAGTCACTTTACTATTCAAACTCATAATGATTATGTTAATTTGAGAAGTTATTACAAAGATTAAATTGTTATCCTAAGTTATCATACTAACTAAATCTAGTTTACATTCACATACTTATACCATGGTGACTTGCGAGGTGTAATTTATCATTAGTAATGATGTTAATAGTGTTATTTTATGAACTTGATACACATGCATGTAACATCAATAGATCATGCAGGAATTAAGATATTAGAATAATGATTATTAATGTTTTGGGGAACATTCAAGAAATTTAGGGCTCTTATTTGTGTTATACTAGGGTTAACCTAGTTAAGCATAGATATTTATCGCTAATGGGTTTTTTGCATGATGAAATTATGGAGAACTATGAGCTTCATGCTAATAATTACATGCAAAACATGAATGAGGGAAGTATATGGAAAAAACAAGGATAAGAGGAGACATGGTGAAGGGCATGAAAGGACATGGCACAGAGAAGACAAGAAAAGGGAGCAAAGAGGAGAAGAAAAGATTCACTCTGGTTTGAGAAGTATCAATCCAAAATTCATTATAAGGTTGGTAATTTTATTTAATTATTGTTTGAAAATAATAAAATATGTGTATATAAATGTATCTAAGGGTTTTGGGAATTGATTTTAATTTTATTATTCATACAGGTTTAGCCCTATAAATGGATCAACCATCCACAAAACTAAACCTATATCCCTAAATCCTCATGGAATGCAAACTAATTATGTGTGCATGTAAATTGTTAGGGTTAAATGGATTTATTTATTTGAGATGGAAAAATGCCCTAGCTAAATAACTATAGGACTTTAGAATATGCCTTAATAAAAAAATGATAACTAAGTTTTGTTTTGGAAACTCATATTAAATATGTATACTCAATTAGGTATATATCAAAATTTTAAACATATATATAATACACAAGATTATGTGTATATTTTGAATTATCAAGGGTATAAATATGAAGTCTAAGTTCATTTGATGAATGAATGGATTGATATATAAATCCTATGTATTGCTTGTTATGAAGTTTGTTTAGGTTTTAGTATATATATATGAAATAAGATAATTTATCTTAAAAATTGTAAACATATATAAATATAAACTCTGTACATTTGTTTTATCAAAACTATGAGAATGTATATATGAACTAGGTACATTTATTTTACAAAACCATAAATATATATATATAGGAACTATGAGATTATTCCTTATATTCCAAATAGATAAGCTAAGTCTATGTAAAATAGTTTGAATTATCCTAGAGGGGGTAGAAAAAGTTCTTAAACCCTATCTCAACTATGACTTTTATATTTTAAGGAAATCTATTAAGGTGACTGTTATAGTTATTTTGATGTTTAATAGAATATATAAGAAGTGGATAATAGTATCAAATTAAATAGCAATAGAACTATAATTTCACATACATATATATGCAGGGTTGTATGACTTGTATATCATTTATGTGAAAGGATATTCAGTGCAATTTCTATTATGAAACTTGTAGTGTGTTATGGAATCATTAAGTATATGAGTTTATATATATATAAAAGTTGACAGAGATGAACTATGAATGATACTTATGTTAATGTATTTAAACTGATGCATAAACTATTGTAAGGTTAAAATACATATATAAATTATGCAAGGGTTTGTATGTTATACAGTTCACAATGAATTTTTAATTGGATGTCAACTTGATTTAATTGATACTTATAAAAATTTAGGAATAGTATAAACCTCCAATAAATAAACAAAGGGAGAATATAGGTTTGAGTGGTCAATTGATTATAGTAATCTATTTTTAACAATTTAGGATAATGTATATATAGTTTAAAGACCTGAGTTTGGGGAAAATAGGGTAATAGACTTTGAATGGATTTTATCATAACTGGATTATGACTTTTAAATTGAAATAAGTTAATAAGAACATGGGTTTTGGGAATGTTGAAATCTTATGATTGATCTTGAATACTATTTTGTGAATACGTAAATTATAAATGGTTTGTTTGAATCATATGAAGTTCTTATTATAAAATTAAAAATGACTATTAATATGACAGAACAGTATTTGTTTATGTGAACAAATATATTTATGAAATATATATTATGCATGTATATTATAAGAATAAATAAATATATGAAATATATCTATATGAGGAACTTAAGAACTCATACATATATATAGCATATATTTGTACATAGGGATATGTGTTCATAATTATAGTTTTTATTTATTGTTAAATTAAAAATCTTGAGGGATAGAACACTATGATTATATGCATACAACCTCCTAAAGATAAAACAAGTTTTATAAAAGAAATATTATGTTTCATGTGAGATAAGACTTTGATTACGAGATATTTGATCTCTAAAATTATTATGATTGGTTATTTATAATTTAATAAATGTGCACATGGAAAATAAACTATGTTATTGATATTTGTCATAGATGGTACTATATTTCAATTACTTATGAAAAATGGAAACATGCAATCTAAGTATAAATTATACCTAGTTGGTATAGACTGTACTTATTTAAGTAATAAATAATATGTTTGAGATTCATTGCATACATTTGATGGAGTAAATGTATGTAATAAGATTATTTATATACTTAACATGTTTTGATACCTATTGATAATAAATAATCTATTTGAATCTATTGGTTATAATTTATATTAACCAAATCTTGCATTGTTGATACTAAATAAGTAGTGAGATCGACTTCCCTAGCTTACTTAGCATCACCAATACCAGATGAGGGTAATTTGATCAAGTGGTGTTTATGAGTTTGACTTATCCTAGATATCAATAAATATTTGAAAACTTTATCTAAAGTAATGTTTAGTTAAACATTGTCACTTCATATGTATGATTTACATGTTTGTGTGATATCATGTTAGAATGTATTTTCTTTATGGTACACATTATGTATTATATATCTGACAACACATAGGTGCTATCTTATCTCTTTAGATTCCTATATCATCACTATCTACCGATCTATGAAAGAAGGGTCATTCCCTTATTGAAGGATTGTGTAGAGGATCAATGGTCCATTGCTGGTGTGGAAAATTACTTGGATGATACTCTCCCTCCCACAATAGTACTTATTTGGAGACTACACTTCAGATTACCATATATATTGGAGTTCATGAGACTCATGCTCTGTGGAGCCTTGTATCTTTTATTGTATTTATTATTCAAACAATATTCCTAATGGAAATGTAATTATTTACTCATTTGTACATTGATAGTAGTGGCTATATTATTTTACCAGCTATGGTTGGAAATATGTAATTACTTTCATGGACATAAGGAGGAAGCCCATCATGATGTGCCTAAAAATCATCCTACTAAGCATTAAATATTTCAATATCAAAGAAATGAAGAAGTGCCTCATGACACGAGAGCATATGTAACTGTATAATTGGCTAGAGATATGAAAAAGGTGAATCCACCAAAGTTTGATAGAACCATTATGGGAGATAGAGCTAAATAATGGTTGACTAAGATAGATAAATTTTTTGAGATTCAAAACTACTTTGAAGTCACCAAAGTAGTTTGGGAGCTTACTAATTGGCTGGTAAAGAATATACTTGACTACCATCATGTGAGAGAAAATCATGATGGATTTCACATTTATACTTTGACAAGAAGCTTATAGATTTTCAAAATCTAAAGCAAGAAGACCTATCAGTGAAGGAATATTGGAAATAATTCACCAAACTTCTAAAGTATGTACCTTAATATTAGGTAGATGAGAATTTTAAAATTATGAAGTTAATCATGGGATTAAAATCCTAGATTGGTGGAGAGGTGGACATTCATGGGCCATCTACCATAGACCAAGTCTTCAAGAAGGTAGTTAAACATGAACAAAATTTGAAATATCTTATTCAAGTCAGAGATAAGTTTAATAAAGAGTTTGGAAGTCCTTAGCCAACTTTTTAAAAAAAGAACTAGAAGCAGAGGAGTGGAGACTCCAAGAGTTATAATACTAGATTCAATAGTGGTTCAAATTAGAAGAAATAAAATAATGGTTTTAAAGGTAGTTTTAAGGGAAACCAATAGTTTGACAGGAAGGGACCACTTGGGGGTTGATTTATTTGTGTAGGTGACCATTTTTCTCATGATTTTACCCAAGATAAGTCAATGAATAAAGGTTATCCTCCTCATTAGGTAATATTTTATAAATGTATTCATGTGATAGTTGATAATCGGTAAGTTGAATTCCAAGATTCACCCATAAAACTATCAGGTATTTTGTTTGAACATCTAGTTTCTATTTTGATAGATACAAGGGCTAAAAAATGTTTTATATCTCTTAGAATACTAAATAATTTATCTAAAAATTTTGGATTAATGGCAAATGCATGATCAATATAATATGGGAATGAGTCAAAAGTCAAAGTTGACAAGTGTTTAGTTGAAGTTGAGATTAGGTTGTTCAAATTCACAATAGTAGTGGATATTTACGTAACACTGCTAGGGTCATATGAAATGATCCTAGGATTCAACTGGCTTATGAATCATAAATCCAAAGTTGACTAAAATCTAAATAAGATTGAGTGTCTAAACTATTTTAGAAATCATGCACTAATTCAGGGTAAGAAAAGAGAGTTGAGGCTTAGGCATATTTTTGCAATGCAACTTAAAAAGGATCAAAGAAAAGGATGAAAAGCATTTATTTTCAAAATAAATGAAATGGAGGAATCGAAATAATCATCTGTTGAATATTACCCTTTCCTTAGGAATTTTCATGATGTGTTTCTAGAGGAATTGTTAGGACTGCCTCTTAAACGTGAGTTTGATTTCTTTATTGATATCATACCTAGATTGAAACCATAGTCTAAGGAACTATATAGAATGACAACCACTAAATTGGTTAAAATTGAAGGTTCAATTCCAAGAGTTTTTATCAAAAGGGTTGATCAGACCAAGTGTGTTACCATGGGGTGCACTAGTTGTCTTCATCAAGAAGAAGGCTGGCACTCTTCACCTTTGTATTAATTATAGAATGTTGAATAAGGTGAATATCAAAAATAGATATTTGTTATCTCATATAGATGATCTTTTTGATCAAATATGATGAGCAATGATCTTTTCTAAGATTGATCTTAGAGCATGATATCATTAGTTGAGGATAAAAGATGAGGATATTCCAAAAATAGTGTTTAGAACTCGATATGGGCACTATGAGTTTATAGTGTTACCATTTGGGTTGACAAATGCTCTTATAACATTTATGAATATCATGAAAAGTGTGTTTAAATATTATCTAGATCATTTTGTTTTGGTCTTTCTAGATGACATTATTATACATTCTAAATATGAAGAAGAGCATCTTTAACATCTAGAACTAGGTTTGCAATGGTTATATAAGCACAAGTTGTATGGCAATTTGTCCAAGTGTGAATTTTCCAAAATAAAGTCTGATATCTAGGACATATTATCTCTATAGATGGTACTTCTATAGATCTAGCAAAGATAAGGTCCATTATGCAGTGGTCAGTACCAAAGAATGTCCATGAGGTAAGAAGTTTCATGGGATTAGCTGGCTATTATAGGAAATTCATTCTAATTTTTTATAAGATAGATAATCTAATTACCTCTTTGTAATATAATAGCCAAAGTTTTATCTGGTTAGATAAATGTGAAGCAGATTTCTTAGGAATTGAAAAGGAAGCTTACTTTAGCACCAATACTAAGAGTTCCTGATCCCAATGGTCAATTTTCAGTGATCACAAATACATCTAGGGATGGACTTGGAGGATTATTTATGTAGGATGGTGTTATGGTAACCTATGAATCAAGGAAGTTGAAGCCTTATGAGGTGTACTATGCCCCTCATGACTATAACTTGTAGTAATTATGTATGCTTTACAAGTTTGGAGGAATTATTTATTCAAAAAACCATTTGAGTTCAAGACTAATAATTTAGGACTCAAGTACATCTTCACCCAATTAAATCAGAATGCTCATTAAAGGCACTAGTTAGAGTGGTTATCTAAATATGATTTTGATATCAACTATATCAAACACAAGGAAAACATAGTTATTAATGCCCTAAGTCATAGGATATACATATCAATTATGGATACTATTAGAAGTAATTTCAAGGATCAAGTGATCAAATTCTCACATGAACAACTCATGCACTTGAGGGTGGAACTAGAAGATATAACTTCTCTCTTAAGAGGCCATGAACATTTTAATGCCTCCAACTACAAGTGGGAGTCCTCATATAGAGAGCAATTCTTGATTAGATCCCAATCAACACATGAAAGTCTACCCTCACGGTACCATAATGATCAAAGGAACTTCCCTTTTGATCTTGTCGGAAAACATAGTTATTAATGCCGTAAGTCATAGGATATACATATCAATTATGGATACTATTAGAAGTAATTTCAAGGATCAAGTGATCAAATTCTCACATGAACAACTCATGCACTTGAGGGTGGAACTAGAAGATATAACTTCTCTCTTAAGAGGCCATGACCATTTTAATGCCTCCAACTACAAGTGGGAGTCCTCATATAGAGAGCAATGCTTGATTAGATCCCAATCAACACATGAAATTCTACCCTCACGGTACCATAATGATCAAAGGAGGCATGTTCAAATTAGTTATTTATAGTAGTTGTTATCTTTCTTTCAATAAGTGTGTCCTACACAAGTATGGGTAGTTTGTTACTTAGCTACTTTATTATCTTGTCTTGTTATTTATTTAGGTGTTAGGTGTGGTTTATTTTAGTGTTTTTTCCTTGTATGGGGTTATTTTTGTATTCTTAAGAAGTTTTATAAGGTAATGGGTCTCTTTGTCAGTCCAATAATGGTCATCTAAGTCTTAGTACTATATATGAGGCATCATTGTCATGAAGAGTGAGTAGGTTCTCTTGACTAGTAAATTGGTCAACCCTATGAGTCACCAAAGTTGTTTAAATTTTGGCCTCTTGGGCCAAATGTCAACCCCTATAGTAAAAAACTTTCATGAGAACCCCTCTAAGTTTTCCCATGGTGTCTAAAACTTGTCATGGTCTCATAAATGTCTCTTAAAAGTCTTTTAGTCTTGTTAAGGGTGTCATATATGTGTTAGAACTTGCTTGTATATATGATCATATGTCATGTCTAACCTTAGTCCTTATGTGTTGTACTAAGTGTTCCTGTGGTCCTTGAGTGAGGTAAAGAGTTTCAATATTTCTTTTAAGGTCTTAGAGAGGTATCAAGACCTAATTGTTATCGACAGGCAAGTCCTTTAGGAAAAAAAGTGAGTTTTGAACCTTATAAAAAATGACTATATAAAGATGGAAAAGGTGATTCTCACTTTTTTTTGGAATGATATCAATATTTCCCATTAGTATGAGTAATTCCTTTGAGATGGAAGGATCCTAATGGCCCACATAGGCATATTAGACATAAATAACCCTAGACAAGCATGTGTTGAGAATTAGGGGTTCATGTAGGTTTAGAATTTGGTAGAGATATAAAGGCATATAATGGGGATTGGAAGATACATATTAGGGTCTCATAATGATAGGATATAAATTGAGGCAAGAAAATTACTCAATCATGCCCCTAAGGCTACATATGCATGACTTCCTACAAACCATAGGACTGATTGTATGAGGATATAACAAGGGCAGAGTTGATGGAGGACTTGTCCCTACAGGTGTTGTAAACATGTTATAGGATTATAAAACTCCATCAATACTATATTAGAAAGAGGAAAGTATATTCAAGTCCTAATTATACTATCAAGTATTATGGGCATGATAGTGAACAATGACACTAAGGCAGACCCATGAGAGGATAAGGTTGAGATGATATCCCAGATAACTAAAGGCAAGTACAGAGGATGGAAACCAAGTAAATAGGGTGTTATGAAAATTATGAATCCCTAAACCACCTATAGGTCACTTCGACCTTTGAGACTTAGCATTGGCATATTAGACCTAGAGTCATTCTTAACTGCTCAAGACCTCACCTCAATCTTGGTGACTAATCCAGATCCCCATAGTAGAATGGAGGCCTAGAAGGGACATATGAGGATGGTTTGGACCCTGAGAATAGTGTTTAAGATAAGATAATGCAAACAAAAGGTAAAATTAGGTCTTTAGGCCTAACTCAAGTTATTTTACCCCAGACTGCCACCTTGAGATACTAATTCAAGTGATCACATCTTCCATCACAGAGGGACTTAGGGATAAGGATCCTAGGAGAAGTTAGTAACCCCTATGAAATCAAGATACATGAAGGAATGAGTTAGATTTAGGGGCCCAACTCTATGAATGAATTTAAGATTGTAACCTACGCAAATTACTTGGTAAAGAGTTCAAAGTGTACTATTTTTTGTTCATATCTACACACATAATATGCATGGAACCCAAATAATATTAGGACTTTTATGGCGTATATGGACTTAACATCTATGACCATAATTTTGGGATTAGAGATTTGATCTTTATAAACCATTGTTAAGACCTCCAAAACCTTGCTTAAACCCTAAGACATACCCAACTTGGGAAAAGTGGGATATATTTGCACCTAAACATCCTAGGTTAATGTGATAAACACTTAAATCACCTAACACACTCAAATGAGACCTTATCTATGGTATTGTTTTGTATAGACAATATACGAAATTGTTATAAACTATGTCTTTTTTAAGAATTTGAATAGAGAATAGGGTAAAAATCTATTTAAGAAGTTTCCTATCATTAGAGAGGGTGGTTTGAGACTTGTTTCAACTTATCAAATCATAAAATGTCCACAAATCTTATTGTAAATGCCTTTGAAATTCCACACCAAATAGCCAGTCTACAGATGCTAAAAAGAAGTGGCCTAGTCAATTAGGAAAGGTAGATTTGTGTGTGTGCAGTGATTAAAAGTCTTAAGTCATGGTTTGAATCACTTTTTAGGCTTGTAAAATTATTTTTTACTTATTTTTAAGGTTCTATTTAATGTTATATGGTCATCCAAATAATAAACACTATACAATTAGGCCTAATTGGCCTAGTAGACCTACTTGGTCTACAAGAAGATATGAAAATTGGCATAGAGGGGTTGATAAGAGGGTTAATATAGAGTTATTACACCATGTAATTGATGCTTTAAGGGTGATAAAGGCACACACCTCATGGTCACTATGAATAAAAAGGTAGTTTCAAGTCTTGTCAACATGCATAAGAGATGGGAGCTATTCAACACCTCATGGAGGCCTAATTACACATTATTTACACTTTATAAATACCATAGGAGAAGTGATTAACATTTTTGGGTGTATCCATGCTTTGAAAATAGTCAAAAATGTTTGACCCAACCTTCACCACTCCACCTCAATGCCTAAAGGGCTCATTAAAGAACATCAATGCATGGATGGGGTATGAGAGACTACTATCACTCCTTGTAATTAATGATGGAGTTGACTATGGTTATTTATGACCCCTAGCTCTCACCTCCACACCATTTTCCCTCTCTTTACCTTCTCATTATGTTAGTTATTTAGGACTTAAGGCCATTTTAAGCATCCCTCACTTGGGTATGAGGAAACTCTACCTAGATTTGTACTTTATAAACCTCTTGGATTATTAATGGACTATTTTAGCTTCTCCATGATTAATATCTAGTATGTATATGCATGTTTTGATGTGCATAAGTGGTATAAATTATCCCTTGGCATGTCCTTACCACACCTACATACTGATAAGTTATCTTATGCAAGTTATATGATGTGTCAAATGTTGGAGATCATATTTGGAGTGTAACCTAGTTATAAGTGTCTCAAGATAGGCCTCTCACCCATCACCCCCAAGTTTTAGCCATTCACCAAGACCTTCATGTAAAAAATTACTACATAGGAGCCTTGGAGATAATGCTTGAGTTCATGATTAGTTTATTAGTGTTTTTAGGATTTCAAACAAAGTGGATAAACTATATTAGTGCATCACCATCCTTAGATGAGATTTTATTTTATTCACTCTCTATCCCTTTTCACCCCAACAGTAGTAGATCTTAATGAACTAATCTAAATAGATGCACCAGGGGAGCTAGCCCCATAATCTAGAGGTTTAGCCCAACTATAGGTCGCCCACAACCTTGGTCTATTATCATGTTAACCCAACCTTAAGGTAGGCCCAAACAACCTCCTCTTAGGGTGCAAGTTAGAGAGCTCACACTTACTTAGAATCACCAATGCCAAATGAGGGTAATCTTATTAAGTGTTTTGTATGAATTTTATTATTCCTAGAGATTGATAATTTTTTGAAAACTTTGGCCAAATTAATGTTTAGTTAAACATTATCATTTCATATGTATGATTTAAATATTTTTACGATATCATCTTAGAACATATTTTCTTTATGATACACAACATGTATTAGATATCTTACAACACATGGGTACTAGCTTGTCTCTCTAGATTCTCACACCATCACTATCTACCCATCCATGAATGAAGGGACATTTCCTAATTGGTGGAGGGGATAAATGGTTCATGGTTGGTGTGTAAAAGTGCTCAGATTATGCTCTCCCTCTCTACATTAGTACTTATTTGGATACTACACTTGAGACTACCATAGATACTAGAGTTCATGAGACTCGTGCTCTATGGATCCTTGTATCTTGTATTGTATTTATTATTGAAACAATATTCCTAATAGGAATGTAATTGTTTACTAATTTATATATTGAAAGTAGTGGTTATATTATTTTACTAGTCATGGCTAGAAATATGTAATTACTTTTTATATGCAGTTATGTTATTATTTCATATGGTGTTAGTGACCAGTAACTAATAAATGTTACATATTTATTTATGGTTAACATACTTAGTGTGTTATACTAGGGTCACTAATTAGATTCTCATGGTGAAATTTAATGCAATAATACATGGAAATTAATTTTAAAAAATTATTAGTTATTATAGTAAATCACAGTGGGGATGTTACATAAGTGGTAGTATAGGAAACAAAAATATTAAAAAGCACCAATGCTCTACCCACCCCTTCACCATTACACATTTTAAGCCATGCACTCAGATATATTAAGACTCGATAGGTTCCTACAAAAGAGAAAGCATCAGTAATTGATAAAGTTTTTGTGTGTATACGTCTACCATTGAAGGACCCAATAAATGCACCCTTGTCAAGAAGAGAAAATTGGAAGCTAGTACCGAAGGTCCAATTGAATACACAAGAATGCCTAAAAAAAGTGAAAAGTAATAAGAATAAGGGAAATACCAAGGTACTGGTAGATTACTCATATTTTGAGTAATCTTCTCTCTAGTTCATTATTGTTAGTTTTTGGTTTGTTCTTTCTGTGTATTGGGTTGGGGTTTTTTGTCAATGTTTAGGGAAATATTAGTTTTTCTTTGGGGTATTTAGGATAAATTTGGTGTACCCTAGGGGATTTTATTTCTTATTTGTATTTTTTTGGTCTATTTTTTAATCTTTCATTTATTATGTTGGTTACGAGATCCATCATAACCCATGTATTTACCTTAAAACAAAATGTTATACTATGAACAAATAAATCCACATAACAAGGAAAGGGATATACAAAGAAAGATTTTATCCATAACACACTCAATCAATAAATGAAATACACTAAGGTAAGATCCACACAAATCAGAATCAATGATTAGCCTATAAAAAATAAAAAATAAATGATGAACCATTAAACAAGTCAAGCTAGTCTACACCATCAATCCAAGTCAATTTTATAGCATAGAAAAATAAAATATCCATAAAATGTAGCACTATAAATAAATTAATCAAGAGAAAGGCATATTTAAGAAATAAATGTAGCTCAACATGGTAAATGTAAATTTCATAGAAAGATATAACCTGCAACAAAGACTATTGTAGACACCCAAACCTGGTACAAGCCTATCTTTAATTCCTTTTATAAAACTTTGCACATATAGACTATTGAATAAAAATGAAGTATATATTGACACATTTTTTTAGATCATATCCCTTTATTTCATACATTTTTTTGGTCACTATTCCACTTTTTGATAATCTTTTTAATTATGTCATGGGAATCCCTAATTCCTTTATTTTATCTTCTTTTGTGCTTTCTAGACAATTCATAGTTTCTAGATAGGTCTATGCCCATGGACATATCCATGAAATTCAAACTTGTATAAATGTAATTTATGGAGTTATTTTGGATCATGTTTCATTTGGGTCTTTATATTTTCCTATCCAGGTCTTGATGAGTCAGATTTTGCATGCCAATAGGTATCCTAATTAGAAATCAAAATATCTATAAATATAAATATATTATAAGTTTGGATGGCACTCTCAACTATTGAGAGTTGAACAAAGATGTAATGTTTCATCTATAGAATTTCTAAAGCTAAATATGAAAGTCACAAAGACTAAATCAATATTCTCATGGTTGTGCCAAACATAAAATAGGCTAAAGAGCATCTATATTTGCATTCAAAATTTCACACATAAATTAGTTACATAATTACATCAAATTTGATCCCTCTTTAGATTATTGACAATGTATTGCAGTGCTTATTCATTCAATAAGAATTGACCAAGGTAATTTAAACTCAATCCATTTCACCTGACACCTTGCATTTGATATTGAATTAGGTTTGTGCAATAACTAGGGTTTCATAGTTTAGGTGTCTCTATGTAATATTTAAAATATATAAATATATCAATAGCTTCAATGAACATAGGTGCAAGTGGAAAAATAGTGATAGTTTTTTCATTTTCACTAAGGACAAGTACATAATAAAAAGACAGGATTGGAAGTGCTTATGTCCAATAAGTGAAAAAATTTCAATGCACAAGTAATAACTTTATTTCTAAACTTAGATGATCACATTCTTATGTTGATGCATTTTAGATGACTACACCCCATCTTAGATCAACATAATCTTAGAATCATAGTTAAGGTGTCTCCTTCCTAGTGTTTTCAAAAAATACCATATTATTGTATTTATAAAGTGGTAGTAATAATATTGGTAAATTATATATCTATAACATTATTATTTAATCAAAAAAACTATGTTTATTAGGTTCACATAATAAAAAATAAGATAAAACATAATGGTGAACTTGTTTGTTTCTTTAAATTTTTTTTATTCAAGGGCTTTAATTAAATTCATGATTCCCATACACTAAAGATAAATCTTATTGTCTTTTCTATATTTTATTGATTATTTCTCTAGGATTTATCTTTGACCTAGGGGTTCAAACTAAATTTTTGATTTCCATGCATAATTTATTTTTATTTTTTTAGCTTTCATTTTCTTTTGCTTATTTCTAGAACTATGTTTCAGAAGTTATAAAACTCATAGGAATTGTCATTATAGGAAAATTACTCATATTTTTTATGTGAGTTATGGTGTGAGGAGTACTAATCCAATAATAAAGTCATTAGATAGTAATATATGTGTAATTTAGTTTCCACTTACCTCATGGTATATTAGAAACACAAGGTTTTTTTTAACCACAAAAAACCTCTTGCTCAGTTATTTTTATATTTCACCAGTAAGTGATTAGCTTTGGGAAATTACTCTCAACATACCTCAAATATGGGATAGTGTAAATATAGGATGTTATAATTCTTTCTAGTTAGTTCTTATTTGGGCCTTGTTCATTATTTATGATTATGATTAGTATATATAAGAGCCTATAAACTAAACATAGATTGCATATTCACACATATCGGTATCCTTTCTTCTTTGGTATGATGGATTGTCTTTTAGCATTAGGCTTGGTGTTTTTAATATCCACTTTATTTTTGGTCAAAAAATATAAAATGGGTACTACATATGAAACCCTTAATGGTGATCATCCTATGGATTTACTCCTCTCTAATAATGTTATACCTTATGTGTATGATATTGAATGGCCAAATAATCACTCTTGTACAATTTATAATGGTACTTATATTAATGAGGAATGTGACTATGATATATATGATTATTATTATGAGTATGATTCTACTTATGAAAATCAAGAGTGTTAAAATAGTGGATATTATATTGAATAGTAAAATTAGCACACTAATTCAAAAATTGAAAATCCAAATTCATTTATTCTTCCCTTGTATTTCTTTTTTCATAAATAAAAAGAAAGAGAACATACTAGTAATGAATATATTCATTCCCATAATCTTTCATGGTGATCCAAATGTGAAGAATCAACCATTATCACACCTTGTTTATATCTTAAGTTTTCTACTACATTACACTACTTTAATCAATATAAACTATAAAAGCATAGCCCTTGCATATAAATGGAAAATAATTTGAGTAAGTGTGTTATCTTCTCTCTTTATATATAAAATTTAGACAATGTAAATGTATATGATATGCCCCATTCTCGTTTATATGTGGTTATTGATATAAAATATTTAAATACTCTTTCTCTCCCTTATAAATGACAAATGATGTTGAAACATTTCATGATACTTTTCCCCTTTTTCTTAAAACACCAAAAAATGCAAATGCATGTGATGCACCATATTCTATATGTGATATTAATAATTTAGATACAAAAAATGATGATCATTTAATAATATGGAAAAAATATCAATTTAATCATGTTATGTCAATAAAATTTGATTCTCATGATAACACCACTTGTGATGTCTCTTGATCCTCTCTTAAGACACAAGAATATATTGAGAAACAATGTGATGTTTTGACTCCTATACAAACTCAATATGATAAGATATATAATTATTATAAATTATGCATATATTTTGTCTTATAATGCAATCATAATCCATGAAATGATATTATTCAGGATCCCCTCATACCAAGGTTTAAAGTAGATGGTTAATTACAAACTATGAGTTAACCTTTTAAACCTACTAATATCCAAACCAGTCATATTGTGTCTATGATGCATGTTATTGGTGACCTTCAAATATAGATACATGATCTCACTTTACAAAATATATCATTTTTTGTTCATATTAAAGATAATGTTATTTTAGGACAACCCCTTACATGAGCTATAAATGAATATTCATATTTGAACTAATTTTTTATGCCTATACTTCATTTATTTGATGGTCATGGGGATACTTATATATATTTAAATCAATATACATTTAATTTTGGAGAATGGGGTAATTATGGATATATTTTACTAAAATATTTTCATATAACCTCACAAGAGATGCCTCAGATTAGTTTTATATTCTACCTAGTGGATCCTTACCTAATTTCAAAATACTAGAAGATGTATTCTTATCAAAATATCACAAACACGTGGTTCCTAAATTCACATTAAAACATATACAAGGATTTCAATAGGGCCATGATGAGCTTATCAAGGATTAAATTTTGTGATTTAATACTAATTTGCATTATTTAACTTATCAACTCTCATATTTAGAAAAGTAATTCATTTTTAGTAGGGGTCTTTTATCTCCATTCAAAGAAAGATCTATGCACAAAATTTATACTTATTTTAATAATAAATACATAGATATCTTAAAATTTACATGTGATATTAATTTTACAATACATTAAGATACTAATGCATATGCATCAGGACCATCTTTGCATTAGAAATAAGTTACCAATAAAAGGGTGGAATCAAATTTGGCCTCCAAATATAAAAGGCCAATTAAAGTATCTAATAAAATGGACATGAATTAATACAAACAATTATCATCAAGGATGATCAAGTTAATTTCCTTGGTAAATGGAAATAATCAATTTAAAAAGCATCATGTAATGTGAATAAATCTAATTTAATAAGAGGAAACCACTTAAGTTTGAAAGTTTCAAATACCAACTACATGATATTATACAAGCATTTTTTAATAATAATGTAATCACTCTCCCTCCTAATTAATATCATTCTCTTCATCATGTTGAGTATGTAAAAGTCAAGCCATTTTTCACTTATAATGGTATTAATTGACATAGACATAATGATTGTTATGCGTTGTGATAAAAATTACACAACTTGCTGATAAAAGTATTGTTACATTTGGTAAAATGGACAACAACACAACAAAATCCACTTCTTCATCTTCTCATACATCTCCTTATGCTATTTTCAAAATATCCAAAAACATTCCTGAGAAGGAACCAACGGTCATTTGAGCTCTTATTAACAAAAAAAAATAGATAAGATATTATTATAGATAATATAAAACAATTTAATGCATGTATAATAAAAATTATTTTAAGTATGGGATATAGTGAGAAATATTTTTAGTATACACATGGGTAAAATATGGGACATATTATTTTACCATTCACTTTGGGGCTCAAGATAGTGAATACACTATTAATTATACAAAGCACTATTCCACAAGGAGAACCAATTTTGAGATAGCCACGGTTACAATAAATGAATGCAATAGTCAAAAAAGATAATAAAAGTTTATATTTTACTTTTGAAGGTTGTTTATTAACATTCCAAAGTAATAGAACAAGCATGAAGGACACTATGGTCCATGATAAAGTTACTTCATACTTTATACAGGCATGGGTGCCAAAACAAAAATACCAATATTTAGATCATATATATGAACATGTAATGTATACTTCACAAAAATCAAAATTGCATCAATGATATCAACCATAAGTAACATAAGTAAACAATATAGATGTGACTATCTCTAAAAAATAGAGCCAAAGATTTAGTTACAAAAATTAGTTATAAATTATTATCATTATGGAGTAGTTATTTTATTTCCATTAGGGTGGTCAACTCATTCTATGATTCTCAATTAGTTTTATTATACATGTGTTGCAAATTAAATACTATATCATTAGCACATTGTTCATATATAAAAACATATTTTTTTATTAATGTATTAAATAATAATGAAATTACATAAAAAAAAATATTCAAATGCAACAACTATTAAATCATATGCAATAGACATTCCACATAAGAAAAATATAATCAAGAACATTGAATTTCCTGGTATAAAGAAAGGTTTAACATGATAATAAGAGTACAACATCTACAAATCCATTCAATCATCAACCCATGACTAGTTAAATCAACATATATATCAACATCCCTATCAATCAACAAGGGGTCTCATTATGAAAAATCCCTACTAGCATCCTATCAATATCATGATTGAAACCAACTCATCCTATCTCAATCCACATAGACAAGCACTCGTGCATGTTATTTTATGAAATTTAGGAAAACCTATAAATATGTATATTACATTAATTAATAAAATAATATAAATTATTATGAATAAAAATACTAAAAATATCAAGCATTAACTAACTTTAGAAATTTTTAATTTATATAGTTACTAAATAAGGAAAGTGCAATAGAAAACTAAGACTTGGCTTGAAAATAATGTTTCTGGATGAATCAGAAGATGAAAATGGTAGGGTGGTTAGGTCTAGTGACTTTGAAATTGAATTTACAATTGAAATGATCCCTAGACAACAATGCCCCAAGCTAGACATGAGAGGGGCACTCTTATCCTCTTTGAGGATAGTCTTGTCTGATAGATAGTAAAGATTTGGGGTTTCTAGGCTTTGTTCACCTTTGTCTATATGTTTTATGTTTCATGCAGAAGCTTTTGACCAGTTGAAAAGACCACTATGTGTCTTTTTTTTCCTTAAAAAATCCTAGCTCCTTGACATGTGAATACCAATGAAAATCAATGGAAAAAAAAGGGGTTACCGTTTGAATTTGGGCATGACCTCAACACCCCATGTGTTGAGAATTGCCTACATACCAATAATCTAAAGAGGGATAAAACTTTATGTAGTTATCCTATGATATGGTGGTGTGTGAATAATTGATGAAAATTGATATATGTCAGTGCAATAATAATGTGATTAAGTACCGTAACCATGACTCATGACCTTGGATATGTATTTAGACTTTAGCTCTAGGTTACTGGGGCTCCGTGTAATCAAAATTTGGAGAAATAGAGAATTTTCTCTCAATGTTTAATTAGAATTTTGGTGATTTTTAGTGTGTAATCCTCCTATGTGAAAAATAGTTTAAAATGTGTTTATATAATCATATCTTTGAAATTCCATCAAATTGGGCTTATTAGGGACATATACCAACCATTTCATAACTTTGAATCTTTTAAATTAGTCATTATTTGGTAGAAGGACAAGAGAAGGGGATTGGCTAACAAAGTAAGGCACTCCTATTAGGGACATATACCAACCTTTTCATAACTTTGAATTTTTAAAATTAGTCATTATTTGGTAGAAGGATAAGAGAGGGGGATTGGATAATAAAGTAAGTGTAATGACCCCTTCTCGAATCTGATCCCATAATGACCGTTGGCCTATTCCTGGAAATCCGTAGGCTATTCAAAAGGTGCAAATGAGGGTTTCCTATTTTTTTGGATGTCTTTGTTCGAAGTTTTGATGGCAAATTCTTTCTGGGTTTTTTGAGAGCTTCGCGGAGGTATGTCTGTTTCAATTTTTTGAGCATTTCCAGGAATTTACTATTTTTAGTAAATTCTATTTTTGGTAGCTAGCAGGATTATCACAAGGAGTTAACCTTCCCGTTTAAGTTGACTCATTCAGTTTTGGGCTTTAGAATTCGGTCTTGGTGGAATAAGTGAATTTCACTTAAAAATTTAATAATAACGTTATATTTTAACGTTGACCTTGGCCTAGACCAAAACAACTTAATGTTGTTTTAAAAGAGGGACTTGAAGGGGGGCGCCATCATGACATGGAAAGGGGCGCCACTTTTGGGGATAAGCTTCAAGGGAAAGCCAATTGAAGCCTATAAAAGAAGGCATTGGGTTATCATTTCTTCATCTTGGTTTTAATGCATTGTTATGCTGCAGCTTTGGCTCTGGAACTGCTTCGGGGAATGAAGGCCTCCTAGCAAGGGCATCTCTTCATGCTTGCAAGACAGCATCTAGGGGTGAATTAGTCATTGATATTTGTATTTACTTACGCATTGCTTTCAGTTATTTCATTGTCAGTCTCTTTGGTATTATTAGAGTTTTAGATATTGTATTTCTGTATAAGATAGACCTAGGTTTTCATTCATAAATCAAAAAATACAAAAAAAATAGTTCTGGGTATCATCTTATTGTTTTGGGTAGGCCTAGGCGCCCCTTTGCTTAATTTTGTAGAATTTTTAGAATAAGCATTGAATTTCTAGAGGAAATCGCCCTTCTCCCACTGGGATGCCCCTTTGGGGTTTGGCATTGGTTTTTGTGTAATATTCTGGATGCAAATTTGATCAGTTTCATAATGCTAACTTGGGCGCCATACTCTGGAAGAGACTTTGCAACAGAAATCAGGAAGATTGATTAAGTTTTGCATGAGTTATGAACATCTGAAGAAATTAATAAGTGGCTGGTTTTTCTTCTTTCTAAGGGCAAATTTCTCTTAATTTTGTAAGCTGACAGTAGTACTGGCAGCCCTTCTCTATTTGTTCAATTTTCCTTTAAATATTGTAATTAGTTTACATCTCCGCCTTATGGTAGCTACTTGCCCTATTGGGGTAGCTAATGCTTTCCCACTTTGATGGAAGTGACAATAGTTCTGCTCGAGCCTGGATTCAAAAATTAGACAACTATTTGGCCCTTAGGCCAATGGCTGAAGAAGATGCGATTAAATTCACCACGCTACACTTAGATGGGGTAGCGCATGAGTGGTGGTACCATGGCCTAGTCACTTTGGGTCATGGATCAATCACTAGCTACGATGAATTCACCACTAGACTCATTGAGAGGTTCGAGAAGAAGGACCCAGAAGTGCATTTTAGGGAGTTGGCGCAGTTGAAGCAGTATGGCACTATTGATGCCTACATAGCTGAGTTTCAAAGACTTTTAGTTATGGTCACTGGAATCACAGAAAGAAGATTAGTGATCTTATTCAGCGAAGGTTTGATGGAGCCACTCAAGGGATGGATCAAAGCTTTTGATCCACCGTCTTTGCAAGAAGCAATGAAAAAAGCTAGAAACATGGAGTGGGCTGCTCCCAAAACTAAGTTCCATCCTAAACCATCCTTCCACAAGAAGGATAGAGGGAGAAGGTTTCAACAAAAGCCTTTCCAAAAGGAGTTTAACCAGCAGAAACCTCTTGGCAAAAGATTGGATCCGGAAACTATCAATGAACTCCGAAGAAAGGGGTTATGTTTCAGATGCAAAGATAAATGGTCTCCAGACCATGTTTGCCCAAAAGCAGTCAAATTCCACCAGATTGGAGTATTACTCCGTTGGTGAGAGTAATTCTGATTTTTCGGACCAGCAATCTGATTCCGAAGATAGTGAAGTTGAAAGAGTCCCTGAAGAGCCCGAAAGTGAAAAATAAAGTGGTGGTACGTTGGCTCAACTTTCAAGCTTCCAAAAGAATGAGTCTTTCAAAATACGTGGGACGATCAAAGGGCAGTGTATCGTTGCTCTAATTGATACAGGAGCAACCCATAACTTCATTGATGAAGCTGTGGTGGCAAAGAAGGAGTTGCAAATAGAAGATTTTGAAGGGTTCAAGGTTATGGTGGCGGATGGATTCCACATTTCTTATACCAAAAGGGTTCCCAACTTGTCAATGCAATTGGGCAATTACGAAGTCAAAGATGACTTCTATGTGGTGAATATTGGAGATACGGATGTTGTCCTTGGCATTCAATGGCTGCGATCTCTTGGAGACATCTCTTTAAATCTGCAAACCATGGAACTCAGGTTTCAATCCGATGGAAAGAAGGTAGTATTGAGAGGGATGTCAAATGGTGGCCCTCGAATTGTATCATTCAAAAGGATGGCAAGATTGATACGACATGATCAAGTGGATTGGGCCGCAGAATTCATGGTTCTTCCGACTAGTCCTGTTGAAACAAAAATAGAGCATCCTCCTGATATTCAATCTTTACTCACCAAGAAGAGTAAAGTGTTTGCTGATTTACCTCCTGGACCACCTCCTGATAGAGGATCAGAACACATCATTGAGCTCAAAGAGGGAGCAAAACCGGTGATCATAACTCCTTACCGGTATCCGAAGCGGCAAAAGGATGAGATCGAGAAGAATATTCAAGAACTCTTGAAGATGGGTTTCATTCGTCCAAGCAAGAGCCCCTTTGCTTCTGTAGTGGTTCTTGTGAAGAAGAAGGATGGTACCATGCGCATGTGCGTGGATTATCGTGCTTTGAATCAAAGCACCATCAAAAACAGATATCCCATACCCAGGATAGATGAGCTCATTGATGAGCTACATGGTGCCAAGTTCTTCTCAAAAATTGATCTAAGATCGGGTTACCATCAGATTCGAATGAGGGGATTGGATGTTGAGAAGACAGCCTTCAGATGCCACTATGGCCATTTCGAATTCTTAGTCATGCCATTTGGATTGACTAATGCCCCGGCTACCTTTCAGTCTTGCATGAATCGTATCTTTCAGAATCAATTAAGGAGGTTTGTGTTAGTATTTTTTGATGACATTTTAATTTATAGCAAGACTTGGGGAGATCATCTTAAGCATTTGGAGGAAGTACTTAGTATTATGGAATCTGAGAGTTTGTTTGCAAAAGCTTCCAAATGTGAATTTGGGATGACCAAGTTACTATACCTTGGCCACATAATCAGTGTTGAGGGAGTGAAGGTGGACCCAGAGAAGATCAAGGCGGTAGTTGATTGGCCACCTCATGAGAGCTTAACTCAGTTGAAAGGGTTTTTGGGTCTATGTGGGTTTTATCAGAGATTTGTAAAGGGGTATTCGCAGAATGTTGCACCCCTTACCGATCTTACCAAAAAGGGAGCCTTTATTTGGTCAGAAAAGGCTCAAAGTGTTTTTGACAAGTTCAAAAAGATCATGAGTTCATGCCTAGTTTTGGCAATACCAGATTTCTCCAAGCCATTCGAGCTGCAATGTGATGCATCAGGTGAAGGAGTGGGGGCTGTCCTGATGCAAGACAAACACCCTATCGTGTTTGAGAGCAGAAAATTACGTGGAGTTGAAAGAACATATTCAATCTATGATAAAGAAATGCTTGCTATTATGCATGCATTAGCCAAGTTCAGATAATACTTGGTGGGGAATAAGTTCGTGGTTAAGACTGACCACAATAGCCTCAAGCATTTCATGCACCAAAAGGATCTAAATGAGAGGCAACAGAAATGGGTGAGTAAGCTTCAAGCTTACGACTTTGATATTGAATATGTCAAAGGAAAAAATAATATAGTGGCCGATGCTCTCTCCAGGAGACCTCATCTTAGCTCCTTGAGTGAGCTTACTTCAGATTGGAGAGACATGTTACTTGCTGATTATGCTAAAAATCAGTTTGCAACTAGCATTCTTGAGGGTACTTTTCATGATGAAAGGTACAAGGTGGTTGAAGGATTGATACACTATAAGGGAAGAATCTTTTTGGTGAATGATTCTAAGTTGAAGAAGAAAATTCTTTTGAATTTTCATGATATTCTAGCTGCTGGCCACCAAGGTTTTTTCAAAACATATCGACAGATCCGAGAAAGATTTTCTTGGAAGGGATTGAAAGGAGAGATTCAACGCTACATTCAGGAGTGTCCTGTTTGTCAAGCAAATAAAAATGAGCATACTTTACCAGCTGGTTTGCTACAACCACTCCCTATTCCCAATCAAAAATGGGAAAGTATTTCGATGGACTTCATCATAGGGTTACCCAAAGCCCAAGGGAAAGATTGCATCTATGTATTGGTGGATCGGTTAACTAAATTTGCTCACTTCTTCGCCATCACCAACACCTTTTCTGCAGCCCAAGTTGTAGATCTCTTTTTTCGAGAAGTGTTTAAGCTGCATGGATTGCCAAAGAACATCGTGAGTGATAGGGACAGCAAGTTCCTAAGTAAGTTTTGGCAAGAAGTCTTCAGAATGAGTGGCACTGTGCTTACCCCAAGCACTAGCTACCATTCGCAAACTGATGGACAAACTGAAGTGGTGAACAAGTGGTTGGAGGGCTACTTGAGAAATTATGTGTCAGAACAGCAGAGAACCTGGGTCAAGTGGCTGCATATTGGTGAGTATTGCTACAATTCTACTTTTCATATGTCTATTAAGATGTCTCCTTTCTTGGCACTTTATGGGTATGAGGCACCTAGTTTTGCAGATTTAGTGTTTGGTGACAGCAAAGCACCTCTAGCCAAGGATTTGTTGCAGAATAGTCAGGATATAATGAAATCCTTGAAGGATAATTTGTATATGGTACAAAATCAGCAAAAGTTGTATGCAGATCAGAAACGTGTTGAGCGTTCCTTCGAGGTTGGAGATATGGTATACCTGAGATTACAACCATATAGACAATCTACTCTCAAGAAGAGTGGAGCTGAGAAGCTCAAACCTCGCTTCTATGGGCCCTTTAGGGTCATCAGAAAAGTTGGAGCTGTAGCTTATGAATTAGAGCTACCTTTTAATAGCAGAGTGCACAACGTCTTCCATGTGTCTCACCTCAAGAAGGCACTTGGACATAATGTGATTGCTTCATCACAGCTACCACCTTTGGATGAAGAGGGACAGTTGGCATTAATTCCAGAAGAGATACTTGATGTTCGAGAACATTCTTTGAGGAAAAGAACCATCAAAGAGTACCTGGTCAAGTGGAAGGATCTACCTATGGAGGATGCAACTTGGGAAAATGATGAGATCCTGCATCATCCTAGTTTACAATTGCTTGAGGACAAGCAATTTTGGGAAGGGCAGACTGTAATGACCCCTTCTCGAATCTGATCCCATAATGACCGTTGGCCTATTCCTGGAAATCCGTAGGCTATTCAAAAGGTGCAAATGAGGGTTTCCTATTTTTTTGGATGTCTTTGTTCAAAGTTTTGATGGCAAATTCTTTCTGGGTTTTTCGAGAGCTTCGCGGAGGTATGTCTGTTTCAATTTTTTGAGCATTTCCAGGAATTTACTATTTTTAGTAAATTCTATTTTTGGTAGCTAGCAGGATTATCACAAGGAGTTAACCTTCCCGTTTAAGTTGACTCATTCAGTTTTGGGCTTCAGAATTCGGTCTTGGTGGAATAAGTGAATTTCACTTAAAAATTTAATAATAACGTTATATTTTAACGTTGACCTTGGCCTAGACCAAAACAACTTAATGTTGTTTTAAAAGAGGGACTTGAAGGGGGGCGCCATCATGACATGGAAAGGGGCGCCACTTTTGGGGATAAGCTTCAAGGGAAAGCCAATTGAAGCCTATAAAAGAAGGCATTGGGTTATCATTTCTTCATCTTGGTTTTAATGCATTGTTATGCTGCAGCTTTGGCTCTGGAACTGCTTCGGGGAATGAAGGCCTCCTAGCAAGGGCATCTCTTCATGCTTGCAAGACAGCATCTAGGGGTGAATTAGTCATTGATATTTGTATTTACTTACGCATTGCTTTCAGTTATTTCATTGTCAGTCCCTTTGGTATTATTAGAGTTTTAGATATTGTATTTTTGTATAAGATAGACCTAGGTTTTCATTCATAAATCAAAAAATACAAAAAAAATAGTTCTGGGTATCATCTTATTGTTTTGGGTAGGCCTAGGCGCCCCTTTGCTTAATTTTGTAGAATTTTTAGAATAAGCATTGAATTTCTAGAGGAAATCACCCTTCTCCCACTGGGACGCCCCTTTAGGGTTTGGCATTGGTTTTTGTGTAATATTTTGGATGCAGATTTGATCAGTTTCATAATGCTAACTTGGGCGCCATACTCCAAAAGAGACTTTGCAACAGAAATCAAGAAGATTGATTAAGTTTTGCATGAGTTATGAACATCTGAAGAAATTAATAAGTGGCTGGTTTTTCTTCCTTCTAAGGGCAAATTTCTCTTAATTTTGTAAGTTGACAGTAGTACTGGCAGCCCTTCTCTATTTGTTCAATTTTCCTTTAAAATATTGTAGTAGTTTACAGCTCCACCTTATGGTAGCTACTTTCCCTATTGGGTTAGCAAGCACATTCTAGGTGTAGAGCATCCGCCCTATGGTAGCTACTTTCCCTTCTGGGTTAGCAAGCACATGCTAGGTGTGGAGTAGATTCCTTTTCAGTATTTCAATTAAAGCATTGTTATTAAGCTCACTCCATCATATGGTAGCCCCTTATGGGTAGCACATACTTGACGTAGATTTCTTTAATTGTAATTACTCCGTCTTATGGTCGCCCCTATTCCACCTTGGATTGGGTAGCACATACTGGACGTAGAGTTCTTTATTTGTAATTACTCCGTCTTATGGTCGCCCCTACTCCGCCTTGGACTGGGTAGCACATACTGGACGTTGAGTTCCATTTCTTGCATTCTAGTGGCAAAGTTATTTCAGTTTATTTGAGATTAACTTTTAATCTTGACAGAACTTGCTTGTGATGTTGTAATCCAAAATCTAAAAAGTTGAAAAAATTTGGTTCGGAATATTTCAGTAAGGCACTCCTGTCCAATTAAGATTTATTGTCCAATGGAGAAAAATAGTGGTGTTAAGGGTCTAACATGGATTAGATAATGGTATAAGCTTATAACATGATGGATAGGTGCATTATTGGGTCATCAATCATCTTATAAGAATGAATCTTCCACATTAAAGATGGTTGAAAATGATCAAAATAACCTTAGGATAGGTCTAAATCTAAATGTGTAAAGGAGTGCACTATTTTAGCTAAAACATTAATTTATGTGTCTAAATTTCTCCCTTTTATTTTATTAATGTATCAAAGCGAAATTACTAGAGTAAAAGTAAAAATGTGTACATTAGCTTACCCATGGATTGTAGTTCTGAATGTAGGCCACAATGTTGGGCTATGCTCCACATAAACCTGAAATGAAACATATGTAATATTAATCTTCATTTAATATTAATATAAAAAATAAAAATACAAGAAACTAGATAATGACAAGGAGTGAACACACCTAATTTGGTATGCAAACCATTGCATTTTAGTTGTACAATACTAATGAATGTAGAGAGTATGACCCTTGAATATTTCATTTACATTGAATAGCTTGGATTGTATTGTGCATGCCCTAATCCTCATTAATAGGTGAGTCTTATTGAATCCATCATTGCATACCTAGAGTAGTAAATTAATTTGGAATCCCTATATGAATCCTAATCACTCTATTGCAAAATTGGTGTGAATATTGGTGTAAAAAGTGAACCAACCACTATTAACAAAATAAGTTTTAATTCTGGTGTAAAACTAGTGTAAGAACTGAGTAGAATCTAGGTCTACTGTATATAGTATGGAGAATGGCATGGATTTTCTATTTCATCTACAAATCTAGTGCAAAATTGAGTAATGAAGAATCCATGTGTTGTGCACATTCCCCAAAATTGATATTTGGTGTATATAGATTCTTAAATTGAGTAATAATTATGATTCTAAGCAAATGTATGTGTTAACCTATAATAACATGTCATGCATGGCACCCCAAAATTAAGTAAATCTAAAATAAAATTGAGTAATTTTATAAACTAAGATTAAAATTATTGTATATTGTCTTGGGTAAACTAAAATTCTAAGAAATTTTTTAAATTCCTAATTTTTAGGCATTTGGACAATAATGGTGAGAAAAATAGGAGAGTAGTTATCTCTTGTCTAATAGGGCACTCCTATCACAAATCAATTTTTGTGAATTTTTTGGGACTGAAAATGTGTTAATTGTGTAATAACTACCAAATTATTTCTATGTGTTGATTTGGGAGCTCTAGTATCTAAGATAAACCTATGTGAATGCCCCCTCTTTTTAGGTGAGTTGTTGAGGCTGCACAATACCTTAATTCAAAATTTAAAAAATTATATAATAGATTTGTATGAAAAAAGATGTAAATTTGAGTAACATTGATAACATGGAGAAGCATGGCATCATCATATAGATAAACTAAGCATAGTAATAAAGGTATATGTGTGTAGGAACAAGCATTCATCACAAGAGTGTCTAGATAGATGTTAGAATTTAAGCATGCAGATAAGTGATCAAACTAAGTATGTGATGTTGAATAGAACTACTTAGTGAGGGATGCATGATATCAATTATGGCATTCAAATCTAATCAAATAATCAAACAAAGTGTCATGGCCGTGATGCACATAATCAACAAAATGCATGTAAATCACACAAACCACACAATATAAATTGAAGTGGACACATATAAGGACATGTTCAAATGTCTTCATACACATAAAAAGACATATTAAAATTTGCTTACATGCATAGGAACAGAGAATGAAGTATTTAGAGATACATGAAAAAGACACATTAAAATGTCCTCAATGGAAAATATATGGTGCATACAAGCCACAAAGCTAGGAAAGCAATGTTAAAATTATGCATGATAATATGTGATTGACAAACAAGAACTAAGTTGTAATGTCCAATAATTAAGATAACCAATATTATATCAAGATGTTGAGAGCGGGAAATATTTAAAGATGTAATCTTATGTAAAGAAATAAATTGTGAGTAAGATAATGTAGCCAAATAAGGATAAAACTTATGTATAGTATGACCCTAGTGAGTTAGTTGATGAACATACATGTTGTAGAAAGCTAGTGTACGGTCTGAAACTAAGTAGTGATAGTCTAAGTTCATTGGGACAACAACGGGGTGATGGACACTAGAGCATGGCACTCTTGACCAATAGGTCACTTTTATCCAATTTTAATTTATGAATGTGTAATTATCATATTACCTAAAACTAAGTCTATAAATAGTGTTTTGTGTAATCTGTAGTCACTCATGTACATTGGTGAAGCATATATGATATAAAACTAGATTTAAAAAGTATCAAATAATTATTCACAAATGAATTTATGTTTGATAAATTACATATTGTAGACACCTAAAACTAGACAAAACTAGCCTCTAGATATACTTCAAACTGATTCCTACCAACCATTACAAATTAAGCCTAGGAATCACTAAACATCTCAAATTTATTTATGCATCATTTGTCAAAGCTTAAAACCATGTTGAGACATCCCTAATTGGGGTATTCTATTGTATGTAATAATAACCTCTCACATATTCATCCCTAATCACCTTATGGCATCATAATTATCAATTTGGAATATGAACCTATTAAGTGGGGCACTTGTATACTTGATTAAATCTTGAAAGAGCAAAAAGGCTAATCAAAATCAATCATCTAATTAAGTAGGATTAAATGCCTATTTAAAATAACTATTTGAAATTAATGAATATCTAAAAAAAGAAAATCAAAAACTCAAAATATCCTAGCCTTTCATCAATGCCTTTATGAATTGTCAAGCTCTCTAAAAATATCCTAAAATATATAATTTGAGAGCCATGCCAAGTAATTGCAAATCATAATTACTTGAGTATTAACTCAATTGGAGTTAGTTTTAACTCACCTAGGTTTATTTTAAACCCATTACAAGCCTAAACTCAACCTTAACTCACCTTGGGTGAGAGTTAATTCCAAAGGCTATAAAGACAAGGCCATACCCCTTCATTTATAAGCTTAGATATTGTTGAGTTATTATGCAGTATTTTCTCCCTGAGACTCATGCAAGTAGTGTTACCATTCAAAAATATTAAGCCAAGAAACATAAAATCCAAGGTGACAAGGAGATAAGGAGCCAAGAAACCTTAATTATCAAATAATTCTTGATGCATAAGCCATTCAACAAAGCCATTTGGAGCTCCCAAGGAAGGTAAAAGAGTTATGTTTTTGTTGTGCTTTCATTTAGATTTTATTACCTGAGCTCTCTCTAGTGTGTAGGCTAGAGGTGTTAGGATTTTAGTGTGTTCATTTAATTTATTTTATGAGACTAACACAAGACTAACCTTCCCTCTAATGTCAAATTCCTAGTTCACATGTTGGCATGCCTGATGGGACACACACCCCATGAGGTTGATCCTAAGGCCTTTAAGTGAACTCTCCTAATAATTTTCATGTGAAATTTTGAGCTTGTTGATCAAAATAAATGCAAATTGAAGGCCAAAGGACTTTTTTTTAGAATTCATGAATTTGCCCTGTGTAGTCATGATTTTTCTCTGTAAAATCGTGATATTATGCAATATCGTTACTCACACAATCATAGTTTTTTTTATAAATTTTACATTTTTGTGTCTAACTATTGAGGTTTTTGACTAACCATTTTCTACTTACAGGGGAATATATGATATTGTGATAGCAGGACTTTGACAATCATGATATCATAATATTGTAACTTCAAAAGTTGTGATATCACAAAAAAAATCATTAGAATAATAATTTTGGGTTAAGTTACAATATCAATATTCTCATAGTAGTGATATTTCCTTTATTTTAGTGATTTTGCACTTAGAGTAGTGATATTGCTTTTGATGCTCTATTTTCATGTAAGTTGCGGTATTGTGTTGAAAGTCATGGTTTTGTAGAGAGTTGTGGTAGTGCTTTGTGTTTATGTAGTTTTGCACTATTTGTAAAAAAACTAAAAACCTAAGAGCAAGATTTGGGAAGTCATTTATACACTTATGATGTGCTTCTAAGCATAAGGACTCTCTAACATGTTTTACAGGACCCAAAGGCCACAAAAAAACATTTAAAACACTCTAATTTTGCAAATTTCACATTTCAAATTGGTGTTTTAAAACTTATTTTTTTTAACTCATTTTTATTTTATTTCAAGCTTTCAATAACAAATGCCAATGGGCCCAAACTTCACAACATAACTCATTTTGGTTCAATAAAATGAGCTTTCATATTTAGTTACATACTCCTAAGATTTGTTTATTTTATGCATGTTTGTTGGAAGTTTTTTTTTTTAGCAAAATGAGTGATGCATGTATGTTCTCCCCCATCCCTTTTAGGGAACTCAGGTGATCAAAAGCACTCATTATTTGCCTTTTGTTGTTTTAGACCAAAGTGTGAAAATAAAGTTGCTAAAGGCCCTACCCAAATCCATATGGTTTGGGTGACCCCAAAATGACCATAAAATCTTTTCATTTGTCTTTATTTTCATGCATTTTGGCTTGTGAACGAGAGTTCATCACCTCCTCATGGGTTTTTTAGGGTAGCATTGACTTGGTAATTTATCTACTAGCATCATTTCAACCCCACTCCATTGTGGGGTATATAAATTAAGCTGGTGAATTATTGGGATGGTAGTTCGAGTGGTTAAACTACCTCCATTAATGACTGCTACCCTTGAGACATATAATCAACTTGAACATCACACTACATTGAGAAAGTGATGGATGTAGTGGTTGTGAAAAGGACAAGACCTTTTCACAATAAGCTAGTTGGTGTGGATCCAAATGATTTCATTACATCTCTAGTGATATCTACACTTATGACCATTTAGAAATGAGAAAAAATTGATACTTTAAAACAAACTCATTTGTCATGGACATACTGTTGATGTAAGGTGAGTAACCCAAAGTTCCATGTCATAGTACAAACTCTTGAGAGAAGAGGGGACCTAAAAACCCTACTTTTCATGTGATTTTACTTTTTGGATTAACAATGAAAATCCTCTCAAGAGAAAGTATATTGATTGAATTAGACAGTATTATATAACCTTATTAGTTTGAGGATTTAGGGTGTTACACTTAGGTGTTTATGTCATTTTATCCTTTCTTACATGGTCTTGAGTCTAAATTATTTGTTTGTCTTACCACATCCAAAAATGAGTCTTGTTTATATATCACTCCTTTGTTTGAGGATGTGTTACACCACCCATTTGACATCGTGCATGTGCCTTAGTATGTTTATCAACCTTTATGTGTGTTTGTCATTTCATTGAAAAGGGTGTCATTACACTACCCAATTCATTTCGAATCTTGTGCCTTCAAGTATTAAAGCAAACCATTTATCACATATTTAGATCATGATCACATCATTTTGTTGCTCAAATAGTTTCATAGACTTATTTACCTTAGGTATAAATTCCAATTGATAAAACCATACCACATGTGCCTTTTGGATCTATGCCTAGTGTCATTATGCCATTCATTCTTATCTAGCTTTTTGTTTGTGTAAAGAAGCCTAGTTTTATAAGTTGAGTTTAAAATTAGTCTTGACAAGTTCAAATCCAAACATTGATTGATTTTTGCCTATGCCTTGTGTATTTTTGGCCTAGACATCAATCTTTCTCTATTGGGTTGTGTAACTTTCCCTAATTTCTTAGTCAATTTGAAAACTATTTGTTTATGCCTAGATTTAGTGAAGTGGTCTCTCTTTCATATGCCTAGAGTTTAATGCCTTATACCAACCGACCAAGTTCATGTTTAAATCTAAATGCCTAGTTTGTGCAAAAGTGTTTCAATTGTTATATTAAATCTCTTACCTTATTTTACTTAAGAGTCTATCTTTTGTGCCTTTTCCAAAAGACCTAGCACATGCCTGTTTTGAGTCTAGCTTTTGTGCATTCTCTAAAAGACTTGGCAACTTTTGTTTTCCTTAGATTAGATTTGTTTGAAACACTTTAAACCTAGAATTTGGTATTCTAGTTTTTATTCATCCACTTGACCTTTTTTTGTAAGATATATGATGTTACACTATTTTATACAAAGTTTTAGCGCAAACCTTTTTGGAGATACAGCTTCACTTTTCCAACCAAGTTAGACCAAGTTCAAACCATTTGTCCTTTAGACATTGTAGTTAAGATATTATACAACTCCAAGCCTATTTTCATAAAACATTCATAATTGATTTGAATATGTCTCACTATACTCATAGTAGAGCCTTGTACAATCTAGGATATGATAATGTGGTTGCACAAGATGACTTTATTCAGACCCCTATGGTGATGATGTAGTTTGTAAGATTGATCCTTATCCTCCTTACAATGATCAATCTAAGGAATAAATCCAAGATCCTCTAGCCCACTATTTGTTTAACACACCTCCATACTCAAATTAGGACCAAGAACAAATAGTGTAGTACCTTGATAGCATACCATCAATTATCAACCAAGTTTAATAACAACTATATTATGTTATGATACCATCAACATATGATCCTTACTTTTTTTTATCATCACTTGATTATAAACAAGGATGAAGTCTTGATCAGAGCTACAGAGGTAAGGGCCAAGTTTCTAGTAGACTTCTACCATGAAAAACTACCTAGTCTAATTAGAGTGCCTTTAAACATACCTTATAATCAAACCATCGAACATGCCTCTTCTATCAATCCTCAAGTGCTCATTTCGATGTCATACCAAAATCCCAATATGTTTATCACAATAAAGGGCCTTGGAGAACCATTTTATATAAATCTAGATAGCATATCAAACCTATATTAACTTAGCATGCAACTTTAATAATATGGCCATATCAAATGCTCCTCTCATTGAGTTAACTATTTTAACAAGAGTATTAATCAAATTGATAGGCCAAGAAAATTTAGGTATAGACCCATTTGTGTAAATCATTTCAATTGGAGATAAGTTCAATGCCCCAGCTATCTAATAAGTGTCTACTACTTTTATGAGACAAATGTGCCAAACACAGTGGATAACACGCAAGTGTCATACAATCTAGCCCAAAGTGGTTTAACTACATAAACAATTAGTCCAAAAAAATTTCCTTTAGTTAACACCATGAGTGGTTCTCAATAGCAATGGACAGAAACTCCTATGCCTCAACCACAACAAGCTACCTCTAATCCTCAACCTGTTGCTTCATCAAGTAAACAATTTCAAGGATTAAGTAGTCAAATGTAAAATAGTGGCATGCCTCAATAAAACATGATGAATGTCACTCCACCATAATAGGTGAAGAATAGCATTCTACAATAATAATCATAATCTAATATACTAATGAAACCAAGGTAGAATATTATGCCACCTCAATAGGGGGAAATAAATGTTCCACCTCACTAGGTAGTGACAAATATACCTCTCCAATTGTAGACCAACATGCCTTTATAATCATAAACATTGTCTAATCAATAATGTATGTTTATTGGTTAATGACAAATGCCAAATATTTTACAAGCATCTACTTCAAAATAAGTGTTTCCACAACCAAGAAGTACTACTATCCAACAAGTACCAATCAAGCAACAATTGCCTTTCATTCCAAACGTGCCACAAATTTAATGATAGGGTGTTATTTCAGAACAAATTCCCCTTATTCAGTAAGGTTTTACTACTTGATAGAAAGTCCTTATTCAACCTCAACAAGTATAATACTTCACTCAAAGCCACATCCTTCCATCTCAACCACAACTCCCTCAAAATAAGGCTTATATACCCAACCCAAACTAGAATATTACGTCGCAACATATGCAATTTCAATAATCACATCCTAATCTATGTATGTATATTCCTGATCAGTTCCCGAACCAAACCAATAGTCCATAGAAAATCATTCCTCCATTATACCCAGGTCAAGGTAATTTATCTTCGATGACCCAACCTCCACCTCAGGCCAATGTTCCATCTAGTTTCTTGGCATAAGAACTATAGCAAATGAAGGATGCAATTACCACCATCCAAGTCAAGAAATAGACCAAGAAGTTTAAGTTAGATGATGTGTGTTCCTACCCATTCATCATGGATTATCTACAAATACCATTTCCTCTAGCATACAAACAATTGAAGTTTCATAAATACAAGGGTAAAGGAGACCCTAAGGCCCATTTAACAGAATTCATTATTGCTTGTCAACTAGTGGCTTAATATAACATATACTTCCTACTTTCATTTCCATGGATTCTAGTAAGATAGGCCTTAGAATGGTTTTTGAAATTTCCCAATAACTTACTATTTAATTTTGATGACCTATAGGACAAGTTTGTGCAATATTTCTCCTACAATCTTGAACATAAAATTCCATTACTAAAATTGACTCAAGCCAAGAAAAAATCTAGTAAAATTTTTGTAAGTTTTATACAATAATGGAAAGTACTTACAAGTATATTCACCCATAGTTTACTAGACAAATAACTAGCTATTGTGTTTACCAAAAAATTGCACATTGAGATATCTTATCATCTAGAGCTACAATGTATACAAACTTTCAAAGAGATCATCGACAAAGGTTTCATTAATCAAAAAAGAACTTATTAACAAAGGGATTATCAGACTTACCTCATCGAACCAAAATCATAACCAAAACTAAGAAAATATCTAAAATCATAACCAAAAGCAAGTCCAAACACAAGCATCAGCACCAACCTAGGCCAATAATTATGAAAAGTCCAAGCAATTTAATCACAATAATAATGTCATTAGAAATGGATTAACTAAACCACATCATGTTTAAATGGTGTAAACATTATCTACTTAACCAATTCTGTAAATGCAAATTGCTCCTCACCAATAACCTATTTAATAAGTGCAGCCTTCACAGCATCTTAGACTAGCTCAATAAATGCAATAACCATTACCTTTGTAAACCCCTCCTCTAAGGAAAAATGTGCCTACTCATTGATTCTTCAGTAACCTTAGAGAACCCATTAAAGCCATGTTTTTTAAACTAGTTACCATTAATCTGATTAGCTACCCAATTCTGAAGCACTATTATGAGGGCTTTCCTTATCCAGATTGGTACGAATAAAATGAGTTCTATGAATACCATCAGGTCAATGGATATAATTTACATCTTTATATGCATATCAAGCACCTTTAAAGTATTTTATAAAATGGAGAGATAACATTGGATAATAGAGCATATACATCCAATCAAAACTTGGGTATTTACCAAAACCCTTTTTCATAACATAAAAATAACAACCTTTAACAATAACAACAACAACAAAGGCTAAAATATAAAAAACAATAGTTTTAACAACCAAGACAACAATAGTAATTCTAGTAGCAACAACAACAATGTCAATTGAATGTATGGAACCAATGATAAAATGATGCCAATAAATAATAGACTTACCATGCAATTGTACATGATTACAACAAATTTATAGGCCATCTTGAAGGAGGTTGTGTTTCCACCATCACCATCAATCCAGGACCAAGTGCCAACTAAATAATACCATTGCTAACCAATTACAATCAACCAACCTATGCCAATGGTCCTTCCTTGATCTAGGACCACATACAGGCATACTAACAATTGGAGATTACTACTTTTGGACCTTATATTGATGACTCATCATTATCCCATGACCACATATAAGTGCACTAACAACCAAGACTTATCATATCTGGCCCATCATTGCCATCATTTACTAGCAGTGATGGTCCTGTATCTAATCCTGAGTGTGTAATCATAACTCAATAGTCTAAGATTACCATTCCAAACCCATGACCATATACCATCGAATCCATCCAACCCACCATTCTAGCTAGGAACAATCCATATACTACTATGAAGGAAAAGACATTTGATATTATGGAACAACTTTAGAAGCTACCTGCATAAATCCTCATTTTGGATTTATTATGTACATCTACGATCCACAAGAACATATTGACAGAGATCTTATTCCAATCCCAAGTTCCAAATGACATAAGCTCAGACAAATTCCAAGTTTTGGTTGGACATCTAGCCCTAGGCCAATAATTAACATTTGACCAAAGTGATATGTCATCCCCTAGCCCTTTCCATAATAATCTATTATACATTAAAGTTGTCATCACATGGCATAAAGTGAAGCATGTCCTCATAGATAATGGATCAGTCTTAAATATTATGTCACTAAAGTTCATCATAAATCTCAAATACATGATAGTTGATCTTCAGCTAGAAATAATCACTATTCAATCATATGATAATGAAAAGAGGGAATCATAAGGCACTATCAACTTCTCAATTATCATTGGGCCCTTGACCCATGATACACTATGCCATGTGTTAGACCTAAACTTGTCATATAATTTACTTTTGGGAAGACCTAAAATACATGAAATTTATGCAATCCCTTCAACATTGCATTAGTGGTTTTAATTCTCCCATTCAGGTATGGATGTCACCATCCATAGATATTTATAGCCCAACCAACATTGTAAACATTTGGAGGCTAAGTACGCAAGCTATAACTACCATTTTGGATTAGATTCAGTTCCTAAAAAGGACAAGAGGAAATAAATTCTTGTTGATTCATCTTCCCATATGCCACCTCCTAAAAAATTTAATCATTTTAGCATCACAACCATGGCCCAAGAAAATATTTTACCCATAATACATTCCACATTGATAGGTTTCCACATAACCCCAAGTCCTATGGAAGACCAAAATCCAAGCCACCTTACATGAAATGAAAATGAAAGGGAAAAGGTTAATTACATAGTCCAGCTCCTATCATCTTCACATTAGATACTAGCTAAAAAAAGGACCCACATGTAAATGATGAAACCTCATTATACAATGATAAACTATCCGATTGTTACAAGGATTCCAAATACCCCATTTTTAATAGGATCATGGAAAATCAAGCCTATCAAGGACGAGGCCTCAGGCCAAATTAGCAGGGTAAACATGAGCCAATATCTATAACATGGTACAAAGGAACTTATGGTCTTAGATTTAAACTACCTAGGGGTGACCCCATGTATCCTATTCATGTTCCAATGCCAATGACTAATGATGACAATGGTAGGAGTGAAGCAAAGACTAATCACAGCCTTTATGAAGACCTAGCCAATACCAATATGTTCGACACTCATGCCATTTTTACCCTTCTCCTAATTAATTTCATAACCCACTTCCTCTTTATCATCCTAAACTTATAGCTTGGGACCAACAAGAATCTATATTACCTTGATATGAGTTTGAGAATGATGGGGCCTTTTACAATTTTCTAGGCCTAAGAGATAATGTTTCGTTAAGAGACTGTAAACAAGGGTTCTCTATCAAACTAAATCATCTAGCCGATTTTCTAGAATGAGTGAACACCCTTAGCCATAAATAATTAAAAAAAACATTAAGGTCACCAAGTGAAAACATTCTTGAGGAGCTTTTGGACTAGGGTAATAGTAAAAAGAAAGGCCAGTCTAGTGGTGAAATTCTACTTTCGGCACCACTAGATGGGGGTGTTCATCTTTCCCCAAACATAGATCAGGAGACCACCAATGATGAACTTGTTTATGGGTCTAAGTTCAATTTTTAAGGCCAGCATGCCTTTGACAAAATCATCCAAGAGTTTCCAACAATGTTTGTAACATGTCCATCCCTACCATTGGGAGATTCTGATTCATCTTGCCTAAGAGAACTTGAAGAGTCAGTCCAAACAAAGGACTCAACCAAAGTAGGCCAATTTAAATATTTTCCAACCATTTTGGAAGATGGATAGACTCTACTCATTGAAGACACTATAGAAGTCAACATCAAGACTTTAAATGACCCAAAATAGATCAAATTAGGCACTTCTCTCACTAAGGAGGAACATGGAATCTTTACAGCCCTTTTGAGGGAATTTGTTGACATATTTGCTTGGGCCTATTCTGACATGTCAGGTTTGGACCCTACCTTAGTTGTATACCACCTTGTTGTAAATATTGATGTCAAACTTATGAAATATAAATCATGTAAGATGCATCCTCACATTACTATATTAGTAAAGCAAGAGTTGGGAAAACTCATGGAAGTGAGATGTATTTGATTGATCGAATACTTAGAGTAGATCTTAAATGTTGTGCCAGTTAATAAGAAACCATAAGGAATCAAAATCTATATTAATTTTTGAGATATAAACAAGGCCTACCCTAAAAATGACTTTCCTCTATCAAACATTAACATGATAGTTGACTCCTAAGCGGGCTATAAAATTCTTTCACTAATGGATGGATTTTCAAGATATAACTAGATCAGGATTGCACTAGAATACCAACATAAAACAACATTCACCACTCCATGGAGAGCATTTTGTTAATAGGTTATGCCATTTGGTCTCAAAAAAATTAGATCCATATACCAAATAGCCATGATCATAATATTTCATGATATGATGCATGACATTGGTGAAGACTATGTTGATGACATATTAGGTAAATCAAAGACTAGGGTTAATCATCCAATTGTACTACATATTTGACAAACTACATGAATAAAATGTTAGACTCAATCCTAAGAAGTGCATTTTTTGAGTTACTTCAAGAAAAAATTTAGGCTTCATTATGTCTTATTAATGCATTAAAGTTGATCATGCCAAAATACAAGCCACTATAGAAATGTCATCTATTAGAAATATTGTCATTGATGTCAAAGGTCTAGCATTATTGTTGATAAAAGCCCCATTGTATTTAATGGTGTTTTTCATATTCATATCTGAGCTAATGTGTGTTAATATTTATTTAATATTAATGAATATATTTTTGGTTGCATATAAGTCAAAAGAGGGCCCATAGAGAAGTCAAAGAGTCATGGGGTAAAAGATGAAAGAGGAATGGGATGCATTTTCTTATAAAGAGTCATCTTGAGGAATTTCAAGAGTCACCATGTGAAGACAAAAGAGGTATGGTGTATTTTTCCATGAAAGGACACTTTGAATAATATGAAAAGTCACCAAGATAAAGACAAAAGAGGAAAGGACGCTTTTGCTTATGAAGGGTCACCATATGACTTTTCAAATGCAAGGATACTAAGGGTCATGCAAGTTTGGCACCATTTTCCATGAGGATTTAAGGGTCATAAAGGTTTAATGTCAAAGTTCATTTGTAAAGCTATAAATAAAGAGTTGATAAGTCATTTTTAATATGCAAGAAAGTGCATGGTTTGTATTTGTTTTCAAAGAGAGAAAAGTAGGAGATAGTGTAGAGTTCTATCATTTGTTGAGTAAGCAACATTGAGAGATAGTTGTGTTTTATACACAAAAGGGGTTGGTGCTCTTGTGGGTTGGTGCTCATGAATCTTTGTAAGGGATTGGTGTTCATGTGGGTTGGTGCTCACAAATAGTTATTGAGTTGGTGCTCGGCAAAGGGGTTAGTACTCCTACAAGTTGGTGCTTGTGAACTTTGTAATTTGAGTTGGTGCCATTCATATACTTGAGATTGTTCTCTATAGTTTTTCCCACTTTGTATTTTCACGTAAAAATTTAGTCTCTCTCTCTCTCTCTCTCTCTCTCTCTCTCTCTCTCTCTCTCTCTCTCTCTCTCTCTCTCTCTCTCTCTCTCTCTCGTGTGGTGCAAATTATTATTTTAGTTTTATTACATATATTGAATGTATGATTGAGTGGTTAAAGAAAAAAATTAGATTAAAAAAAAGATATATAATATATTGATTCACCCCCCTCTCAATATATTTAATGCTTAACAATTGGTATGAGAGCAGGTTCCTTTTTAAAAAGTTTTACAGCTTGAAGAAAGATTGAGAAAGTACGATGGCTATATGACATGAAGATTTTTTTACAAATAAGGCACCTTTGTTTGATGGGATGAATTATGTTTTTTGGAGTATAAGGATGAGGACTTATTTCATGGCCCTTGGATTTGACATATGGAAATTAGTGGTGGAGGAATATGAAGAGCTACAGACACTTATAACTAATCTGACCAAAAAGAAGGCAAGTGAAAATAATGCTAAAGCTTTAAATGCTATTTTATGTAGTTTATGTGAATCTAAATCTGTTAAAGTTATGCAATGTAAATCTTCTCATGAAACTTGAATAAAATTTGAGAATATTTACAAAGATGATGGAAAGGTTTAGCAAGCTAAGCTTTACACTTTTAGAATACAATTTGAGAGTTTGAAGATGGAAGAAGAAGAAAATATAGCAATTTATCTCTTACAAGTTGATCAAATAGTTAATCAGATTCAAAGTCTTGGAGAAAATTTAGAAGAATCGACTGTGGTTCAAAAGGTTTTGAGATCTCTACCATTGAGATATGATGCAAAAAATTTGGCAATTGAAGAGATGAAGAATTTAGCCAAGCTAAAGATGGATGAACTTCATGGTATTCTTACAACATATGAGATGTGGATTGAAGAAGATAAACCCTTAAAGAGAGTAGCGGCCTTCAAGATATCAAAGAAAGAGAAGGATAAAATTCAAGAATCAAGTGATAATTTTAGTGATGATGAAGATGACAATGGATCTCTATTCATTTGCAAGCTGAAAAAAGGCACAGGTAAATATCAAAGAAAATTACCTTTTAAATATTTTAATTATAGAAAGATTGAACATTTTGTAGCTAAATGCCCAAATAAGGGTAATGATGACAATGAAGAAGGAAAGTCTACATACAAGAAGAATTTCAAAGGTAAATTTAAGAAGAGATTCGAGAAGAAGAGTTTGTATTCTAAAGATCCTAGCTCAGTCGAAGATAGTGGAGTTAGTGACTCAGAAGAAGAAGAGATTATATTCATGGCCAAACATGAAGATGCCTCTACAAGCAAAAGTATAGATGATCAATAAGAAGAATAGGATGAATCTAAAGTCAATCTAGAAGGAGAACTCATTTGTGCTTTAGAAGAGTTAAAAGCTCTTGAAAAGAAGAATCGAAGATTAAAGCTCCTAATTAAGAAAATTAAAAAGGAGTCAAAAGAAATAATTGAAGATCTACAAGCAAACTTTGAAGAAGCTAAGAAGAATGACTAAGATCTAACGGCATAATTGAAAATAGTAAGTAAAGAATGTGAAAGGTATGTTATTGAAATTTCTTATTTAAAAGCAAATATTGAGAAAAAAAACAAAGCAATCAATGATAGAGTAGCCAATTATTCAAAATTTGAGAATAGCACTACTATGTTGAATAAGATATTAGAAAATCAAAGGTCAATTTTAGATAAGATAGGTATTGGATTTGAAAAATAGAAAGAGGAGGTCACTGCTTTCATAGACAAGGAAAAAAGAAAGAGCTATGTTGAAGCTCTTACAAAAGAAGAAATAAAAAGAGAAGAAGTTAAGAATACAGAGGGCATCTCAAACAAAGAAGGTTGGAGGGAACAAAGCTACAAAAGGTAATCAGGTCAGAGATACACAAATAGGTTCTATGTTTAATGTTACTATTTTTATTGTAATGGATATGGTCATAAAAAATTAGAATGTCGAAAAAGAGCTAATAGTTTTAGAAATAAGGAGAAGAAAAGTCATGCAGAGTCAAGCATAAGCCACAACTCTTTTACTCCTCCATCAGGGTTTAATGAAGAGGATATAATATGTTACAAGTGTAAAAACTTTGGACACATAGCCCGATACTATAGAAGTGTGTTCAAGTTAGTCAAGAAGGACCAGAGTTTCAAGGCTCTATTCATAAAGAAGAAAGTTTAGATAGGTTCATGGCAAAAGTAACAACCTAAAAAATCTATGTTGGTGCAGACAGCTTTACATACAGGAAATGAAGAAAAGCCATGGTTCATTGATAGTGGATGTTTGAGGCACATGACAAGAGATAAGAGCAAGTTCATAACCTTGAAGAATATCAATGGTGGCATAGTGAAATTTAGAGATAATACTACTGCCAGAATTGTTGGAAAATGTACACTAAGTTTGGATAATGGTAGAACTAAAACTGAAAATGTTTTGTATGTAGAAGGTCTTAAGCATAATCTTTTGAGTTTAAGTCAAATGTGTGATTACAGGCATAAACTAAATTTTTATGTAGAAGGTTATGAAATTAGAAGAAAAGATTCAAATCTGTTGGTTGTAGATGCTCAGAGAATAGGCAATAATTTGTATATGCTATCAGACATTAAAGGTCAAAGATGTTGTTTGAGTCAGATTGAAGAAAGTTAGATATGGCACAAGAGAATGGGGCACATAAATTTTGATAATCTTGTCAACATAAGCAAGAAGCAAGCAGTCAGAAATCTTCCAAAGATTACAAATCCATCCAACACGCTTTGTGAACCTTGTCGGCATGGGAAGCAAGCTAGAAGGCAATTCAAAACAAAAGAGTACTCAACTACTCAGATGCTAGAGCTTGTTCACATTGATCTATGTGGACCTATGAGAACTCAAAGTACTCAAGGTGAGAATTATTTTATGTTTTTTTTATGATTTTTCACGTATGACTTAGGTAATGTTTTTAAAGAAAAAATTATAAGATTTCAGACATTTCAAAGCCTTCAAATCACTATTTGAGAATGAAACTTGTTTGAAGATTAAGTGTATAAGATTAGATCAAGGAGGATAATTCATATCAAATTAATCTATTGAATTTTGTGAAGACCATTGAAAAAAGAGACATTATTCAGCAGCCAGAACTCCACAGCAAAATGGAGTAGTTGAACAAAAAATAGAATAGTTCAAGAGATGGCGAGGACAATACTAAATGAATCCAAGATAGTAGATAAATATTGGAGAGAGGCAGTTGCTACAATAGTGCATATTCAAAATAGAGAATTATTGAGAGTCAATAGTGACAAGACTCCTTATGAGTTATGGAAAGACAAACCAGCAACAGTTGATTATTTCAGAGTTTTCAGCAGTAGATGCTTCATAAAGAGAACAAATGAAAAACTTGGTAAGTTTGAATCTAGAGTAGATGAAGGTATATTTATTGGTTATTATTTCAAAATTAAAGCTTATAAATGTTATAACAAAAGAACCAAAAAAATTGTTGAAAGTGCAAGTGCCAGGATAGAAGAAGATGGAACAAAAAGAATCAGTGATCTAATAGACATTCCTAAAATCATTGAAAATAAAGGTTTTGAAGAATCAGATGAAGATGAGAAGGAGAAAAAGTGCACCAAAACTCCATCCAAACATGTTTAGATAAATCATAATGAAATTGATATCATTAAGGACATAAATGAAGGAATTCACACCAAAATAATGATGGTAAGTGAATCTGAGTAAGTTAATTTTTCTTTGTTATCCAAAATTCAGCCTAGAACTTTTTCAGAAGCTAGACATGATAAGCATTGGTTTAAGGCTATGGATGAAGAATTAAATAGAATAGAAAAGAATGATACTTGGAAATTAATGCCTAGACCAAAAGATCACAATGTGTTAGGAACAAAATGGGTTTATAGAAAAAAGTTGAATGAAAATAGAGAAGTGACCAAAAATAAAGCAAGATTAGTATGTAAAGGATATGCTCAGATTGAGGGAATAGATTTTGAAGAAATTTTTGCACTAGTGGCAAGGTTAGAGGATATTAAAATATTTCTTGCATATGCAGTGTTTAAAATTTTCAAAGTGTTTCAGATGGATGTCAAATATGCCTTCCTAAATGAGAATCTACAAGAAGAGGTCTACATTGAGTAGCCTGAGAGATTTATTCTCTCAAATATTAGTAGCCATGTATGCAGATTGACGAGAGCATTGTATGGATTGAAACAAGCTCCTAGAGCTTGGTATGGAAGACTTGATAATACCTATAGGATCAAGGTTTCAAGAGAATATTTGTTGATAATAATATCTACATCAAAATAGAAGGTGAACATCAATTGATTGTTGTGGTATATGTTGAAGATATAATTTTTGGAGAAAATATTAAAATTATGAAAAAAAAAATTGAATAGTATGCAAAAAGAATTTGAGATGTCTATGTTTGGAGATTTGTCATTTTTCTTAGGATTACAAATATTTCAATCAGATAAAGGAATTTTCATATCTCAAAGTAAATATGCCAAAGAAATTTTGAAGAAATTTGGTTTTGAGGATTGTGTACCAGTTGGCACACCAATGTGTATAGGAAATAAAGTGAGCAAGGATGAAGATTCACCTGTTACAAATCAATCTTTATATAGATCTATGATTGGTAGTCTTTTATATTTGACAGCATCGAGGCCAGACATAATGCATGCAGTAGGTATGGTTACAAGATATCAGTTATCTCTAAAAGATAGTCATGTTCAATTGGTAAAAAGAATATTTAGATATATCAAGAGGATATTAGATTATAGATTATGGTATCCCACAAGTAGAGATTTCACATTGGTCGCTTATACAGATTCAGATTGGGCAAGGTGCTTGGATGACATAAAGAGTATAAGTGGAGGAGCTTTCTTCCTTGGTGATAGCTTAGTATCATGGCTAAGCAAGAAGTAGAATTTAGTATCACCTTCTACAGCTAAAGCAAAATATACTATAGCAGTATTGTGTTGTACTCAAATGCTTTGGATGAAGTAAACTTTGGAAGATATCAAGGTAAACTATGATGAACCTATTTCTAATTTTTGTGATAACACAAGTGCTATAAATATTTTGAAGAATCCAATGATGCATTCAAGAACAAAACATATTTCCATTAGATATCACTTCTTGAGAGATTAGGTTGTACATCAATAAGTTAAGATGGAGTATATTAGTACTACAAAGCAGATTGTAGATATTTTCACAAAGGCACTATCAAAAGACACATTTGAGTATATACGAGAGAAGTTGGGAGTAATTTCTTTTACTTCCCACCATTGAGGTTTAGCATCATTTAAGGGGGAGCTAAGTGTTAGCTCGAGGTAGACCCTTTGCCATTGATGTCAAAGGGGAAGAATAATAGGTACATGTATAGGTGTAGAAATAGGTACAGAGAATAGATACAGGTTGCTACAGTAAGGGCAAGTCACTGTATGTTTTTAGATGGTAGTATGTGTAAGTTTCACACTGTGGTAGTTTCAGTTTGAGGTTGCCATCAATGACAAAGGGGGAGATTGTTAGAAATATTGTTATTGATGTCAAAGGTCTAGTTTATTGGAGATAAAGTCCCCATTGCATTTAATAGTGTTTTTAATAATCATATCTTGGCTAATGTGTGTTAATATGTATTTAATATTAATGAATATATTTTTGGTTGCATATAAGTCAATAGAGGGTCCATGGAGAATTCAAAGAGTCATGGGGTAAAAGATGAAAGAGGAATGGGATGCATTTTCTCATGGAGAGTCATCTTGAAGAATTCAAAGAGTCACCATGTGAATCTAAAAGAGGTATGGTGCATTTTTCCATGAAGGGACACTTTGAGGAATACGAAAAGTCACCAAGATAAAGACAAAAGAGGAAAGGATGCTTTTGCTTATGAAGGGTCACCATATGACTTTTCAAATGCAAGGATATGAAGGGTCATGCAAGTTTGGTGCCATTTTCCATGAGGATTGAAGGGTCATAAAGGGTGAATGCCAAAGGTCATTTGGAAAGCTATAAATAAAGGGTTGATAAGCCATTTTTAATATGCAAGAAAGTGCATGGTTTGTATTTATTTTCAAAGAGAGAAAAATAGGAGATAGTGTAGAGTTCTATCATTTGTTGAGTAAGCAACATTGAGAGATAGTTGTGTTTTATACACAAGAGGGTTTGGTGCTCATGAATCTTTGTAAGGGATTGGTGTTCATGTGGGTTGGTACTCACAAATAGTTATTGTGTTGGTGCTCGGCAAAGGGGTTAGTGCTCCTACAAGTTGGTGCTTGTGAACTTTGTAATTTGAGTTGGTGCTCATTCATATACTTGAGATTTTTCTCTGTGTTTTTTTCCACTTTGGGTTTCCATGTAAAACTTTAATGTCTCTCTCTCTCTTTTATGTGGTACAAATTATTATTTCAATTTTATTTCATATTTTGAATGTATGATTGAGTGGTTAAATAAAAGAAATCAGATTAAGAAAAATATATATAATATACTAATTCACCTCCCCCCTCTCAGTATATTTCATGCTTAACACCACCACCATCCAATTTAAAGAAGTTCCACAATTTATAAGGCAAGATACAGTCTATCAGATGCTTTATATCCCAAATGGCTAATAAATGTCATATGTTTACACACTTACTAAATAAGGGTGTCATATTTCATTGGGATGATGAATTCCAAAGAGATTCATAACACCTCAAAAAATACCTTGCCAATCCACCTATTTTGTTGCCACCTATTCCAGGAAATTCATTCCTATTGTACTTGTCTATAACCAAGAAAGCCCTAGGGGTAATTCTAGCTTAGCATGATGATAATTGAAAAGAACATGTTGTGTATTATCTAAGTCATACACTAGTCACATAGGAACACAACTATACACCTATTTAAAAATCCTATTTAGTTATGGTCTTTATAGCTCAAAAATTGTGGTATTACATGCTAAACAATAAGACCATAGTTATTTCCAAAGAATATCTACTCAAGTATCTACTATCTAAAATAGATTTACAAGGTCGTATGGCCAAATGGATCATGCTTTTGAGTGAGTTCAAGATAGAATACATCAACCAGAAGGCCATCAAGGGACAAGTACTTGAAAATCATCTTATTAAAGCACTCCTTACATAAATTGAACCCTTAACTTTTTAATTCCTACATGACTCCATTATGACAATCATTAAAACACCTCTTAGGGAGCATCATTGGAATCTATATTGTGATGGATCATTCACCATATATGGATTGGGGTAGGCCTATTATTTATTACCCCACAGGGGTATCTTATCCATAAATCATTATATATCAACTTTCCTTATACTAACAACATGGCAGAATATGAAGCACTTATCACAGGGCTTCATCAGGCACTACAATGAAATATTTAGCATTTTAAGATTTATGGTGATTCTTAGTTAATCATCAATCAAGTTATAGACCATGTTTAGACAAAAGATGACAAGTTGGTGCCATACAAGGCCATGATCGACCCTCTAAAATAGTGGATTATCGATGTATAGTTTGAACATATGTCAATGGCTAATAATAGAATAAAAAATGCCATGGCCACCTTTGGCTCTCTGATCCATCATCTAGACAAGGCAAAAGAATATCAATTTCTCATTGAAAATCTTCTAGTGTCAGCTCATGAACCTTCAACCATCACAATGATCTGTGATATTCTTAGTCCTAGCTCTATATGGTATTCAGACCTTTTTACCTACCCTTATGACCATATTATACCACCTAAGCAATCTAAAAAATAGCAAAAGGCCTTTACCCACCAATCCGTATGATATACCTTACTTGGACCAACCCTTTACCACCATAATTTTGATAGAACTCTACTTCATTATTTAAATTTGGCAAAATTAATGCTAGTATCACAAGAAGTTCATGGAGTATGTGGAGCCCACACAAGTGGGGTCATCCTAGCCAAAAATCTCTTATGTACCAGGTATTATTGGCTAACTATGGATGCAAATGCCCCTGTGTGTGTTAAAAAGTGCAATAAATGTCAAAGGCATGCTAATCCAATTCATGCCTTAGCTAAAACACTCAAACCAATACTTAATACATGGTCTTTTGCAACATGGAGACTCAATCTCATTCTAAAGATAAACCCTACCTCATCTGATGGCCATCAACACATCCTTATCGCTACTGAATATTTCACTAAGTAGGTTGAAGCTACACCCCTCACTTACGTGACTAGAAAACAAATTTTTAAATTCATCTTCAATCATATCATTTATCATAATGGTATCTCATCTGACATTATATCTGATAATAATAGATCATTTAAAAATAAGGATGTCAAAATGCTTTATGTTGAGTACAACATTACTCAATATTTTTCTACCGCATATTACCAAAAAGGTAATAGCCAAGCCAAAGCATCCAAGAAAACCATTATCAACATCCTTAAGAAGTGTTTCAATGATTTTGGTCATGATTGGCACCTTCAAATCTTCTGCACCTTCTAGGCATACCGCACTAATTACCATACCCCAAAAGGAGTTATTCCATATTCCCTAATTTATGCCACTGAGGTCATTCTTCCCATTGAGGTTGAGTTACCTTCTCTACACATCCCATTGAATCATGTCCTAGATGATGAAGACTACCAAGTTGTTCACCTACAAGAGCTAGAATTACTTGATGAGAAATTCATGATTTTAGTTAATAACCTTCAAGCATATCAAAACAGACTTTATGGCCATGATAATCGATGAATAAAACACAAAGAGTTTGATCTTGGTGATCTTGTTCTCAAACAAAACTAATATAATACCATGACTGAGAAGAAGCATGAGGAAAATTTCAAACCCAACTAGATAGGCCCTTATACCATTATTGAAAATTATGGATCTGAAGCATACAAGCTCGTGACACCATACGGGGATGAACTTAATGAGCCAATTAACATCATACACCTCAACCATTACTTCACTTGATATAATTGAAATATTGTATAGGGGGACATTTCCATTGTACCATTTTATGACTCTTCTTTGTACCATATTATTTATCATTCTACCATACTTTCCCTATCGACCAAAGTGTTTTTTCCCTCCCTACCCAAACCCTTTGAGCTTGGTTTCATTCTATTGGTTTTTCGATCACCTTCAACAAGGGAATTCAGATCAAGTTTTAGTAGTTGATTTAATATTCTAGATATAGGCTATATTTTGGACCAGTATAATAATAGTTTGGTAGTTTCATCCTTCATTCCTTATATTGTTACATTCAAGAACTACTTATTATAATTACTTATGAGAAAATCAAAGTGTGTCATCTTGCTACTAATTATAACTGCCTATAGGCAAATTAGTATCATTAACCTATGACATTATTTTATAATTATAACCACCTATGGGAAAGTTAGGAGCAACACCTATTATCATGCCTTGAAGTACCACCATGTCATTCTTATGTTATATTGTGCCATTTGCCTATTTTGCCTATTTTACTTGATAGCTTGTTGTTAGTTAGTCTGGTTCTTCTGTTTTAAGGTGGAACTATACTGACTTGAGGTCCCATCTAAGGAATATATAGGCAACACTCAATTCTTGTTGAGGTTAGCTCAATCACCCTTTTTCATGCTATCACCATTTTATGAGCAATTTTAAGTTTCAACACTCTCACCATTTTATAATTTGGACCATTCGTATCTCATAATTCTCCATTGACTTAAGATGATTCAAAAAAATTCAAAAACATTTGTAAAATGATCTAAAAAATCCTAAAAAACACCAAATTGACCACTTCTTTGCCTTAAGGATGCTAGGAACCCTAGTTAATTTACAATAAACCACTTTTCATTTAACTTCCCCATCCTTACTTTCCCTACATCCCATACTCTCACCATTTTGCATGACCATTCCCATATTCCTCTATAACACAATCATATTTTTTTTATCATCATTTTCTTTTATCCCATTTTATTGGAGAATTACATTTGGCTTGAAGTTTATGTTGGACCTTGTGTCCATAGAACTATGTGGGTAGTGTCTTTTTGCTTAGTGCATCTAGATTCAACTCGGCCACCCCCTTCCTTTTCTTTTGTTCCCCCCATCTTGTTTGTTTGTTTTGTCGTTTCCTATAGTCTAGGGGCAATGTTCATCCTCTTATTCTTTGTTTACGTTAACATTATGATTAACCATTATTTGTGTTTTTTTATTTCATTATGTTTATTTTAGTCAAATTTTTGTTTCTTAGTGTTTTGTTCTCCTCTTTATGTGTTGTTTGCTTTCATTGTTGTGCCTCGATTTAGTATGCCTACGTTCATTGGGTGATTCCTTTTGTATTATACTTAAGTCCATCCCAATTCATATGTTAACATTATCATCATGGTTTTTATCATTAATGCATTATTTTCAATTGTTTATTAGATTTCATGTTAGCCCATATACATATTTAGAATAATTTATTATGGTGTTCTATCGTGATGCATGCCATCACATGCTATAGTAAAAATCAACATAGGAAATCTTACAAGCAATGAGGCTTAGTACTTCTCCTAAGCACCTAAAAAATTATTTATCTACCCAAATCACATACCAAATATAGATTAATTACAATCATGAACAAATTTTATTCCCTTGCTCATTCAGGACATGTATCTCCATGCTAGCAGGTTGTCTAAAATCATCTTTTTTCTCTATACCGGCTTACTCCATGAGAATAGATTTAGTTCATCAACCACCTATTTGAATTTTCCATCATACTCTCATAATTTTTCTAATGATTATAACCACCTTTAGAGAAATCATTATGTATCATCCTACCCACATAGCAAATGATTATAACCACCTCTGGGCAAATCATTATGTCTCAATATATCTAGATGTTAAGGATTATAACCACCTATGGCCAAATCCTTATCATTTTCTACCTAACTATGGCACATTTTCATTGTGATAATGATTATAACTACTTTTGGGAAAACCATTATCTCTATCTACCAAATTGGGGCATGTTTTTATCTTCCCAATGATTATATCCACCTATGGGTAAATCATTATGTTTCGATCTATCTAGTTGTTACAGATTATAACCACCTATAAGAAAATCCTTATTATTCTCTGCCCAACTAGGGCATGTTTTCATTATGATAATGATTATAACCATATTTAGGAAAACCATTATTTATATTCACCTAACTAGGGCATGTTTTCTATCCTCCCAATGATTATAACCATCTTTGGGAAAATCATTCTCTAGTTACCCTAAACTTTTTTTCAATGATTATAACTGCCTTTGGGTAAATATTTATCTTTTTTGTCCCACCCATGTTGATGATTATAACTACCTATGGGAAAATCATTCTATTTATCTACCCAACCAAAATAATTCATTATGTTACTGGCTATAACTGCCTATGGGCAAATCAGTCTTTTCCACCCCATTTTACATTTTGGTCCCATCATTTCCTTATTTTAAGGGACTAATCACTTACCATCTTTTCCAACCACTCCCTTGAGGGGGCATCTATAGCTTATCCATTTTTGGTTGTAGTTGTAGGCATACTTTACCTTTTCATTCTTTGAGAATATGTTATTATGTCTATAACTTTCAATGCCTTCCCAAATAAGGGCAAACTGTACACACCTAAAACTAGCCACAACTAGCCTCTAATTGGACTTCAAACTGATTCCTACCAACCATTCCAAATTAATCCTAAGAATCAGTGAACATCCCAAATTTACTTGTGTACTATTCATCAAAGCACATAATCATGTTAAGACATCCCTAATTAGGGTATTCTATCATATCCAATAGTAACCTCTCATGAATCCATTCCTAATCACCTTGTGGAATTACAACTATCAATTTGGCCTATGGACCTATTAAGTGGGGAACTTGTATACTTGATTAAATCTTGAAAGAGCAAAAAGGCTAATCAAAATCAATCATCTAATTAAATAAGATTAAATGCCTAGTTGAATTAACCATTTGAAATTAATGAATATCTTAAAAAGGAAATTCAAAAATTTAAAATATCCTAGCCTTTCATCATTGCCTTTATGAGTTGTCAAGCTCTTTGAAAATATCTTAAAATATCTAGTTTGAGAGCCATGCTTAGTAATTGCAAGTCATAATTACTTAACAACTATTAACTCAACTAGAGTTAGTTTTAAATAACCTAGGTTTAGTTTAAACCCATTATAAGTTTAAACTCAACCTTAAATCACCTTGGATGAGAGTTAATTCTTAAGGCTATAAATACAAGGGTATACCCCTTCATTTCTAATCTTGGATATTGTAGAGTTATTATGCAAGATTTGCTCCATGAGAATCATACAAGTAGTGTTACCATGCCCAAATATTAAGCCAAGTAACATCAAAACCAAAGTTTCAAGGAGAGAAGGATCAAATCAACCTCCATTTTCAAAGACTTCTTGATGCACAAGCTGAGTAAGCCATTCAATAAAGCCATTTTGAGCTCTTAAGAAAGGTAAAAGAGTTGTGTCTTTTATGATTTTATTATGCTTTCATTTAGTTTTTGTTACTTAAGCTCTCCCTAGTGTCTAGGCTAGATGTTTTAGGATTTTAGTGTGGTCATTTCATTTTTTTATAATACTAACACAAGACTAACCTCCCCTATAATGTCAAATTCCTAGTTCACACATATAGTCATGCATAGGTCATGATTTTGGTATTTTCTAGAATATTTTATTATTTTTGTAGTTTTGCATATATATGAACTGATGAATAGAGATAAGGATACTAAATAATTATTATATTAAGAGTCTTACCATCAGTAGATCCTATATTAAACAAAATAATGGTGATCTCTGGTTAATGAAAAGGATCATTCAACTATGTAGGTTTTATATCATTACTATATACCTATTTTATATAATCAGTATTATTATGATCATACTAATATATACTGTTATCATCACCATCATCATCTAAATTTGGAACATGTGAAATTCCACTCGTGTCTAATTTTTATCTAGATATGTAAACCAACTTCCCCATATTGTGGTATTAACTTTCTTGATTTCTCTTTTGCAATATGTATTGTGTCATGTGCCTCTACTAACATACCATTTCTTGTATCTATTTGTATGCTAGCTAAAAGTATGATTTTTTTCTATGTTTTTATATAAATATGTTCCTTCTTTGGAAAATTATGTGACCTTTCCTTCATGATCAAATTATATCTAACTTTTGTTTTTATCAATCATTGTTCTTATTCATTTTAATTGTTGATAAATGTTGTCATATTGGTCAAGTTTACTTATGTGCAAGTTTTTAAAAAGGTTTTATTCATGTATTGAGGACTAAATATATTATCCAAAACATCATACAAACTTCATAAATCCAAAACCATTCTCAATAATAACTCGCAAGACCAATTTTTTACAGGTTTCTTATATCCCTCTAACTAGCTAGTTACAAGCTATTAAAGGCAATTTTCAAATGCTCGTTTCATAAGGTAGAAAAAGATTTGGTTAAAATGGTATTATTTTAAGATAGTGGCTAATATTACCCTAATATTCCATGCATTTTTTATAGGTTACAATGGCTTAACTTTATTAACAATCATTAAAAAAAAAGGTGTTCTAAAACCCTTCTTAAATCCTAATAGCTTAGTTTTACGAGATGTGATTGCATTTTTGAGTTATTTATTGAAAATAAAAAGTTTTGTGAGATATAATGGGGTATAAATAACCTTATTAAACTTTTATAAATCAAAAAAATTATGTAAATAATGGATAAAAGTAAAGGTACAGGTTGTAGGGTTTCAAGCAAGCAAAAGAGATAGTTAGAAAATATACTTTTTGAGAGGTTTCAGTGTTTATTTGAGCATATCCAATGGTTAACATATATATGGTATATTTAATGTCTTAACAAAAAAATATTAGGTATTTATGTCCCATAAAATTTAATAAAATGGCAAAACTCAGACCTACATGCATTCAAAAATGACACTAAAAAGTGCATATTTTGAGTTTTATTTAATAAAATCCATTTAAATTTCACATGGATATATGTTTTAATATAATTTAATTTTTAAAATTATTTTTATTGTACCTTAAGATAGATAAAATAGCAAAATATAGGTATGTTCATGAAAGAAATTAGGGTTTTTCATTTCTTTGCTCACAAATAGAATTAGAAATGAGTGTTTTAGATCCTTCTAATAGAAAAAAATGACTTGAGAATGTGTATAATTCATGTAAATATCTAAATATATTCTCATTCAATTAAAATAAACTCAAAATAGGTTTATATCAAAAAAACAATCTCCGAGTCACCCTACAGGCATCAAGCAAACACTTGTTTATGAATTTTTGTTTGAGAGTTTGGTGAAGACTTTTCAAGATTTTAAAACTTTTATAAGCATTACCCTTTTATACATATTCAATGAGAATATTATTAGTGTTTTTTAGGCCTATAACTCATTTTAGACCTCTAAATCAAAATCAAGGTTTCTTGAGGCTTAGAGAGCACAAAATGGCATTTTCAGAAGTTGTAAGTAGAATTTGGAACTAAAAATTTGTTTGAAGGTATGTGAAAACATGATTATTATGTTAAAAAAATATTTAAACTCATTATATATTAAAATAATTCAAATTAATCAAGTTACATATTCTCATGGTGCATTCAAGAAGCTTGCCAAACCCATAGAAGATAGATATGTCTAAGAGGGACTAGTATAAAGAGTTGTGATTGTCGATTAACCAATGCTACTTTAGAAAGTATATTTCATGTAATTTTAAACATCATAAATTTCCAATCTCTCCCACTTTTTCATGACCCTTTAGGAAGAATACAATTCACAAGTTTAATCAATGCATTGTGTATTCAACAACCTTGCCTAGTCAAATACATATGCTCTTTGCTAAGTTGATATCAAGTATAGGTTAAGTGCTGGTTTTCAAGATAAAATAAAGGTTAATAAGGAGTATCCATGCATGAAAAATATATTCTCTCTTTACCATGCACCATTTGAGCTAAATTTATAAAAAATAAAGCAAATAAGAAGAAGAAACATGCATGCAAGATGCAAGTCAAGAATCTCAAGTCAAACTCTAGGTTACAAGTAAAGATAAGTCAAGTCAAAATAAAAGATGTAACAAAGGTAACTAAAGTAAAATTTCAAGATCAATTCAAGATCAAAAGGATTTAAGTAAAGATCAAAAGTTCAATGTAAGATCAAAAGGAGTTTACTGAAGATGATCAAGATCTCTTCAAGACTCAACCATCAAAGTATACAAGAACCTTTGAATTTTTAAAAAAATTATTTCTCTTACTACATTATAATCCAAGAAACAATGTCTAAACTCTAAATATGCTAAATTTTAATTTGGGAAGTTGTGATGGTGTTGAAGGTTGAGTTGGAGTTGGAGTTGAAGGTAAAGGAAGAGTGAGCTATGAGTTAACATGTTGACTCATCGAATTTAGGGTTGCTTTGTCTCCTCTACTCTCTTCTTCCTTTCTATATGAATTTTCATTTTTGATAAGTTGAAGATAATATTATGATTTTGGATTATATAAACTTTTCCAAAATTTCTACTACATCACCTTTGAATTAATAAGAGCTGATTTTTCTTTTATTTTCAAGTTGTCTATGAAGTGTGTGTTTCGTGTTCATTGATGTAACTTAATGAATGATTATATTTTATTATGTTTATGTAGTAGATTTTCACCTTTATGCAGTAAGTGATAATTATTTTAGATCATATAGAGTGTCTAACTCTGAATTTTACCTAATTTAAAAATGAATTATGTGATCAATGAATCCAAGAAGGGTGGTTAGATCATGTATTAGAACAAGGAAACTTAAATAAAAATACACTAACATGCATAACACTTGCTTACCTAGATCATAAGGGGATATTAGTAAACAAAGAACAAATGACAAAGCTCAACTAGAATGCACAGAAAATTACAAATTCCTTATCTCCTTTGAATGTTCCAAATGATGTTTTCACTTGGCTTGCTCAGTTTATGCTCAAGAAGTCTTTGGAAAATAGAGTTGTGTGGCTCCTTCTCTCCTTAGAACCATTATTTAGCTCATGATTTCTTGATGTAACTTGATGGCTTGTCTTGTGATTTTGGCAGTATAACACTATTATCATGCAATCTTACTCTAAAACTAGCATTATAACTTTACTATGTCCAAGCTCTCCAAATGAAGAGGTCTAGGCTTGTATTTATAGGTTTAGCAACTAACCCCAACCTCAAATCAGTTAGAGTGTATTTATATTTTAGAATGGATTCAAACCAAACCTTTGTGAGTTAATTAACTCTAGTATAGTTAAAATGTGCCAAATGGTCATGATTAATAACGAATAGACAGGTTGAGATATTTTTGGATATTTGACAACTCACAAAAAAGTAATTATGAATTATTAGGATATTTTTTTATTTTTTAATTTCATTTTTGATAATTCATTAATTTCTCATGGTTAATTCAATTTAGGCATTTGATTAGGTTTTATGTTTTAATTAATTATGTTTAGGCATTTTAGCATTTTATAAGATTTGAATTAATTGTACGTGAGCATTTGCCCCATGTAATTGGTTTATAGGCCAAATTTCATATTATGATGTCTTGAAATGTTTGGATATGAATCCATGAGAGTTTTTTATTTTTTATGGTAAGATACCCCAATTAGGGATGTCTTAACAAGATTTTGAACCTTGATGAGTGTTGTACAACTGAATTTGAGATTTTTAGTGATTCTTAGGCTTAATTTACAAAGGTTGGTAAGAATCAATTTAAAGTCTGATATGAATCCATTGATGGCCAATTTTAAGTGTCTAAAAATTCAATTATTGTTCATTCTTTCCAAGCTAGTGTGAGTGTTGTCAAGATAGGTGTATGAAATATTGATGTAAGAATCATTGTATGAAGATGAAGTGAATGTGTGCAAATTTATTAGCTTACAAAGAGTGTCAAGTATATCTATAATTGAATTTTATATTGGTGCATCACTCTTAATTTTCAATTTTCATAGTCATTATATTTTGATTATTGTTCCTTTTCCCCTTTTCCTAGTCAAGAAAGCATAGAATTAGAGAGTTTAGAGACCACTTAAACAGTAATTTATTCATCTTTGTCAAACACATGAAGAAGACTTCAGAGGTTTTTTATTTGATCAAGTTGGAATGTCATATTTTACATAGTAATTTTATATTTTCACTTTCCTCCAAGTTTTTTATGCATATTTATAGTTGGTAGTAGTTTTAGTTTTCACTTTCCTCTAAGTGTTATCTTGCACATTTTTCAGTTGGTAGTTGTTTTAATTTTCAATTCCATAAGTGACTAGGCACAGGTGTTATTATTGCTTGAGAAAATTTTTAGTTTTAAATTTTGTGATGTTTTCATAACTCCATATCTTAATGGTTAAGGTTATTATTCTTGAGTGTTTAGCAAGTAAACATCCCAGCAAAGTCACCAAAAATGTCGATAAATTTTACCACCATTGGTCAAGGTTGCTTATGTGTAGGTTTTCAATAAGAGTAATTTTACATATTAAGGAATCAATAGGATATTAAAAAAAATTTATAACCCTAATAAATCCAAAACAATTCTCAATAATATCTCATAGGTCCAAATTTTTCTAGAGGTTTCTTTTATCCCTCTAACTAGCTAGTTGCAAGCTAGTGAAGGAAATTCTCAAATGCTCGATTCATAAAGAAGAAGAAGAGTTGGTTATAATGGTACTATTGGAAGATAGGGGGACATATTCTCTCAATATTTCATGCATTTTTTTTATGTTACAAAGGTTTAACTCTATAAACAATTGTTAAGAAGAAAAGGTGTTCTAAAACCCTTCTTAAACCTCAATAACTCAATTTTACGAGATATGATTGCATTTTCTAGTTTTTTTTTTTTTTAATAAAATATTATGTGAGATGTAATGGGGTATTAATAACCTTAATACACCTTATTTAATCAAAAAATTATTCAAATAATGGAGAAATGTAAAGGTACAGGGTGTAAGGTTTCAAGCAAGCAAGAGAGACAATCAAAAAAGGCACTTTTTGAAGAAAATATTTGTTTATGTGTATCCAATGGTTGGAATTATTATATGGGATCCTAAAATTTATAATTAAAAAATGATTATTTATTTATGCCTCATAAAACTCAATAAAATGATAGAACTCAAACCTATAGACATTCAGAAATGAAATTATGCAAGCTTAGAAACACCAAAAAGTGCATATTTTGAGTTTTATTAAATGAAATATATTTAAATTTGAAATTTAGGTCCATTACATATAATAAAATATTTTTATGTCTTTAATATATCTGAAGAGATATAAAATGGCAAAATACAGGTTTGTTCATGAAAGAAATCAAGGTTTTTTACTATTTTGCTCCCAAATGGAGTTAAAAATGAGTGTTTTAGATCTTTCTCATGAAAAAAATGAATTTAGAGTGTATATAATTAATTTATATGTATTAATACATTCTCATTTAATGAAAAATAATTCAAAATAGGTTCAAATCAAAGGAAAACATCTCCAAGTCATCATGTAGGTAGCAAGCAAGTACCTTTTTGGGAATTTTTGTTTGGAAGTCTGGTGAAGAGTTTTCAAAAAAATTAAACTTTTCAAGGCAAAATCCATTTATAACTATCCAATTCTAATATTATGAGTATTCTTTGATAACTATAACTCATTTTAGACCTCTAAATCCAAATCAGGGTTTCTTGAGACCTAGATAACACAAAATGGCATTTTTAGAAGTTGTAAGAGAAATTTGGAGCTAAAAATTTATTTTAAGGTATATGAAACCATATTTATTATGTTAAAATACTATTTACACTCATTATATATTCAAATAATCTAAATTCACCAAGTTTCAAGTTCTCATGGTGCATTCAATAAGCTTTTCAAAACCATAGAAGATAGATATGTCCAAGAGGGACCAGTATGGAGAGTTGTGATTATCCATTAGCTAATGCACTTTCATCAAATATATTTCATGGATTTTTAAAAATTATAAACATCCAATCTCTCCAACTTCTACACCACCCTTTAAGAAGAAGATAATTCACAAGTTTAATCAATGCATTGTGTATTCAACAATCTTGCCTAGTCAAACACATGTGCTCTTTGTTAAGTGGATATCAAGTAGAGGTTAAGTGTTGGTTTTAAAGATGAAATCAAGGTTAATAAATATTCTCCATGAATGAAAAATATATTCTCTCTCTACCACTCCCCATTTCATTTAAATTTATAAAATCAAACAAAAAAGAAGAAAAAACATGCATGCAAGATGCAAGTAAGGAAGCTCAAGTCAAACTCCAAGATACAAGTTAAGATAAGTCAAGTCAAACTCAAAGATGTAATAAAGGTAAATGAATTAAAATTTAAATATTCATGAAATATCAAAAAGAGTTAAGTAAATATCAAAATTTCAATGCAAGACCAAAATGAGTTAACTAAAGATGATCAATGTATTTTCAAGACTCAACCATCAAAGCATGCAAGATCCTTTGACTTTTTTAAACTTATCTCTCTCATACCATGCCATACTCTAAGAAATAATGTTTAAAATCAAAACATGATATGTTTTAATTTGGTAATTTTTTATGGATTTGAAGGTTGAGTTGGAGTTTTAGTTAAAGGAAGAGTCAACTATGAGTTAGCATGTTGACTCATCCAATTTAGGGTTGCTTTATCTCCTATCTCTCTTCTTCCTTTCTATATGTATTTTAATTTTTAAGAAATTGAATATTATATTATGTTTTTGGCTTACAGAAATTATACCAAAATTTTTACTACATCACCTTTGAATCAATCAAGAGTTTATTTTTCTTCCATTTTCAAGTTGTGCATGAAGTGTGTGTCTTGTGTCCATTGATGTAATTTAGTGAATGATTGATTTTCCTATGTTTGTGTCTAAAATTTTCACCTATATTCAGAAAATGAGAATTATTTCATGACATATAAAGTTTATAAATCTGATTTCTACTTAATTTTAAAGTGAATTCAACATTTTTTCTTTCCTTCCAATCTAGTTGAGTGTTGTCAAGACCTGTGTATGAAATAATTATGTAAGAATCATTGTATGAAGATGAAGTGAATGTGTGAAAGTCATTTATCTTTCAAAGTGTGTTAATTATTTGCATAATTGAATTTTAAATTGGTGAATCACCCTAAATTTTTAGTTTTTATGTTCATTCTATTTTGAGTATTGCTCATTTTCCCCTTTTCCTAATCAAGAAAGCACAGAATTAGCGAGTTTAGAGAGCACTTAAACATAAGTTTATTCCTCAACTTTGTCAACCACATGGAAAGGACTTGAGATATTTCTTATTTTATCCAAGTGTAATATCATATTATACATAGTATTTTTATATTTTCACTTTCCTCCAAGTGTTTTTATGTACATTTCCAATTGGTACTAGTTTTAGTTTTCACTTTTTTTGTGTGTTATTTTGCACATTTTTTAGTTGGTAGTTATTTTAGTGTTCAATTTTGTAAGTGATTATGTACAACTGTTATATTTTATAGAGAAAATTTTAAGTTTTATATTTTTTTATGTTTTTATAACTCTATATCTCAATGTTTAATGCTACTAATCTTGAGTGTTTAGCAGGCAAATATCCTAGTAAATTTACCAAGAATGTTGACAAATTTTGCCACCAATTGTCAAGGTTGTTTATGTGAAAGTTTTTAATAAGGTTGTATTGATGGATTACAGACAAAATATATTTTACACAACATTATACAACCTTATTCAATCCAAAACTATGTTTAGGAGCTCACATGGATAAATTTTACCAAAGGTTTCTTTTATCCCTCTAACTAGCTAGTTGCAAGCTAGTGAAGGCAATTTTCAAATGCTCGGTTCATAAAGGAAAAGAAGAATTGGTTAAAATATTTTTAGAAGAATATATTATCCCATATTACCTAAATAATTCATGCATTTATTTTAAATTATAGTTCCTTAACTTTATGAATAATCGTTAAGAAGAAAATGTGATTTAAAACCCTTCTTAAACCTCAATAGCTCAGTTTTAAGAGATGTGTTGTATTTTTGAGTTAGTTTTTGTAAAATAAAATTTGTGTGATATATATTATGTGGAATAAATAACCTTAATAAATCAAAAAAATTATTAAAATAATTGATAAATATAAAGGTATAGGGTGCATGGTTTCAAGCAAGCAAGAGAGACGGTTAGAAAAAACACTTTTTGAGAAGTTTAAGAGATTGTTTGAAGATATATAAAGGTTGTAATGAATATATTTGAACTTAAATATAATAATTTAAAAATAATTATGTATTTATGGCTTATAAAATTCAATAAAAAGGCAAAACTCAAATCTACAAGCATTCAGAAATGAGAAAGTGCAAGCTAGGAAACACTAAAAATGCATATTCTGAGTTTTATTAAATAAAATCTCTTTAAACTTTACATGGAGGTATATTTTTATTTAATTTAAGGTTATAAAGTTTTTTCATGTCTTTAATATACCTTATGAAATATAAAATAAAAAAACACATGTCTATTTATGAAGGAAATCAAGGTTTTCATTATTTTGGTCATAAATAGAGTTAAAATGAGTGTTTTAGGTCCTTGCAATGGCATAAAATGATTTTAAAGTGTAATTAATTAATTTATAAGTATGAATATATTCTCATACAATTAAAAACACTTAAAATTAGGTTTCACTCATTGAAAAATATCTTGAGGTCACCCTGCAGGCAACAAGTAGGCATTTTATTTGAATTTTTATTTGAGAGTTTGGTAAAGAGTTTTTGAGATTTTAAAAAATTTACAAGTATTACCAATTGATAAATATAAAATGAGTATATTATTAGTTTTTGGTAATGCCTTTAACTCATTTTATACCCCCAAATCCAAATTAGGGTTTCTTGAGACCTAAAGAGCACAGAGAATAATTTTTAAAGTTGAAAGTGGAATTTAGAGTTGAAAAATAATTTAAGGGTATGTGACACCATGGTGATGATATTAAAATCATATTTACACTAATTATATGTTAAAATAATTAAAATTCATCAATTTATAGGTTCTCATGGTGCGTTCAAGAAGCTTGTCAAGTTGGAGAAGATGTACACTTCCAAGAAGAATCAGTATGGAGAGTTGTTATTGTCATCATCAAATGCACTCTTAGCAGGGATATTTGATGAATTTTTCAACAACATCAACATATAATCTCTCCACTTGTATACCACCTTTGATAAAAATAAAATTCATAAGCTAAATCAATGCATTAAAACCATTAATAACCTTGCATGGTCAAACACATGTTCTCTTTGTTAAGTGAAGATCAAGAAGAGTTTAAGTGTTTATTTTTAAAAATAAACTCAAGATCAAAAGAAGAGATAAATAAAATAAATATTAAATATCTCTTTCCTATTGTGCCCTTTTTGGAGATAATTTTATAAAATTTTAAGTCAAACTCCAAGATGCATGCAATGTAACTGAAGTCAAACTCCAAGATGCATGCAAGGTAACTAAAGTAAAAATACAAGATGCATTCAAGGTAACTAAATTTAAACTCAAATATGCAATTAAAATAAATAAATTCAAAATTAAAGATACATGAAAGATCAAAAATAGTTAAGTGAAGATCAAAAGTTCAATGTAAGATCAAAAGGAATTAACTGAAGATGATCAAGATCTGTTCAAGACTCAACCATCAAAGCATGAAAGAACCTTTGAATTTTTAAAACTTATCTCTCTCCTACTATGCCATGCTCCAAGAAATAATGTTTAAACTCCAAATATGTTATGTTTTAATTTGGTAAGTTTGACGGAGTTGAAGGTTGAGTTGGATTTTCAGTCAAAGGAAGAGTGAACTATGAGTTAGCATGTTGACGTATCCAGTTTAGGGTTGTTTTGTCTCTTTTCTCTATTCTTACTTTCTATATATTTTTTAATTTTTGATAATTTAAAGCTCAATTTATGTTTTGGCTTATAGAAACTTTGCCAAAATTTGTACTACATCACCTTCAAAGCAATAAAGAGCTGAGTTTTCCTCCATTTTTAGGTTGTTCATGAAGTGTGTGCTTAATATTCATTATTGTAACTTAGTGAATGAATGATTTTATTATGTTTATGTCTAAAATTTTTAAAAATTTCATCTTTGTGCAGTAAATGAGAAGTCTTATAGGTCATATAAAGTGTCTAAGTCTAATTTCTACCTAATCTAAAAGTGAATTCCACCAATGTTGATTCCTTCTAAACTAGTGTGAGTATTTGTCAAGATGTATATATGAAATACTGATGTAAGATCCATTGAATGAAGATGAAGTGAATTTGTGCAAGTTATTTAGCTTCAAAAATATATCAATTATCTGCATAGTTAACTTTCACATTGATTCATCACCCCAAATTTTTAGTTTTCATATCAAATTTTAGATTGTGTATTCTTCCTTTTACCCTTTTCCTAGTTAAGAAATCATTGAATTAGAAAATTTAGAGAGAAGTGAGTTTACCAAAGGAAAAAATACCTTCATCTAGATATTCTCTCTAATGTAAGGTCACCCACATCTTGGAGAGTTTTCATTGTATCAACAGGAGTGAGAACATGCACACATTCTTACAAGGGTACACTTATGATTGATAACATTAACCATGATCCTATAAGCACACCATTGTAGGCACTTGAATTTGAAATAACATAAAAAGTAAGATAGCACTATTTTGAAGCAAAATAAACTCTTAACTTGATTCATCCCATACATGTTGTACATGCACTATTCTTATCAAGTGTTGATGCTTATTATTAAGAGATGTAAGAAAAAATAGAGAAAATTTTGATTTCTTGATATTATTAATGTTGACATCTATTAATTGTTTGACATCTAGGGTAAATTTTAAGATCCCTTATAATAATACCCTTGTATTTCATTGGATAATTTATATAAATGTATATCAAAGTCATGGTGATTAGTAGCTAATTATGTATAGCTATGTTGGACAATCCAAAGGGAGGAGAGGTACAGTAGTCTTTTTTCATTTTCATAAAACTAGATGGTTGCACCATGCAACCAGATGTATTTCAGAATGGTCATCTGTATTATGTAACTAGATAGTGAAAATACCAGATGCCATTTCAGCAATGTGGTTGAATAGTTGTGTGAATGATGTAGTTAGATAGATGCATATGTTATGTGTGTGTGCATGAAAGTTACGTGTGAGACATATGCATGTGATGCAGTAGGGCCAGATAGCTACATGTGGGATGTAATCAAATGGTTTCATGTGTCATATGGTTGATAATCATTCAGTTGGTTTCATGCCTAGTATGTGCAAGATATTTATTTGATGGTTACCAACAGAATCATATTTAGTATATATAAAAAAGTGATAGGGCCTATTTGTTCTTCAAGGTAATGACAATATATATCTTAAGTATAAAATTATTGTAAACATTGGGTGAGTCAACCCATAAAAATAATGTACATTCCAATTTTTTAGGTGACCTAATTCTATGTACTAGCCCTCCAAAATTGACACAAGCAAATTCCCAGAAATTGAATATTCATGAATTAATGAATATTTACCACTAAATTTTACTCTGTTTCCATCTATTTGAAAAATGAGAGTGAAATGGTCTTGATATGAGGAAAGGCTTATAGTTTCCCCTTTCTAACCACATTTGAAACTATATCTTTTTTAGTTATTTCATGATTTTGACTTTATTTTGTTAAAAACCCTCTTTTAAGAATTTTTTTTTGCTTAGCTTGTATTTGATTGTGCAACTTATGTTTTTTTTCTTTATGTAATATTACCTTTGCATCTTGTACTTTTTGTGCTCTTGATTGATCTAACTTATCTTGAATATTTTATTTTTCTAATTGTGCTTTTTGAATATTTTGTGCTCTAAGTGTGCCTTTCTTATTTTGCCCTGAATTATCCTTTGGTAACCATTTTTTTACTAATTATAACTTTATCACTATTGATGCCTAAAACTCTCACTCTCATCAAACAGCTTCCTTATAGGAAGCTTCACAGACGTGAGACTATATTGTGATTTGTAAATCAACCTCTAGGATTTTAGAAGTTGGCTCTTCAAATTAATTGGGGGGGAAGGGTAAGGAGGAAATATAAAGAAAACTTAAAACAAAACTAAGGTGATGCACTAAAATCTTTAATGCATCCACCTAATTTTGCATAAAAGAGATTGAACCATTGAAATACTACAGGCAATTTTTAAGAGCATATGCATGATTTAATTTTTGTAATATGATAAAAAGCCAACACTACAGAATTAGAGAAAATAAATAACAAATAGTTGTAAATCCCATTCAATTTGACACAAAACATCACATCTTCATTGTTAGGCAGAGAACAAAATATAAAAGGCCCAAAGGCACAATATATAATATTTAATCCTACCCACGAGGGGCACCTGTTAAGGTCATGAAATGAAAATAAATAATTATTGATATTCTTATCCCAAAACTAACTATTAAAAAATGGTTACTCTCTAATAATAGTAAAAATAATTTTTATTATCTAATGTCCCCTATACAAAAGAAAAGAACCCTAAATATATAGGCACAGTCACCTCCTGAAGAAATGACATCTAGAATTTTGCACTCACAGCCATGATGAGGTCATTACAATTAAAAGGGAGAGTTATGGCTCATTAATGTATTTAGTCTTCAAAATCTTGGATATGGCATAGTTATTGATGCCTCATGATCCTCACAATGCTTAGAAGAACCACCGTGGTAACACGTGTCTTCCTCTAAAACTACCTCTATAATTTTTGTTACAAATGGGGACATCTTCCCTCATCCAATGGCACTACTCAAAACCCTAACAAAGAAACCATTTCTATCGAGGAGTGTAGGGATGACATCTGTCTCTCTCAGAATCCTTTTATCACCTTTGAACCAGTAGTGTACGAATCCACCAGGTGGTGAGCTAGTGTTGCTCCTGGGGAGGTCAAGAACTCCCTTTCACCAAATGAGCATAGGGGCACTACATATAATGTTCACTTTTCTCATCATCATAACTACACAATGGGTCCCACTTATTACTTCATTAGCCAATGATGTTACTTGAAGCTCTGACAAAAAGAAACCTACCTTGTAATAACACCATGATGCCACATGTCAAGATGGTGTTATTCTTAGGTGAGTTAAGAACATTTTCATTAGAAATGAGCATTGAGACACCATGTGGTACCACCTAAAAGAACTGAGACTTAGCCAAAAATAATAGAGAGAACCCAAAAAAGAGGAAGCTAATGCATAAATCGATAAACTCATCAAGCATATTTATGTTAAAAGGTTAACTACTCCCAAAACTTCAAAATGTGGATTATGATCCACAGTTACTAGTAACTTATAGGGAAATCTACCTGGAGATAGAAAAACACAAAAATTTGGTTTCTCAAACTAGTCAAGGCAAAACTGCAAAAGGGAAAGCCAACAAACTCATAATTTTTGAAGAGCTACCTTTAAAGGCATCCATTCTTCCTCCTTGGGCTGAGTCTTCTTCTTCAGAGCCTCAAAGGCTCTATTCAGATTAATAATCTCCTTGAAAGAGATGTTGCTTAAGCCTTGGACTACCACCAGCATCTAAAACTCCAATTGGGTGAGAGGTTGCAAAATGGTCTCCACCTCATATATGTTTGGCACTTGATCGAGAGTTACAAAGATGGTATAATCATTATGCTTCTTAATTAACAAGTCTTTTATTTTATCCTTTGAGAGGACCATGTTGTCTACAAGGAATGGGGAAGGGAGTTGCAATTAGACCAATTGTTTGATGTGCCTTTCATATCCTAAACCACTTTATGTAAGGCATCCAAAAATGCCTTATATTTTGATGCTACCTTATTGCAACTCAAGAACTCATTCACCTTTACCATCACCTTCCTTTGATCAACTACCCTTGCTATTTGGAGTGTCATATCCATCGCATTATATAGCTTCTAGACTAGGAGATATGAATATTGAACCTTAAGGGACAAAAAGGTGAGGACTTGGTCCATGAACGTGATCATTTACATGCTCAACCACTGTGAGTTTGTAAACTGAGTGATGGCTTCAAGTTTGTAGATGAATTTTTATCCTCTCCTAATAATATACATATAATTGTTGGACCATGGGGAGAATACCCATGATCTAGGAGTAGGCAATGAGGTCATTTTTTAGTTGTTAGATATCTCCGTCCTTAGTTGAGGACTCTTACTACATTTATAGCTATAATTATTGTTGTGCACTTGTAGAATCTAAGAGATTTTTATAGGTTTGGGAAATCTCTATTTCCTTCTCATGTAGCTTATTTTCTATAGCTTTCTTCTCCTTCTTTAGACCATCTATCTTGGTCTTAAAGTTTGCTACTTAAATTCATAATTGGACACTTTGGCTAGCTTCAACATGGAAGCTCTCATTGATGATGTGACTCTGTAGGTTGGACCTCATCTTAGTAAACTCTATGTCTTTGGCCTTGGCCTCTATGCTCAAGAGGTTAACAGTAGCTTTCATATTCATGAGTTCTTGCTCCTTTTCCAGTTGTCGACCTACCTTGAGATAGTTTGTGATAATGAACTTCTAGGTTTCTTCCATCAAACCAACTGTATCGATTGATCTAACCTGGCTGAGGTTGAGGTTAATGATGTGTAGCGAGTAATCCCTTAGTTACATATATTCTTAGGGATTGATTACTTGTGGTGTCATATGTATAATCATCAATGATTATTATTCAAGGTTAAAGAATGACTATATATGGGGTGTCATTGGGGCCTTGGCCATCTTTCCTCTTCTCTTTTCTACCCAAGCCTCTTGGAATTTTCTTACAGTCTCCAACTGCTAGTGGAATTAGTCTTAAGATTGAATTAATTCCCTAGCAAAGGGGGATCCTTGTGGTAAGTCAAAAGGAATAGTCACTTGCTACTATGAAGTAGTGGACATTATTCCCCTAAGGATGAGTGGGTGAAGGGTTAAGGTGGAATGTGAGAGGCCACAAAAAGGGGAGATAGGTGATTATGCCATGATGGATGTTGATGTGGTGGATGAGGGTATAGGAGTGAAAAGTGATGTGAGCGAGGTGATTGGTTGAGCAAAAGAGAATGGCACAAACATGGTGGAAACTATGAAATCAATGGAAGGAAAAGGTGAAGTGAATAATAAAGTAGAAGTGGAAAGGAGGGGGTTGGTGAAACATAACTTTTTCTATTTTGGCTCCAGAAGAGGGATAGAAGCTTGGACCTAAGAGTCAAGCTAAAATGACCCCACCTTGGGTTTCCCTAGGTGGCCTACACATGTCATTGAGATGTTACATATAGAGGAGGGAGCTAGGTCAGGGGCCTCTGAACTATGAAAAATTCATCCTCTTTTCCAAAGGGAGTATCATCTTTTTCTTCTTTGATCAACACCTCTTCTTCTTCAATTGAAAACACTTCCTCTGCCCAAGTCTCTTCTTCATGGTGCTCATCCCAAAGGCTCTTGAATTACTTATTAGAGTCTAAGTCCTCAAAGTTGAGCTCCCTTTTGCCAATTTCTTGCATATACTTCCAATATTCATTAATATTATCATTGCTCCAACCCCTCTGAATGAGCTATGCTTCCAGTCCCTTTGTTATCTTCATTATGGGATTGAAATTTTGAACTGGGTTATAAAAAGACTCCCACAGCTTGTGGGTGTCAAAGGGATCTAGGACAGATCCACATACTGCTTGATATCATCCTCCATCAATGAATTATTCTCCTTAAAGTATGGTTAGGGATCTTGAATAAAGGGGGCGATAATCTTCAGGGTAGCTATGTGGTCAGATGGGTCATAGATTCATTTATCATTGATTTGGTCAAGACCGAGCTCCACCAATTTGAACACAAGCAGGCACTCTTATGAATTTTTCACTATTATAATGCCCCTCTTGAGAAGGGGACATCATATAGGGCCTTCTTCTTATGGTCCATGCCATAAACTAAGCTTACCACATCGAGTTGGTGAGCCAGCTCTAGGGCAAGGGTTATATTCATGAGTAGATGTGAGAGTCAAAATGGGTCCTCTTTGAATCTATGAACCCAGATGAATGTGAAATGGTCCCCAAATAACTAGTTGACTAGGATTTTTCCACCAGTGAACCATGATCTTTGGTAGTCCATCATTCTAAAAGTGTTGGGCTCCTAACTAATGTTAATTATGATCAGAGATAGGAAGCACTCTAAAAACTCATAATAATCCTACATGATCGATAAGATCTATGTCCTCGTGGGATCACCGTGTGAGTATAGGTGCTTGTTCAATGGTGTTGAAGGTGAAGTATGGAGAAAATAACTAGGATATCTGATACAAGATTAGGTGGAGGAGGAAGGAGGAATACCTAAACGTATTATGGGTCAAAAATTATCCAGTTGATTTTGGATGGCATCAGTAATGAACTCTGTAAAGTCCATCTTGTAAGTTTTTTCCCTACTTACTGTATTCAAAAGGAAGACTTCAACTAATTAAAAATCATAGATGTCAGTGTCTAAGTCCATCCCCAAGATAAACACCAACATGGAAAGGGCATATTCCATGTCTTGTGCCACAAATCTCAAGAGAGTGATGGGTAGAGGAGGCATCTCTACGTAGTTACTATGGAGAGATGTGTTGATGAACTTATATATTAGGACAGGAGTGTCCCATACACATTATAATTTCTCCATATTGAGGTGTCTATGTTGGAGTCACTCAAAATTCAAAGCATTTCCCTTACTATATCAGCATTGATGTCCACCCTTAGGTGGTTGCCCATAATAACATTGATGTTGGTGTCATATCTCTCTATGTATAGGGAAATAATATCCAAGTAAGGGTGCACTAGAGGTGACATGAATTTAGTTAGTATGTATCTTCATATCCTAATACCAAATGACTCAAACTTATTATTTCAAACCTCTTCAAGCATTTAGGCATGGATGCCTTCCCTTAAGTTCTTTATGTTTTATGCCAATTAGGGATCGAAGATCCCATCTACATAATCTAAGATTAGTGTGGGGTCCTTGCAATGCCCCTTTGTGACACTCTTGATATTTGACACTTTAGGTTTTATCTATGCAAAGGCAAATGTATTAGATTTGATCCTCGTAAATTATGGTGGAAGGTCTATGTGACCACATGATATATGCATTCTATGTTTCCTAAGATGTCCTCTACTAGATGAGGATGTAGAGGTATCAATTTTATAACTCATTTTGATAATACCCTCTTTGCTCCAAAGAAAACACTGATTATCAACTCTTATTCTCAATTTCACACACTATTCTTTATTAAAGGCTCTTTGTTCAGCTCAATATTCTCATAACTCTCAAGGCATTTAACTGTTTGGTTTGATCAGGAGAGTGGTATTTATAGGCTACCCCTTCTATCATGATCATCATTAAGATTTTTGCATTTGGGCACCCCATAAATGATAAAAGTGGCACACATGCTTGAGGAGCATCTCAAAAAATATTTGTGGTGATTCTTATGGGAATCATGCAATGTAGAATGCCTAGACATTAATTATAATTGGAGTGAGTAGATAAAGGTCTTTCAAAGAATGATTAAAAAATAAGGAGAGCTAGGGTGCAGACACTTGGTGGTGAGACAAATAACTTGTGCCAATGGCACTTATTTTAAAAGGAAACAACAACAAAGAAGGGAAACTAACTAACTATGTACAAGGGTAAGGTTGACAAGTCATTTGAAGTATTTCAAGTGGATTCCATTAATTAGAATCTCTAAGGCATTGCCTTCATCTTCCAACTCGAATGCATTACCTTGCCTATTGTTGATGATACGAAAGTTCCTATCCCCAGGGAATCAAACTTTGCATGCTAACCTAGCTTTGTGACCCTTTCATTATATTTTAAAATAAAATCTCTTAGCTTGAGTCCTAGGTCAGATCCCTTCTTATCAGACCATTTCTTAATTACCTATTATCAAGTGACCTTAGCATCACCAGCTCACTCTCTCACTTCCTAAAGGTTAAGAAATTCCTCCAACCTAACTTCTATCATTCTTTTCTCTACTACTTTGATAGCTTTTAGAAGTTGTAAAATGGGAATATCCATTGATATAGGAATGACCACTTCTTTCTCATATACTAGTTCATATGGGGATGTCTTTAAAATATACTTAAGAGTAATGCAGTTGGCCCACAGAGCCATTTTGAGATGTATATGCCACTCTTGTTGTCAGTTAGTGCTCATCCTCTTGATCAACCTTATGAGATTCTTATTAATAGATTTGGCCAACCCATTCCCTTGTAAGTAGTAAATGGATGATATCTTAAAGAAAATGTTATTCCTGAGTGTAAATTTTGAAATCTTAGAATCGAGTAAGGCCTTCACATTATCAGATATGATCATTTTTGAAGGGCCAAACCTTGCTACTAGGTCCTCCAAGAAGTTGAGGATCACATTTTCAGTTGCCTCCTTCAGCAGGGCTATTTCAGTCCACCTTATGAATTAATCTATGGAAATGAGCATCCACTTGTGGCATGTACTAGATATAGGATTTATCATTCCAATTAAATCCAAGCCTTACTACATGAAAGGTTTGTCAATTACAATCAGATTCAGTGACATGGTTCGATTCTTTTACTTGCCCATGAAGAAATAACATTATAGGCATTTATTCACCACCTAATGGCAATCTAAAAACATGGTTGGCTAGTAATACCTATTATGCATGATCTTGGTTGTGATTGTTTTTGTTGATAGATGACCACTTAGAGGATTAAAATGCATGTTTTATAGGATTTTTTTAGCTTGGCGATGATCAACACATCAGAGTAGCTCCTCATCGAAGTTCCTTTTGAAAATGACTCCTTAGACTAGCATGTAACTAGCCCCTTATAATCTACAGAATCTTATTTTGTGCACATGGAGACCATCTAAATATCAACTAGTTTGCATAAAGTGGGTCCTATCGGCTACCCAAGACCCATCAGTTTCATATTGATTCATTAAAACCATCTTTGATGTATCTTGTTCTTTTATCAGGGCATCTGCGTAAATGCTAGATACTCACAAATCCATTTTCCTTGGATCACCTTGGTTCATCTAACCTCAACGTCATATTTTAGGATATCGGTGATCCAATTGGCTCTCTTTTATTTAATCTCTCCCTCCATTATGTATTCTTGGACACTGAGATGCAACACATACACCATTATCTTATTTCCTATCACAAGGTGCCAAAACTTTTTAAGGCTTTTAATGATGGAAAAAGACTACTTCTCAATGAAATTATACTTCATCTCATATCCACACAAGGTTCTTGAATAGAACATAATAAAGCACTCACCTTTCTCTTCCTTTCTGACTTAGCACAACTTCAAAGCTATGTTCACTCCCATAGATATACATGATGAAATCTCTTGAGAATTCTAGATTAACCTGCATAGGAGTAGTGGATATCATGTCTTTGATCCTTTCAAATGCTTCCCTTCCTTCAATGGTCCACTTAAAATCTTGTTCTTTCTTTAGCATCAATGTGATTAGCCTAACCAACCTTGCGAAGTCAAATATGAATCAACTGACAAAATTAATCTTTCCTAGGAAAGATTGGACTCACTTCTTATCGATCAGTAAGGCCAAGTCCTTATTGGCCTTAACTCTATTTGGGTCAATAGAGATGCCTACTTTGGATACCATGTATCCTAGTAGTTTACCTTATCAGATGTCGAAGACACATTTCTTGGCATTGAGAGATAACCCAAACTCTTGGCACTTTTGAAAGATTTTCTCCAAATGATCAAAGTGATCTTCCCTTTTTTTGGTGAATAGTGTTAGATCATCAAGGTAAATGAAGATGATTTTGTTAATTACGCCCTTGAAATCTATTTCCATGGCTTTTTGAAAGGTATCTCCTGCATTAGAGAGGCTGAAAGGCATTTTTGCATAGGCGAAGGTCCCCCATTTCATAGTGAAAGTGGTCTTATGTTGATCCTCTTCATTAACCCATACCCAATTATATCCTGAGAACCTATCCAATACAAAGAACATTTATGTGCCTACTACTATCTAAAAGATCTATTCCATAGAAGGAAGGGGGTAATGATCTTTAAGAGATAATTTATTCAAGTCCTTGAAGTTCATGCATAGCCTAATCTCTCCACTCTTCTTTCTTACTAGAACCAAGTTGGATACCCAAGTTGAATGCTTGAATGGGTATGTAATCCTTGAGTAGATTAATTTATTTAGTTCTTAGGCCATTAAAGACTTGATCTTTGGGTTTAATGGCCTCTATTTTTGGTGGATAGGTTTGGCTCATTCAATGAGATCTATGGTGTGTTGATTACCTTGTGATCATATCCTTTCAAGTCATCATAGGTCCAAGCCATCACCCCTTCATATTTATTATAGAAGGATATTAATCGCTCCTTATCCTTTTGGGAAACTTATTTCCCTACTTTCAACTTTTTTCCACCTCTTACATCAAGCTCTAAGTAGTCACTTTTATCTGTAACAAACTTCCCTTTAAAATTCTAGGCATTATCATAATCAAATAGATTTCTTAGGGTGATTAGTCCCTTTGGAAACTTGTTGGACTTAAGTTGCATGATCTAGTCTATGTAGGCTTCTTTAATTTTCAACTACAACTGCTTAATAAACATGCATGACTACTATATAAACATGATCATTTAGGCATCAATCTTGAATACTTGTTAATTTTGGTCATTATTCAAGATAATGAGATTGATGATTACTCACACCATTTGTTCATTGGTTAAGAAGTTGATCACTAGATCAAACTAGGATCTGATTACTACCATTCTATCTACATATGTGTTCATAGACCTAGGAATAATTTAGATATTCAATGCTTCAAATGATTTGATTAGATCTCATATCTGATGGTAGTATGATCTCATGCATATGTTCCTTATAACCAAGACTACTCTCACTTGCATTACCACTAATTTAGAATCTTTGAACACTTTTAATCACTTCATTCCCATGCACTCGATAAAGCTAAGGTCATGGACTAGGGATTCATACTCAGCTTTATTATTTATGTAGGTGAATTGGAAGTGGAAGGCTCTAAGGGTTTCTTCCCTCAACAAAAACATCAATCAGATACCAGCTTAGATCTGGTCTTGCATTTTGCACCATCAAAATGCAAAGTCTAGAAATCAAACTTATTTTTAGGTTCCTTACTTTGATCTTCTCTTTTCTTTATGACCTTAGGGATGGTCAAATATTCATCGTAGATTATATAAGTCCCAAGTTTGGTAGCATCATATTTCACAATCAAATCATTTTTTATGAATTTATTAATGAGGACTTCCTCCTGTAAGATTTTGTTGTCTTCCACTCTTTCTTCCTTGAGCATTTATACACAATACATCTCTTTCTTTGAGAAAGAAGTGTGTTTGGCTTCAAAATTCATCATAGTATCATTAGCTATGTGTTCTAGATGCAACGGCTCAAACAACACTTTTAATTTTGAGCCATACTTGGTCCTTAGGATTAAGTGAGACCAATCTAAAGACAAATATTTGCCTATCTTGGTGGTGAAATCTCTCAATAGACATAACCTAAACAATGACAGGATGTCTATCACCACAAATTTTTGGGAGACTATGACATTAGGATAGGAATACAAGGTTAGGGGAAGAGCCTTGATAATACCAATGGTCTAGACCTTTTTCCCATCCAACACATTACCCCTTTATTTAAAGGTTCATATTAAAGTTGTAGAGCATCCATAATTTGCTTAGGTATGACTATAGTGTTAGCACCAAAATAAATCATAGAATTATGTAATAGCTTTCCCCCCACAATAAAGGTTAAATAAAATGGGATAGGTTTTATTTTACTTACCCCTGTATTGGAGTTGATAAATGTGGATGGTGAATGAGGTTGTGCATTGCTACTGGCTTCTTTTCCCTTATTTATATTGGCTTTGTGACTTATTTACTTCACACAAGATTTTCTTGGTCTTCTAATACTTCTCACAATAGGGATTTCTACTCTAAAATAGATAAGATGTCCTAAAGAGAGAGATTAGCTATGGCCTTCAATTGTTCCACCACATTAAATGACCCTTGAGATCAAACCTTGGGGTCTTTTAGCTTGATTTTAATTATCTCACCCCACTTTTGATATGTTAGGGGTCATGGTCGGGGTGTTGAACACTTTGTAGAAGTCACCTTAGGCTTTGAAAAAACCTCCTAGTTCTCAATTGGTTTCTTTTTATATTAGGTATAGTAGTTTGATTATACTTGTGAGACCTTCAGTGATTGGATCTTGCTTACAAAAACCATATTTTCACCTTCCATCCAAGAGAAAAGTGCATGATCTAAGGCTATCTCTTCTTATTATTCTAAGGATGTTCCTTGCATATGAGCCATAATAATAACATTTTCAACTCTTGGGGATTGGTATGTTGAATCAGCTATGATCCCTTATCTCTATTGCTTGACCACCTTCTGTTATAGATTTCCTCTTGGGTAGTTATAGGGTGTATGCACATCTTTTCATGAGAAACACTATGAATTTGAGTCATCTACCAGTTTGTTTTGGTTGATGACCAATTCTTTATTTGAACTTGGTAGAATCATTTACAAAGGATCAAGAACTGGGATGATATGATTTGTAGGGCATGTTTGGTGATTCGGCCTCTACCCTCCTTGGTAATAGTTATGTTGGTATGGTGCTCTTCCACATTGGTAATTTTGGTAAGAGGGCTTCAGTGGCATAGCTTATTGCCTTTTGATATTTATGATTTCATTTGAGAAGTTCTACAAGATGATCTTCATATCATTCATCTCCATCGCTAGTATGGATGAAGATGATGGACCCATTTGAGTAGGCAGATATACGTACATGGAAGGAGGTTCTTGTGAGATACTCAAGACTTCTTCTTGTGACAACATGGATATTTCTAGGAACATGGGCAGTAGTGGTTATGGGGGAAGTTTCTTAACATTTATAGAATTATTCTCCACTCTAACTGCTATTTCATATGCATCTGATAGTGTTTGGCCTCCAAGGGACTAAATCATAACCACAATATCAAAGTTAAAATCCTTAAGGTAGAAGATGATGGCCATACCTGTGAGTAGTCAAGCCACTATCTAGATTCTTTTTCATGTCTTGTGGAACTGTTGGCCAAATTTGGCCCACATACAAATCTTCTACCTGGATAGATCAGTTGAGCAGAGTTCCTAATTGAGTGAATGATCAAATGACTTGGAAATAGGTCTATAATTCCAAGAGAGAATATATTAAAAAGTTATCATGGTGATCATGACCTTCATGGACATAAAAAAGGATTCACATGTCTCAAAACCTCATTTTAAACCTTGAAAAGTTCAAGCTCAAGCATAGAAAATTCAGACCATCATCACATGTCATGAAGAATAAATAGATCAATTTGGTTGCACATTTAATAAAATCAATTGGGAAATCAATAAATATTAAATATCACATGGACGTGATACATTTCATGCCTAGATCATCCTCTACAAATTCGATGTCTTGATAAGCTTGCTATCTCAAGACATAAGCCTTTAAAGTTACACTTACAGAGTGAAACATGCATGTAGACGTCAAGTTAAGGCCCCATAAAATAACTATTTGGATTTAAAATTTCCTATTAATGAATGTGGAGCTGATAAATGTCAAGATTTTGGGGGTTTGATTCAAGATCTAATGATGAGCGATGATTAAAAGAGTTAGTGGGTCCATCAAATCCAATAGCGGACATTTGATCGTACAAAATCAGATCAATAGTGAGCTCAAAGTTAAAAGGTTAGTGAATCATTAAAACAAGTGAGAGGGTGAAAAGTGTCTCAACCACATTAGACTAGTAGAAGATCTATGGCTCACATTCATTCATACAGAGAAAGATCAATGGCACGAGCGAGGTCAAAAATTCAAAGAGCTCAAATTAAACACAAGGCCACCACATGGTGTAAGTGCATTAAAAAGATGGATTAACTATATGATTATAAGGATAAACACAAAGAAGACAAGTTTCATAATATCTAAAGCTCGGATCAAGATCGATGGCCAATGTCAAAATTTGAAAGCCAGGGACTTCATAAAGAATAATTGTGACCTAGGTAAAAATAGAAGCAAGTCCTGTAAGGATCATCTTGTTGTCATTAGAGTTCATTTGGATGTCATAATAAGATGAAATTATATAGTCAATATGGTTAATGATGAAGCTTTGTTGCCATTACAGCATAGTCTCAACCTCTAGTTTAAAGATTTAAAACGTACAGGGCCCTAATTTTGGGGTCATAGTATTGTTTCGTAACAATGATCATTATTATTTAAAGAAGATCTATGCAGATAATGAGTCCTCAAATTTAATAAGATTTAAAGATAGAATAGGTCTATTTAGACCTAATAGACATCAATAATAAAACTACGTGGCATGTAGGCTTTTCATTGATAGTATAACTATAGGAAAACCAACAAATGAGATTGGTTTTCATCTATAGTAAGACCTATGTTCAGATATTGAAGTAGGGGTAGATATGAATGGTTATGAACAAGTGCCTCATATTCAACATATCCAGATCCTCGACAAGTAGGTACCTATAGCTACTCAAAGTAGATATGGTCATGGCTCAGTTAGGACCAAAGATACAAGGATGTTGTCCTCATAAGCAAGCCAAGTGGAAGATGGCATAGAGTCCCAGTGACATCAATGCATGAAGAGCTCGAAGAGTTGGTATAACTATTGTCTTTATCATTGATGATTACTTATCCATTATCTCATCCATGTTCCCCATCTCTCTTATTCCATTCTACAATAAATATAGGCTTCTGAGCCTTGAAATGGATCCCTCTCTTGTGAATGACTATACTCTACCAAGATTGAGCTTTATAACCTCTTGAGATGAATAGATGATTTTTTCAAATTTCATTATTCTAGTATAGCATGTTAATATCAGTTTGATTTGCATATGTGGTATAAATCTCTCCCTTATCAAGTCCTAATCTTGCCTAGCTACTAGTTTATCTTATTATGTAGGTCATGTTTAGTGTAAAATGTCATTTGATTGAAGCTAACAAGTGCATATATTGATTGGTTAGTGCCTTGAATTAAGCCTTTCCATCACTTCCCTTAGGTTTTGATCACTTGGTGAACCTCTGCATGAAATATTGATGCATAATAGATATTTGGAGTTGTATATTCAGTCTTTTGTTTATCTCATTAATGTTTTTAGAAGTTTAAATAGGGTGGATGGGTAATCGATTTAGGTGCATCACTAACATTAGCTTATATTTTCCTTGTAGTTATCTTTCTCTCCCTTTTCACCCCAATAATTAGTAGGTTTTAGTGGAAATGAGCTAAGTGATATATCAAAGGAGTTGGCCTCATTAAAAAATTTAGAGGTATGACCCAAGATTAGGTAACCCACAACCTAGGGTCATTCCCATGTTAGACTAGATTTGAGTAGATGACATGAATAGTCCTCTGCTTAGCTAGGGTGTATTCTAAGTCTTCAATAGGAACCTAGTATTAAAATCAATAATGTCCTTTTGCATGTCTCTTTTAATAATGATTAACTACTATAAGAGGGATGACCAATCAGCCTTATCATTCAATCACTCAAAAAAATTGTTGCCTTGGTCATCCCAGGTGGTGATGGAGTTGGGAAATAAGGATCAGTACTAGTCAAGAGCTTGACCCTTGAAGGAGGGGCTAGTATCCTTAAGGCTATGTTCTACTCTGTGACATAATGTATAGTATAGACATTGGCAACATCTTAAAGATGTTCCATTGTGCTTTTGAAATCTTCCCTTATGAACTTTGGGAGTGCCTTCAAGGCGTTAGCAAGAATAAGATCCCATATAGCCAGGAATACTAGAGGAATGAGTGGGCTACCACTATTCCATGCTAAAAATTTCCTTGGTAGTCTTTAAATAGCCATTTGTTATGGGTGTTGTGTTACACTAGACCCTGTGGCTTTTTGGTGAGTTACAGCTACCAGAGGTAGTAATAACAAGCTTAGACTTTTGTTTATTTGTGACCTTATGATGAGCCTGTAACTCATAAACTTTGGTTTCTAGTCAGGTAGACTAGTATTTGGGTCCCATTGAGCATGATAGGGAAAGAAAAATTGTTGATACCTAAAACTCTCACTCTCGATGAACAACTTCCTTATGGGAAGCTTCATAGATGTGGGACTATATTACAATCTATAAAGCAACCTCTAGGATTTTAGAATCCAACTCTTCAAATTGATTGGGGGGAGGGTAAGAAGAAAATGTAAATAAAAATTAAACAAAACTAAGATGATGTGCCAAAATGTTTAATGTATCCACCTAATTTTACATAAAATAGCTTGAACCATTAAAACACTATAGGTAATTTAAAAGAGTGTATGCATGATTTAATGCTTGTAACATAAGCAAAAGCCAACACTATAAAAGTAGATAAAAGAAATAATAGACAATAGTAAATCCCATTCAATTTGACACAGAACACCACATCCTCTTCATTATTAGGTGGAGAATAAAATACAAAATGCCCAAAGGCACAGTATATAATTTTCAATCCTACCCATGAGGGGCACCTGATAAGGTCATGAAATGAAAATAAACAACTATTGTTATTCCTATTCCAAAACCAACTATTAGAAAATGGTTGATCTCTAATAATATTAATAATAGTTTTTATTATCTAATGTCCCCTATATAAAAGAAGAGAGCCCTAAATATATAGGCATAGCAACCTCCTGAGGAAATGACACCTAGAACCCAACCCTCATGATCATGATGAGGATGTTACAACTGTAAGGGGGAGTTTTGGCTCATGAGTGTAGTTGGTCTTCAAAATCATGAATATGGCACAGTTTTTGATGCCTCATGATCCCCATAATACTTACAAGAAGCGTCATGGTGACATGTGTCTTCATCTAAAACTACCTCTAGAATTTTTGTTAGAAATGGGGCCCACCTCCCTCAGCGAATGGTATTGATTAAAACCTTGACAAAGAAACCTTTGCTTTCAAAGAGCATTGGGATGATGTGTGTGTACTTCAAAATCCTTTTATCACCTTTAAACTGGTAGCACATGGAGCCACCATGCGGTGAGCTAGTTCTGCTCTTGGGGAGGTCGAGAACTCCCTTTCAAATAATGAGTGTAGGGGTACCACATGGAAGGTTTACTTTCCTTATCATCATAACTACATAGTGGGTCCCACTTATTACTTCATTGGCCAATGGCATTGCTTGAAGCTCTAATGAAAATAAACCTACCTTTAGATAGTGCATTGATGCCACATGTCGAGCTGACACTATTCTTGGGCAAGCTGGGAACCTTTTCATTAGAAATGAGCACTGAGATGCCATGTGGCACCACCTAAAAGAGCCAAAATTTAGCCCAAAATAAATAGAGGGAACCTAGGAAAGAGGATTCCAATGTATAAACCATAAAACTCATCGATCACGTTCATGCCAAAAGGTTAATTGTTTCAAAAACTTCAAAACATGGATTACAATCCATAGTCACTTATTCTACTTATACTTGTTTCACTGTGGGTTGGTTGATTGATGTATCAATTGTAATATCATCACTATCATTTATCTTTTGTATTTTCTTTTTCAAATCAAAATAATGATATGTATGATTCTCATGCATTCTATGATATGCACAGTAGTATTCCTATCTTTGTAGAGGATGTAGAGAAGGTACTTTGATAAACTTATCTCAAATAAATTCTCTTCTAATCTCTCTTGAATTCTTATTATAGTTTTGCATACTCTTGGAATCACTTATTGTAGATGAATATTTTTTTAGCTTCCAATATTGGTATGAAGTCTTGTTAGGCACAACATTACTAGATGAAGATTCAAATACATGATTAGAACTAGCATAATCTCGATTCTTTGCACATGTGACCCTAATTTTCTAATGATGTGATATTTACACTAAAGTTCTTATTTTAATTTTGTAACTATGTTATTACCTTGTTCATAATGATGATCTGATCTTTTAGAGATTCACAAGCATAAACCTTGGGTACTTAGGATTGAACATGCATACATCCACCATCAATAGGAGATGTGGGAGGTGGAGGGGGTTGAGGATGGATATGTTGGTTAACTTATTTTGGAACTATAGGATGGGATACCTTGATTTTTGGGATAAATATAGCATGGACTTGATTGGAGGTAAAGCAATTATCACAACCTTGAGGGTTAGGAGGATATTATTTGTTAACCATTTTAAATTTTACTAATACTAAAATGGTAACAAGAAAAGAGAGACATATGAATGCTATCAAACACTCCAACATGACAAGAAAATTATAATTGAAATTGAAACCATAGAAGGATAATATTCTATAAACAAACCCTATGCAAAACTATATCTTATAATGTTGAACAATAAGCGGGTTCATAGATATCTTATATCAAATTTGGGAAAATCTAGTAATATGTAAATTACCCTAAGTGACAAACTACTATATAAAATCATGAATAATAATATTGAAATATCAAGAATTCACATATTTTAAACTTGAGAAATTTTAAAAACTTACTAAATAAGGAAAGTGTAATATAAAACTAAGACTTGATGGACAAATGTGTTGTGTGATGAATTAAAAGTTGAAACTAGCAGGGTGGTTGGGTCTGGTGACTATGAAACTGGATCTGCAGTTGAAATGAGCCTTGGAAAATATCACCCTAAGTTGGATAGGAAAGAGGATTTTTATTATCCTCTATGAGTCCATTCCTATATGATATATAATAAATATATGGGGTTATTGGGTTATGTTCACCTTTATTTGTATGTTCTACATTTCATGTAGGAGCTTTTGATCAACTATAGAGACCATTATATGACTATTTTTCTTTTAAAAAGCGTAGCTCCTTGACATGTGAAGACCAATGCAAATAAATAGAATACAAAGGGGTTAATGATTTAAATTGGATCCTCATGTATTAAGTGTTACCTACATACCAATAATCCTAAGAGGGATCAAACTTCATGTAGTTTTCCCATACTATAGTGGTGTGTGAATAACTAGTGCAAAGTGTTAGATGGTGGTGTGATTAAGTGACTTAATCATGACTTGTGACCTTGGAGATGTATTCATACTTTATATCTAGGCTAATAGGGTTGTATTTAATTATAATTAGGAGAAATAGGGATTTTTCTCTTAATGTGCAATTAGAATTCTTGTGTTTTTTAGTATGGAAGCTTTTTGTGTGAAAAATTGTTTGAAATGTATTTATACAATCATATTTTTTAAATTCATTTGAATTGGGATTATTAAGGACATAGTACAACCTTTCCATAACTTTAAATTTTTCAAATTAACCATTATATGACAGGAAGACAAGAGAGGGGGATTGGACAATAAAGCAGGGCCATCTTCTCCAATAGGGTGATATTATCCAATAGGGACAAATAATGATGATAAGGGTGCATCATGGATTGGATGATGGTTGAAGATGACAAAATTATGGATAGGTTCATTCTATGGTCATCAATAATCTTAAAAGAGTGAGTCATTCACATGCAAGGTGGTCAAAAGTGATCAAAAGGGCCCTAAGATACGTCTAAAGCTAAGTATGTAAAGGAGTGATCATAATTGCATTGTTTTAGCTAAAATGTTAATTTATGTATCTACACCTACAAAATTATATGCTCATGATGTAATTTAATGTATTCAACAAGTAAAGTTTGACCTAAATCTATAGGTTGAAATGGTGGAGGCATTGCTACCATGCCAACTCTGCTCTGAGTTTGTTCTGATCAACAATGAGCGCATTACACTCATTTATAAAATAATTTCATTATGATGAAACTTACACATATTTAACTCAATCAAAAATGGTGGCATGCTCACTAGTTATATATGTATTACACTCACCTAAACACCCAATAACTACCTCACATGACACAAGTCTAGTAAAAAATTGAAGTGTCACCTCTATTATGGTCATATAATAATCATCATCTCTTATAAACAATAATACATGATATTAATAAAAAATATACAAAATTAAATAATAACAATGTAAAATTTTAAAAAAATATATATAAACTTTCATCCACATGAAGAACATGATGCTCAACAACTATTACCTCACCTATATCTCCTCCTCTAACAAGTGCCTCAGGGCATCCTCTACCACAATATGAAATAAATTAGTTCATTAATGCACCATCCAATATCATGTGCACATTTTAGTACAACCAACATCATCTACATCAAGAATATCAATAATTAGCTCCACCTTAACCAAAGGAATGGGTGACAGATCAGTTTCACTAGGTCAGCCTTGATCAACATCATGTATCAGAGCTATAACATGGTCGATCCATATAACTAGTGTTATGGGCACATCTTGTCTAATTATAAATTAGCATGTAATGTGCTCAAACTAAAACCATATGTAAACATCAAGTTAATGATAATGGAACCAATAACTCATACGTATCTACCCAATGATAATCCTTCTTTATATCACCCTAAAAACCATATATAATGTCTCCAAACAATATAAACCAATGATAGGTGGTCCATAATACATTGACGCTCCATATTCCAACCATGTACAATGCGTGCAATGTTGATCCATCTCTTTGTAAACATTTGTGGATAGGCCAAGTCACATAAGGCATACCCATATGCTATATCATATAAATATGCATATATGCCTAAAAATGTAATGATGTGGTTGAGTTGAATCCATCACCAAAACCCTCTTGAGTAAACTAATACAAGTTAATATATAAATTTGCCAACATCATCTGACCCCAAGAATACTTAGTAGTATGCTCCTAAATATCTTGGGCAAATCAAGGAATTATATATGGAATAGAAACACTACCACCATTGACATAAATAAATGATGTTATTTATGCACAAATGAATTTATACACACACAAACATTTTATAGTACAATATTAGACAATAATATAGTGGTATCATTAGCTATATACTAGGCACCCCTAACATGCTCATTTATATATCGATGGGCCTAGACTATATATGCTTACCCACAACCATCCCATAAGGTTACACATGTACCAACCGTGTGAAGTATCAATATCCTCCAAATGTCCTATAGTGTAATATTCATCTCCCTCATGGTGAGAAAAAATCACAAGTATCATAATCCCAGCTCTCTACGAGTTTTATCATCATATGCATATCATATGGGATCACATCTAGCCATACAACATAATTAACTTTGGATGTGTCAATAGTGTCTCTCTCTACATTGATCAATGGAAACTTTCACACAGTCTCTATCGCATGCCCATGTCAAACTCTTGTGCTCACATGTCGACCTATAAATCACAAAAAAATGACATCAAACTCAATAAACTTATAAAAAATGACAAAATAAATTAGAGACAATTTAAATATTTAACCTAACAAATATCAAGGAAAATTATGCGGTTGAACAAACAAATACACAAACAAATATGTAGTCAAGTAGACAAGTTTGATGGAATTTTGGATAGGTCTATGCAGATTATAGATAGGATTGTATCCAAATGGAAAAGTCTACCATATGGAAATAAACAAAACTAGATGCTTAAAAAATTCTAAAAATTCAAACTTTTCAATTTAATAAAAATGTCAAAAATTAGGGTTTTCATGACATACCAATATAAAATCATCCTCAGACTATAAGGAAACCTCTACTTACTCAAATTGGGTTAGTCCAAGATCTAGTTGCCATGGCATTGTTATCAACTATATCTTAAAATCACAAATAAGCACTATGCAAATGAATTTTAAAATTACATTGAACCAACCTATTTATATGGGTTGGCTTTTCTTTATCAATAAAATATAATTAATCCTTTGAAACTTGTGCATATGATATCTTGAGCGATAACTATCAAAATTACTCCCCATTGGATGAATTAGAATACACACAATATGTTATTTCACATGGTAATATTCCCATCACGCCTACCAACCATTTAAAAAATACCAGATTTAGTGCGTATTTTCCTATACATGGATTATTCCACAATATCTCAAGATTATTTATCTATAATTATTATTTTCAACAATCATTGTATGCTATACATCACGAACATTTATAAAAAATAAGAGATTCACTAATATAAAGTGGTAAAAATGCAATGTATCAAAAATATCAAATTTAAAATATATTTAATCTAATAAATTACAAATGGTTGAACTTATTTAATCTTGTATTTATTTATACATGATTCATTTCACTCATCCCTCATATCAAAAGTAGGGCATACATTAGGATTATTAAAAATAATAGGCCTATACAGACAAAATTCATGGGATTACTCTATTTTGTCTCATGATACAGGATTCAACATGGTTCAAATTATCCACACACTACTGTTTAACCCAAAAATGTTGATCTAAGGTGATTTTATCATTAACCCTATATTTGAATTAAATGGGTATATAGAAATGAAATGGACAAGCGTGATAATCAGATCTATAGCAGGACAATTAGATGTTAAATTCATATATAAGCATACCGTAAATTTATTATGCTAAGATAGTTTAAATCTATAAATTACAACTATGCTAGATATAGAAATGAAAAATAAGTGTTGTACTTAGTTTTTTCTAATGTTAATGCAGTTCTAGATCTAGAATAGGTAGAAAACAGGCTAGAAAGAGATTTTAGAAGTCGTTAGATTCTTGAGCTAACCCTTCTAGTACTTTGGACACTAATGTTAGCCTGGGATGGTTGTGTCAACGTTACTATTTGGGTTTGACACAAGTGTCCTATATATAATACCTACTAGAAAAGGATATAACCACCTAGATGCTTTGAGGTTTTACCTCACCTTCACTCTGGGCCATTTAGATATGGGTCATGGACTTTTGCTCCTTGTGAAATGGCAAAACCCTAGTTTTCCATCTTCAGAGTAACCTTGGGGGAAATGGGTTAGTGGGCACATAGTGTCAAACTGATGCCAAAGACCCCACTACTACAACTGCCTACATACCAAATATTCCAAAGGAGGGCCTTAAACTCATATAATTATCCCATATGTCTTAGCTTGTGTATGAATCATACCATATGTGCAAATCAAGTACAACACTGACCTAGCTTGTAACTTGGAAATTTGGGCTCTTGGGTTGCTCCTTTAGTATTTCAAACATATAGATGTGTTGTACCTATGATTGGTATGGAAATAGGGAGGCCTTGTTCAATTTAATGCTCTTTAGTTTTTTTTTGGTAATAATACTTAGTAGTGTTCTTATTTTGCTAGCTCTTGTAGTTGAGGAATGAATAAAGGTTGATCTTGTATTTATATCAATTCCTTTAGAGTAATAACTAGCATTAAATCACTTAGGCCGACCATTAAGATGCATTTCATTTGTAAATTACATGACTTTAGGGCACTGGACACTTGTTTTGGGATATGATAGTAGTGTCGGTATTATTATCTACCTCAGATGTTAGTATTCAGAGAGCAAGAAACTAGGTACAGGCTTAAAACTTCTAGAGGTGGGAGATAAGTACATTTTAAGTATTTTGGGCAAGATAGAATACCATGGCAATCAATATAATACTGGTCAGACTAAGAGATATAGGCTAAGGTCAATAGATGGAGTGAATGCGAGAAATATGGAAGTGGGAAAGGTCTAGAACTGAGATGAATAGCTAAGGTCTATGTTTACCAAATATACAAGACTAAGGTGTTATATAATCATAAAATGTCATCTAAAATTTCCCCCATTTTAATCTAGTAATGAAATTTCTAGTTTAAACAAAAGGAATGCATACATGGGTGTGTATACACACTTTGTCTTTGCATATGCCCAACTTGAGTGCTTTGCTAGTGACTGACCTGCAACCAACATCATGTTATATTATAAAATTGATACATATAATCTTAGATTGAAAGTACTTGAAATGGATTGAGATTGAAAGAGCGAGGTTTAAAAGTACACATGTGTGTTGATGTAACTGCCTTGCCTATTGGCAAGTTGATTTGAAAAATATGAATCATTGTAAAGCTCTAAAATTGAGGTTAGGAAAAATATAGATAAATCTTTAAAGTTCATATATCTAAGGAGATAGAGAGAGAGAGAGATATTTGAAGGCACATTCCCCCAACTTTGGAGCAAAAGTGAGTTGTCACCCGATAGTTGAGATTTACTCAACTGTGCAACCCAATGATACTTATAACCTGGTGAGGCCAGATGATCAAGTAAAACCTAAAAACTTGGCAAGATTGAGTGATTTGATCACCTTAACCATACCAAAAGGTGAACCAACTACTGTAATAGATTAGCATAATAAAGTCTGTAAAGTTTTGTGGGGTATCAATACAAAAAAATTCATGATATGGTAATAGTCTATAAAAGAGTTTTTGAATCTGAAGTTGATTTCCATTTTTCAATATTAGATATGCATTTTTGAATAGCATATGCACCTTAGATATGTCTCATGCTAACATTATGTATAAAAATAATACCAATTTATATAATTCTACCACAATTGTGAATCTGAATCATATAATTGTGTATTTTGGCTAATTTAGAAAACTATGTAAGTGTGGAAGACATGCTTCCAAAGCATGCCCACTATATATAGATAAATATGAAAACTGATATAAGTACTAATGTGGATAACATGTTTTCAAAACATTCCCCCAATATAAATTGGAGATGTTGAATACTTAATAGGTTTGGATAACATCCTTTCAAAGCATGCCCCCATCGAATTTGGGAACTATGAATGTGTGGAAGCCATGCCCATATGACATGCCCCCACTGAATATGAAAATTGATATAAATACCATATACTAAATGAGTGTGAAGAACATGATTTTAAAGCATGCCCCCACTAAATCTAAAAATTGTGCCAAGTGTGGAGAATGTGCCTCTATGGCATGCCCCCGCTAATATGTCCCCTTTGAGGTGAGGGAAAGATAGGAACTGGTAGTTACCTCACCTCAAAAGGATAAGACAACTGTATAATATATGAATTTAACCATGTAGCATATATAAGGGAACATGTCTAGGTAAATGTATCATTGAAGCGCATAAAACCAATGTGATCACATGTAGGCCTAAGATGCATGATAAAGATCATGGTAGCATCTAGATACTAACAAGACAAGCTCAATAAACAAATCAAGCACACACATAAGAGCACTCAAAATCAATTCAAAATATAATGATTCAAGGAGACCATAAATAAAGGGCATGTTCAAATGCCTCACAATCGAAGGGACATGACTTAGTCAAATATCCATAAAATCTAGAATGACATATTCAAATGTTCATACAACAAATAATGACATATGTAAATTTAAAGGAAAGCATACATAGGCATGGGGACCATAAGCAAAGGAGCATATTCAAATGCTTGAAAAAGGAATATAATAACAAGGCAAGACATAAAGGAAGTGCATAAAGTAAAGCATAAGCAACCAACATAAACATATTATAATAGCCCATGGATCTAATGTGTTACGAAAAATTATCAAGTGTGTAGCATATCAAGTACCTTGTGTAAGATATAATCATGGATAGAGGCATGTGTAAGTATATATGTAAACTCAAACATGATAATTTAAAGTTATCGTTGAACCATATAACTTATGTGTATCAAGATCAAAGAAGCGGATGCCCCTAATGTCCATATGACATGTGTAGAGGGAAATCCCAATATCTAACATAAGAATGTATCATGTATATGTGTATATTTGTATCACACTCAAATAGAAGTGTGACACACATGTGTATGTAAGAGTAATCGAATATGCCATCCATCAACATGGAACTAACACATAGATGTCAAGGAACAAATAGAACATGTAGGTGCCATAAATGTTTTTGGATTTTTTTGAATGGTTTTCATTTTTTTGATATTTTTATAATTTTGACATAGGTTTCAATAAGTAGATCCTCATCATTGAGAGGTTTAGGGCCACTTGTAAAGGTTTTTAATCCTTGTTTATATCAATTCAGTGCCAACACTTCAATGGTCCTATGCAATGGTTTACCTAAAGCTAATGGTGCAGGAAAATAATTGTGTCTATCATGTTGAACACAAATATTTGTACCCATATGATGAAAGTTTACACACATGTTTATAATATCTAGCTTAACATTCCACTCAATTATCCAAATTTATCCAAAATTTAGTATTAAATGTGGTTCATGTTTTGATATTCATATAGTTGAAGCTTTGACATGTAGGTCGCAAGCAATGGATAACTGAATGTATCCTTGATATTCAAGACCCAAAGGAGAATATATTAGTTCATTTATAGTATGTCCCAATCATGCAAGAAAATTAATTCTGCAAGTTGTATCCCACATATTTAGATCAAACCCGATACGGTGGTAGTATACCCCATTAATATTAGCAGTAATAGTTAAATTGTCATACCTTTATTGTTTTAAGGTATATTTCTCTTCTGAAAGATAAAAAGTATGTTTCCTTTTACCTATTGTTGACACATTATGTATGCATCCTTTGCTTTTATATTGTTGGATTAGATTTTTCAATGCAGCACATTGATTAGTAATATGGGAAATGATTTGATGGTAATTACAATGTGGTACTCCTTTTGTGGGTGCTAATCTATTGTCTAATCTATGTCTAGTAGAAGGTAAATAAATCATTCTATGTTCAAGCAACAAAGATAAAATCATATCAATGGTATCTTGTTATGTTGTGATTTGTAGCATTTGGGATAAATCTTTTTGGGAAGACTTCACATTATTTACATAATGTACTTGCATTTGGCCCTTATAAGGTTGACTCAGTGCTTTTAACCAAGAGGGATGTATGAAATAACAAATATTTACATGCTTCTTTGTTAGTTTTATTTTTCCCTTATCTAGATTTAGCTCTATAATTTCTACAAATGGGTTTAGTTTATATGCACCAAGACCCATAAGTTGAAATAGGTTATGTGTCAAGTGATCAAGTGGATCAAATTTTAAGTTTCACATTTTCTCATTTGTTATATCATAGATTCTATCATTGTCATAGTGATATGAAACATGGCCATATTTTTGCTTAGTATTGACGAATACGGGAAGCTCAAATGTTGGTTTTTCTTGTAGTTTTTTTGGCTCTTTTGTTAATGATTCTTTATATTTATTCATATCTATGTGCACCTTAGAGTTTAGTTCCTTATTTATATCTAGAGATAAAGGGAGCCATTATTCTTGACTCACATATTTCATACATATGTATATGTTTAAGAGGGATGGATTGTTTAGGTGGTACCACTGTATGGATGCCTTCAGTTTTAGAATGTATCATTTTGAAAAAATTTAAAGGTTCATCATTGACAGGCATGGATAATAAGGTCCCCTCATGTATGAGTTTTACACTTAATGAAGTGTAGATAGGACATCTTTTATTAAATGTATCCAAGGTCTACCCAAAAGTAAATTATAATGTAAGGATTGAAACATGAATTGAAAAGTAGTTGAAATTGGTTTGGGTATTAAGGTCACCTCCAATGTAATTTGTCCATCTGGAGGGATATGTGAATTATCAAACCCTTTTATGTGTATAATAGTGTTTTGAATAAGGCTTGTGTTCATATCCATGGTGGTTAGGAATTGCATGCTACAAATGTTTAGGCCTAATCCATTATCAATGAGCACTCTTTTAATACCTTTAATTTGTATTATTACTTGTGTGAACAAAGGTAAATTTTGGTCAATAATATATTTAGATGGTAAATTTGTTAGATCAAAAGTGATGAGCTTGTTATTGTTCTTAATATCTTTCATAACATCCCTAAAATAAGTAGGATCAATATCACTTGGAACTTGTGTCTCAGACAATTCCTCATATAGGATGTCCTTAAAAACATTAAATTGATTTAGGAACTCAAGGATTGAAATTTTTACATGTGTATTACTTAATTGGTCAATAATGTCATATCCCTTGGATTTGATTACCAACTTACGTTTAGGATGCACTTGGTGTATATTAATAGATGGTGGGATGGGTTGAGAAAACTTACCTCTTCAAGTAGTGACAACATGGACCATGGAATCTAATATAATCTATGGGTGAATAATGGGTGTGGTATGGTAATTGTCATTCAATAAGATCTACGTAGGACAAATCATTGAGTGTATGTGCATTGTCATCTAGATATTGGCTCTATAACATTTCAAAATGAGTTTTGGTTTCACTTTAAAATCGTTTCATTATTGGCATGGATTTGCTTATAAGATTTAAAAATGCAATTAATGTATAAAACCATAACAAATATGACATATTAAAATCCAAAATGGGTAATAGATGCATCCATATTGCACATATTTTATGACAATCAGGGATCAACAAATAGAGAAATTAAAAAGCCCTATGTGACATATGATTTGATGTTCAAAGATTAGGTTCTCCAGATGTTTAACCCTAAAATGTTGATCTAAGGTGATCTTATTATTAACCCTAGATTTGAATTAAACGAGTATATAGAAATGAAATGGCACAAGGGTGATAATCAGATTTGTAGCAAGCCAATTAGATGATAAACTCAAATATAAGCATGCACTAAATTTATTATGTTGAGCTAGTCTCAATGTGGAAAGTAAAACTATGTTATATATAGAAATGAAAAAGAAGTGATGTACTTAGTTTGTTATGATGTTAATGTAGTTCTCGATCTAAAATAGGCAGAAAACAAGTTGGAAGGAGATTCTTTAATAGTCATAAAATTATGGATTTGACACTTCTAGTGCTCTAGACACTAACATCAGCCTAGGATAGTTACATCGATGCTACTATCTATGTTTGACTCAAATGTCCTATAATAAAACTTACTATAAAAGGATGTGACCACCTAGATGCTTTGCCTTTGCTTTGGTGCATTCAAATCTGAGTCATGGATTATCACTCCTTATGAAATGGTAAAACCCTATTTATCCATCTTCATAGTAACCTTGGAGAAAAATGGGTTAGTGGGCACATAGTGTCTAGCTGACCCCAAAGACCCCATAGTTATATGGTACTGCCTACATAGCCAATACTCTAGAAGGGGGCCTTAGACTCATGTAATTTTCTCTTATATGTCAGCTTGTGTGTGAATCATATAATATGTGAAAAGCAATTACAATAGTGACCCAACTTGTAACTTGGAAAATTGGGCTTTTGGGCTAATCCTTTAGTACTTTAGACTTGTATATGTGTTGTAACTATGACTGGTATGGAAATAGGTAAACTTTATCAATTGAATGATCTTTGGTAAGAAAACTTAGTATTGTTCTTATGTTGCACGATCTTGTAGGTGAGGAATGAATGAGGGTTGATCTTGTATTTATATCAATCCCTTTGGAGTAATAAATCACTTAGGTTGACCATTAGGATACGTTTCATTTGCAAATTAGATGACTTTAGAGCATTGGACATTGCATCGGGATAGGAAAATAATGTTGGCACTACTATTTTCCCTAGATATTAATGTCTAGGGAGAAAGAAACTAGGTACAGGGTTAGAACTTATAGAGGCAGAAGATAAATACATTTTAAGCATTATGGATAAGATAAAAGACCTAGGTCATCAACATAACATTGGTCAAACTAATATATATAGGCCAAGGGGAACTAGCTAGAGTAGATGTGAGACATGTAGAAATGGAGAAAGGTTTAAAACTAAGAGTAACAACCAAGGTTTGAGTTTTCCAAGTGTACAAGATTGAGGTTATACATAATTATAAAATATAATCTATATATATATATATATGTAGAAATGGAGAAAGGTTTAAAACTAAGAGTAACAACCAAGGTTTGAGTTTTCCAAGTGTACAAGATTGAGGTTATACATAATTATAAAATATAATCTATATATATATATATATATCTTTATGATAGGGGTTTTACATATTTCTAATAGAATACACACATTGATATGTATATTGGGGGTATATGCCATGTAGGCATACTCCATAGGGTAAATACAAAAGCTATACATTACCAAATATCAGTAAGCATTATAGTATAATATTTAGAGACATAATACATGATACAAAATACAAATTTTAAAGAGACAAAATGATTTAAAACTAGATATGAGACATTTATTGGAACATCAATACACATCATGAGGCACTAGCCATGCATGTGCTCTCACTTTACTATGACTTGATTATAAATTCATACACAATTGAATGCATGTGCATGGGTATATTCAAACATAAATAGGAACAAAACTACAGGGTTCACATACAATTATAGTTAAGAATATAGATGCATGGAATTATATATCATTAAGCACAAATTTATGAGGCATGATGTTGGTTCATGCACATGTATACATTTATCGAATTTAAATGCATGATATTGATTCATGTGCATATGAAATACGATATAGTTTAAAAATATCAATGATAAAGTATTATTATACCACTTCAAATCTATTAATATAGTGGTCATGATGGGGGCATGAATATTAATCACTCTATTTTGATCATGAAAATAAAATCTAGATTTGTCTATAGACGTGTGATTCATTTTGTTATGGGTAGTGCACATTTTATTCTAGAGACACTAAATAGCCTTAAAACTACTTTTTTTCAAACCCATTGTGTGGTTCTACCTTATATTATAGGTGATGTACATTCATGTCTAGTGACACTCAACAACCTTGGCATCACTTCTAGAAAATCCATTGTGGGTTCCAACCTCTTATTTTAGGTATAATATTATAGCTAGATTATTTACTTAAGTTAATAAAATCATGGGTTTAGTGACACCAAACTACATCCTACTCTCCATTATCACTTAAGGGATTTTGAAAGGAGATTACTTAGATGATTCATGAAAATAGAATTATATATGGTAGACTTAAGAGCAGAATAAACAAATCCATAGCAAAAATTGGCAAAAGAGAAGAATACTTGAATATTATGACTAAGCCATTTTGAGGGAGAAACCTCCACAATAATGCAATAAGAATAAAATTCACAATATGATGATAAAATAATAACCACTACCTATTATATATACTCTACTTAGCCATGATTATTCCATAGGCTGACCATACTAAGAACATAGAGAAATGCAACAAGCTGATATGAAGGTGTGTAAGCCACAATTTAGCCACACATATCCCTAGACCTGGATCTTCCCTCATCTCACCATCTTTCATCAATTTTCTTATGTTTGTTATGCACTATAGATTAAGGGCATAACATGCCCCTCGCCTTCAAAACATTGTTGCCCTCAACTTTAAATCAAACCAAGATATTTTTGTAAGAATGCTTCATCCTCCTATGTTGCATATTCAGAATGTAAGTTCTTCCATTTGATTAAATACTGCTTAATGGACTGGTCCATAGTTGTTTAGTCTATGCATGAAGGATCTCTTCAGGATCCAAAATGACATGGCCTTCTTCATCCAATCTAGGTAACTCAGTTTGAGTGGAAAATATATGTCTAATTACTTTCTTTAGGAAAGATACATGGAATACCACATGCATGTGAATGGTTGGGGATAATTCTAGCTTGTAAGCCACACTACCAATTTTTTAAAAGATCTGGTAAGGGCCATAATACTTAGATGATAGCTTGTTATCCTTTTTTTGTTACTTTAGATACATCTACTTATATGGTTGCAAATATAAAGACTTGATCACCTATGTCAAAATTCCACTCATTACGGTGTTGATCTATTCATCACTTCCTTCAATTTTGTGTCATTACTAAATTCTCCCACAAATTGACTAGCACTTCTTGTTGATGGTGAATGTGTTCCTCAACATCTCAAACCTTAAAATACATTATAAAAGTTGAAGTGATGGATTGGGGGTGGTACCCATACAATGCCACAAAGGGAGACATCTTGGAAGAAGTGTAAAAAGAAGTATTATACCACCATTCAGCAAGTGGTAGCCAATAAACCCATTTGTCCTGTTTGTCAAAAATAAAATAATGAAGATACCCTTCGAGACATTTGTTGACTACCTCTATTTATCCATTATATTTGGGATGATAGGATGAGCTATGAGCCAACTAGTTACCCAATCATGAAAATAATTCAACTCAAAAATTAATCTTAAATATGGGATCTTGGTCACTTACAAAGATATTTGGAGTACCATGCAATTTTTGAACTCTATTGACAAAAATAGAAGCTAATGTACTGGCAACAAATGGTTGTGATAAGGAGCAAAAATGAACATACTTGGTGAGTTGATCCACAACTACCATGATAGCATTTTTACCCTCAGATCTTGGTAACCCCATAATGAAATATAGGGAAACCTCTTCCCAATGCTGGCTAGAGATGGATAAAGGTTGCAAAAGACTTTGGGTCTTAATGGTTTCACCTTTATTTTGTTGACATACCATGTATTCAGCCACATATTTATGAACATACCTATTGAATCCTTCCTAAAATAAATCTTTCTTGATTCTATGATATGTTTTCAAAAATCTAGAGTGACCTCCAAGTGAAGAGGCATGAAGTTATTGAATAATTTTATGTTTGAGGAGAGAATTCTTACAAAGGTATAATATGTATTTTATACCATAATGTGTTCCCCTTACATGTAAAATTTTTAGATTCATTATAACCCTACTAAATATTATGAATCAAATCCCTAGTAGTACTGTCATTCTCCCATTCTGATCTTGCTTCCTCTAGCTAATTTGCCTACCACATGGTCATGGCACATAACAATGCCTTAACTAATTCATCCCACCAAGAGAGGGCATCTACCACCACATTATCTTTTCTTTTATTATACACTATTTTAAAATCATATCTTAACATTTTAGTCACCCATTTTTTTTATTCTTTAGATGACAATCATTGTTATAAAAAATAGTTGAGGTTATCATGATCAGTCTTTACCTAAAAGTGATGACCCATCAGATAAGGTCTCCAATACTTTACTACATGTAGAATAACCATCATCTCTTTATCATAAATTGGTTTGAGCCTATTTTTTCCTTCTAGATGGCAACTTTCAAATTCCAGTGGTTTTTCTTCTTGTATGAGTACAACTCCCATGCCATATCCTGATGCATCACACTCCACAATAATAGTTTTTGAAAAATCAAGAGTAGCTAAAACTGGAGTTGTGCACATAGCCATTTTCAAATATTTAAATGCTTTGGTAGCTGAATCAATCCATTGGAAGGAGTCTTTCTTCAACAAATAGGTGAGTGGGGCTACAATGTTACCATAATTTTTGGCAAACTTGTGATAGTAATTAGTTAGCCCCAAAAAACCTCAGAGGTTCTTGAGGGTCTTGGAAACCTACCACTTCATTATCGCTTGGATTTTCTTAGGATAAAATTTCACTCCTTCATGTGAAATAATATGACCCAAGTACTCCACCTCTTTGACATCAAGAGTACATTTGAAAGGTTTTGCATAAGTTGATGTTGTTCTAGAACTGAAAGCACCTATTTCACATACTTCAAATGATCTTCCCAATTTTTGTTGTAGATGATGATATCATCAAAAAACACTAAAACAAACTTTCTCAAAAATGGCCTAAAATAAGTATTCATCAAACACTGAAATGTAGATGGTGCATTTGTCAGGCCAAAAGGCATGACCATAAATTCATAATGGACTTCGTGAGTTTGAAAAGTTATTTTAGGTATGTGCTCATCGCGGATGTGAATCTAATGATATCCAGAGAAAAATTCAGACTTGGTAAAATAAATATCACCATTAATTCACCTATAAAATCATCAATTACTAGAATAGAAAACTTATATTTGATGGTGTATTTGTTGAGTTATCTATAATCTGGGCATATCTTCCAATTGAGATCCTTCTTCTACACCATGACCACCAGGGAGGAATATTCACTTTGACTGTGTCAGATGATTCTTTCATCCAACATCTCTTATACCATATTTTCAATTTCACTTTTTTGGGCATACAAATACCTATAGGATCTGACATTGGGTGGTGTATTTATTGATATGATTTTGATGGCATGATCGTGTGCACAACTTAGAGGAAGTCATTTTGGCATGTCATCAAAAACAACATAATGGCCATCCAACACCCTTTGCAAATCAGGATGTGTAGAATCCTTGGTTGGTTGAATCTCTATTGAAAATAAACATGCCACAAAACCTTCTACATCTTTTCTAAGAACCTTTATCATCTGGTGTGAACTAACTAGGTGTGGAGATTTAACTCGTAATCCATGTAGTTCAAAAGTCCTACCTTCTGGATGGAACCTCATGAATAATTCTTGGAAATTCATCTCAATAGTGCTCAAAGTGGTGAACCAATGCACTCCCAAAATAATGTCATCTCTACCCATGGGAATAGCAAACATAGAGGAATCTATTAAATAGTCTCCCATAACAAGCTTAATGTTATGGCATTTTCCAAAATAGTAGATTGTACCACCATCTACAATAATGACCTGAAAGTCCAAAGCTGGGTAAATGAAATAATTTAAATGAGTAGCCAACTTATTATTGATGAAGTTTTGTGCACTCCCAGAGTCAATTAACATAATCACCTTCTGTTTCTTTAGGAAACCCACCACCTTAAGAGTTTGAGGAGTATTATTGTCTAAAAGTGCATGACAGGAAATAGTAGGTTGATAATCTTCATATTCATCCTTAGATTCTTCTAACCCTGCCCTTAAAGCCTCCTCATATTCTTCCTCCTCATTGGTACCATCAATGTAAAATAACTTCTTTTCAACACATCTATGCCCTTTGATCCATTTGTTATCGCATCCAAAACACAAACCTTTTACATGTTTTTCTTCCACTTGCTAAGGTGTCAATTTGGTAGGCTAATGAAATGATGGTGGTAGGAAGGTGCATTCACGGATATTGGTGAAAGGTCTTCATTTGATCAACTTTTTTTCCTCAGCCATGTGTGCCCTTGGTATGGCCTCATATATAATACTGGGATGAAACATGCAAACCTCCAAGTGGATTCTATCTTTGAGGCCAACCAAAAATAGGTCAATTAGATTTTCCTTAGTGATGTCTACCACATGTAAGGAAAAATTCTAAAATTGATGAATGTAGTCCTTGACAGTCCTTGTCTGGAGTAACTTAGCTAGCTGATTGAAGTAGTTTTCAAAGAAATTGTTACAATAATGGAGTTACAACTCCTCAAAAAATATTGACCATGAAATTAGGAGACCCTTCTTTTTATTTTGAGAACACAACCAATGATACCATATGAATGGCTCAGGTTCCAGATATAGAGAGGCCATAACCACTTTTTATGAACATGGAGTCTGACGTAGATCAAATAAATTTTCAATTTGAGTGATCCAAGTGAGTAGATATTACCATCAAACTTGTGCAGATCCACTTTTAGAAACATCAGATTAAGATCAGAATTGGTGTTAATATTGTTTGGAGGAAGAGAACCAATCTGAAGTGGTGGAGGGTTATTTTCTAGTGGTTGAGCTAATAAGTTGGCCAATTGCCCAGATATTTGTTATAATTGATCTATCACGCTATCTAGGTCCCTTCTCAACCTTGTAATGTCCCCTTAAACTATATCAAAATCATATTTTTTCACCATGTCCTATAACTCTAACTTAAGTTATTGAACTACCTCTGAAATAGATGGATCAAAAGTTCCAAACTCCATGTTGTCTATGTGAGGAATTTTTGGAGTTTCTTTCCCTTTCCTATATCTGTGAGTGTTTGGATCATCCATGCAAAAACCCTAGGAGGGTTTCATCCATAAAAAAATGTACTGATGGAATACACCATTGTGATCATCTTGCCAAGATGAATCCAATTAATATTATTGTGCACAAGGGTGAAAATTTTTGACCCAAAAAAGTGTACTGGTAGAATATAATGTTATGATTGTCTCATAGAGATGAATCCAATGACTGCTAATTTTCACAAGGTAAAAAATATTTCAAACCCTTTTTTACCATAATTTTTTATTTATTTATTATTAAAAAACCCTTGTGAACAAAACTATGATGACAAAAAAATCTAATTCCTCCTAGATCACAAGTTATGTTTTTTTCACCTTCAACTACTCAGGATGTTAGATCTAAAGAAAAAAACTACGTCATAGAAACTTGCCAAATCAAAGTTTTGATTCCACTTGTAAGGAAATTACTTATACTATTCATGATAATAGAATTATATATGACAGAATTAAGAGTAGAATAAACAGATCCACAACAACAATTAGTAAAAGAGAAAAATACTTGAATAGTATGACTGAGACACTTTGTGAGGGAAACCTCCACAACAATGCAATAAGAATATAATTCACAATATGATGATAAAAGACTAACCACTACCTCCTATATATACTCTACTTAGTCAGGGTTAATTCATAGATTGACCATACTAAGAACATCAAGAAATCTAACAAGTTAATATGAAGGTGTGTAAGCCACAAGGTGGCCACACATATCCCTAGATGCACTATAGGTTAAGGGCGTAGCATTACTCATTTCCCTAGTTGGGAAATGAGAAAGATTGAAAGCATCCCTTCTCCACTTGGTCGGGTCAGGGGGTGACCCATGGCATATCCACTCTTTATATCAAATGAATTATGCATAAGTTGCATAATATTACATGCATAGAGGTGTACTTCCTCCTTACTTTTAACATTTCAATCTCAATTTTAGACATTTATATTTTATATATGGACAGTGACTGCTACATGTGTTATTGAATGTTTTTGATATTAAGTGTCCTGCACAACTATAATTACATGTTGAATACAAAGTGTGTCATACACACTTAAGTATATATATTTATTTTACTCTATAAATTTCATTTCTAGAATAAGACACCCAAATTTGGTACAATCATATCCTTAATACCTTTTTATACAACTTTGTACATATAGGCTAATGGCAATAAATGAAGTATATATTGGCACATTTTTTGGGTCTTCCCTATTAGTTTCATATACTTGTGTGGTCACTTATCCATTCATTGGTCATATTTTCAATTATGTCACAAGGATCCCCAATTACTTTCTTTTATCTTTTTGTGTGATTTTTGGACAAGTCCACATTTTTTTGGATAGGTCTAGGCCATGGACCTATTTATGAAATATGGACTTGTCCAAGCATAATTTATAGAAGTTATTTTGGGTTGCATTTCATTTGGGTGTTTATTTTTGTTCATTTATGTCTTAATGAGTTGGACTTTGTGCACTAATAGGTGTCTTAATTTGAAATCAAAATATCTATAAATACAAAGATACTATAAGGCATTTTGCATGACACTCTAGTCTATCAAGAAATTAAAAAAGATTATATGTTTCATCTACAAAATTACTAAATCTAAATCTAAAAGTAACATAAACTTAATCAATTCTTGCATGTTTGTCTTGAGGTAAAATATGATCAAGAGCATCTAGATTTATATTCACAATTTCACACTTAGACATTAGTGGGAGAGATACATTTGAGTTTGAGCTCCCTTTAGATTATTGGAAATGTAGTGTAGTGCTTAGTCAATTAATGGGGATTTATCAAGGTTAGTCCAACTCAATCTATTTTTTCCAACATCCCCCTATTTGATATTGAATCAATTTTGTGTAAGAACTAGGTTTCATACTGTAGGTGTATTCACACTATATTTCAAATGTGGATGTATATCAACAACCTCAGTGAATATAGGTGTAGGTAGTAAAAAAACCATAGTTTATTCATTTTCACTATAGACAAGTCTGTAGTCAATAGACACGACTGACCTGTGCTACTATTCAGGGAGCACAAACCTATCTAGACACATGCATGAACTTTATCCTTGAACCTAGATGATCACATAAATATGTTGATATATTTTATATGACTATACCTAATCTTAAATCAGTAAAATCTCAAAATCTAAGCTAAGTTGTCTCCTTCCTAGTGTTTTCCAAAAATAGATTATTAATATATTTATCAAGATGCAATCAAAATTATTGGTAAATTATATATCCATAACATTCTAATTTATTCAATAATTTTGTGCTTATTAGGTTCACATAATTAAAAATAAGATAAAATACCTATGGAATGATACGCCTCAACATTAACATGGCCCCTAGGTATAAGAATGTCTTACATCTATACATCCATTTTATATGTATAATTTACATGTCCTACAACTCACTCATATATACAATGAAATTCATATGCATATTATTAAGTATATTTTATCTACCAAAAAAATTAAAAATAACAATAATCAATGGCAATGACTAATAAAAATCTTAAGCTTATGTCCTAATTTTTTATTTTTGAAATATTTTCATTTTTTTGTTGTTACATCTTGATTCCTTGCTAAACACACTTACTTGATTATTTGTGGATATTTATAGTGACAAATTTGGATTAGTTATTGTAACCAAGCTTTGAGATATATACTGATATGGGATAACAAGATATTGTTTATGTTGATTTGTTATTTCAATTATATTTTGTGATGTATATATATCATGATGTTATTGTCTAACTACCTACTTGTTGTGAGTTTGATGCAGGAAAACTCATCCTTCAGAGCGTGACGGAGGGAGAGCATCATCAGAGAGGGTGACGTAGATGGATTTACTGGGGGATGACAGAGAAATCGACTAGAACCCTACACACACCACATTAGCTAGTACATGTTATATGTATAATAAAATGGTTAGCATAATGTGTTTTTGATGTCATTTACATTAGATAATCATTTATACATGGGTTGCGAGCATGGTTTAATGGTTTTATAGAACTCATTTTTGCTTGATTTGCATAGATAGATTTGATTTAGGTTATTAATTTATGAATTTATCATTAATTTTTAATGGCATTTGGAGATACTAATTTAATTAGTGAATTTACTGATTATCATAATTAGTGTTAAAATAAATAAAATTTGGGAATTTTCAATCAAGTGGAAAAAACAAGAAAAATAAATAAAAATAATAATAAATTAAGAGAATTGAAAAGGTCTAAGTTTAAGAAAAATAAAAAGAAATAAGTTCATAAACATAAAAAAATAAAAACAAAGAAAAACAAAAATGAAGAGAAAAATCCAAAAAGGAAAAATCTGGAAAGAAAAATGCCTTACCTTTTTAAAGGGAGAAAAATAAAGAGAAGTGGGGCACAACATTAACGAGGAAGAAAGAGAGGACAATAGAGCATGGCGTAGAAAGGAAAGAATCGAGGGGAGAAAGGAGGCTCTTCCAAACCAAGCAATACCAAGTCAGAGCTTTTGAGAGGTAGGTAATATGATTTTAGTTTTGTGAACTATGAAGAATTTTACAAGTATACATGAGGTTTAGATTTAGAGATTTAGTAAATCTGCAAAGATAAATTATATTGAGTATAAGTATTATTCTATTGAATGTATTTCATTAGATTGCTTAAGGAACTAAGAGACTGTATTATTTTTGAAACTATCATCTATCGTATAACTTAATTATTATTATCACTGCTCAAATCACTAGGCCAAAGTTTATAAAATGAGAATTGGGGCGAAGGTAGCGAGTTCGAGTGTAACATATAAATAGAATTGATACTTAATATAGAAATAGAACACCGTATATATTTATCTCAAACCCATAATATGACAACGATGATATTTTTGTTTATAAATTATTATATGAATTATATACTCTTATTTATATAAAAACTAGTGATATAGTGGTTAATTTGTGAGGCGAATTGACTGTATTTGATTATGGAATCGTAGGTATGTTATTTCATACATGTAATAGTTTAATAAAGATGCCATACAACTACCTTAATATAGATGCATGGCACCATCTTCCTGTAGGCCGTAGGAATGAGTATGGGAAGGATAAAACAAAGAATACAATGTTTCTAACCCAATAACAATGTTGATATCATTGTTACATGATATTTAAAAATTATATAGCTCATTATAAACATGCAATGATCATAAGGTTATAGAAACCAACAAAAATTACTGGAATATAGTAAAAAACCTCTAATTAGGTCGTGTACTAGCTTATGGGGCGATCTGTGTAGACTTTTACCTCGGTTTGAAGTATATGTACCAAACTTGATATGAGGCCATTCTCACAAAGTTATGATAGCATGCAGAGAATGAATTATTATACTTACCTATAGTTATTATAGTGAATTAATTACATAATCTAGTGATTTGAGTATTTCAATGATTTGCACATGTTGAGTGATTCATACATGATGGGCAATTTGCATATGCTGGGTGAAATGACTTTTTGATACACATATTTTAATAGACATAAAAGAAGAAAATTTATGTAGTGATTTTATTTAATTTGTAGTGATTTCCACTGCATAGTTTAGTATTAAATATAAATGTCATGCAACAAACTTGTAAAACTCATAATCACAACAAACTTGTATAAGCATGGGGTGATCCATATACTATATTGAATAGTATATGTCATATGAAAATATTGAAAATGGATATACTATATTGAAATGGATCATCATCATCATCATCATTATCATCATCATTATTATTATAATATAGGAAACATGTTATATTAAATTGAATATACAAAAGGAAATATACACAATTTAATTATTTTAGATTATTTATATTAATCCTATTATATTACTTCCTGATTCCCACTTAATTTTATATTTATATGTTCTTAATAGACTTGGATCTATAGATGACACTGTATACATTCGGAGTATATGGGCATAGGTAATTAGATTTACATTTACCTATAACTGCGCCATGATTTGGCTTGATCAAGACTTCAAAGCTTGAAATGTTTATGATATGTGACCACAAACACTTGAGTAATGTGAAGCATTTGGAATGCTCTCAATGTATGGGAAATGAAGTTGCACGTGAAAATCTTCAACATGATCTCTATAGACCATAACCATTTGTTAAAGCCCGATTACTATTCCTTCTATGACTATTGGATCTTTGCGTGTAAAGATAAACCTTTAAGCTATGTTTTGGCATTGTGGTCATATAAGAGATGTAGATGATTTAAAAAGGGTTCATTTTCTTCGAAAAGCCCCAAAGAGTCTGAGGATAGTTTAAAAACGTGTCTAAATATGATATGATATGCCCCTTATGGTCACAGAGGAGATACAGATGATTTAGATACACTAGAACCTCACATGAGCATATCATTATGTCGCATTTAATAGTTACACATATTTACTATTGAGCTTAATATAAGAATATATATATTTATCTGCATTAAGCTTTGAGTGTTTAAAATCTTCCCTACACAATACTACATAACATGGCATCTTTATCACCAGATTCATACATTAAGAGATACATTTTTGCAACCTACAAATCACTGCATCTCAGAGCTGGTTGTGGAGAAAGCATATCTAGTGTAACAATTTCAACGCATTATGTATGATCAATTTTCTTTGCCGGAGTTGAGATAACCCTTGTGATTTGAGATGTGCTTAGTATAACAAAAGACAACACAACCATAAACTGCAAAAGACTTTGACATTAGAATCCAAGCTCCTTTTATTTATTTATTTGGAACTTAAATATAAGTGATTTTTTTTTTTTAATTAGTATTTTATGTTAAATTTATTTGGGATTCAAAATTTAACCTCATTGCTTACAAGTAATATGCATAATTGATTTATATTATTCATTATTATTATTTATGTTGGTTGGTGGGATTTGTATATGAAAGTACTTATACAACAAAATTAGAATTTAACCCCTTATTTTATAAAATTATTTTGGAACTTAAATTTCTAACCTCTTTTTTATATAAATTTATTTTGGAAATTTTGTTCTCATATTTTACAGGGTATCACACTTATTTTTAATTAGAGCTTTGTCATTTACAAATGATTATCTACTCTACAAAATTTATTTGGGTTTCAATTTCTAAGCCAATCTCATATTTAACATGTATTGGATTGATATAAATTTAATTTTAAATTCAATAAAATATATATTCTACCAAATTAATCTAAACTCAATAATATTGAGAAAAGAATACATTTTTTCCCTATTTTCACTTAAAACTCAAACATAACTTTATTTCTTACAAAAATGTTGAAGCTACATTATATAAAAACAATGATAAACTCTCTTTATAATTCAAATAATTTCAGAGTGGATTAACAAGTGATATATATATATATATATATATATATATATATATATATATATATATATATATATATATATATATAGCATCTCAATTTGGCATTTACACTTTATCTCAAGGTATTCGTGTGGCACTTAAATTAGATTACATTAAAGTCACATGTCATATTGATTTAAAATATTAAATTTCTAGTACACTATATAATATATTAATTCTAAACATATATTAAATTTTACAGTACATCATACTATCATGATTTTCAATTAATATTGTTGAGAAAGATAGATTAAATTTTGCGGTCGATCATACTATCATGATTTTCAATTAATATTGTTGAGAAAGTGTATGAACCTTCCTTAGTTCAATAGTCTAATATATTTTTAGTACATGCATACAAGGTAATATAGGAATCATTTGAACAAATAATTTTCCCACTCTATCTAATGAAAACCTAAATATCATTCAATTTATTCGATGAAGTCATAAACGGGCTATATTTGGAGCATTAGTTTCTAGTGACAACCTACCCCTTGGGTTTATGTGAATATGTTTTGTTATTTCTCTCAGCATCAACAATGACTCAGACATTAAGTTATTTAAAAAAGATGCAAAGTACGGAGAACCATCGATGACCCAAAATAGTAATAGACGCAGAGTTAAACAAAAGAAAAATCACATGAATGAAATAAAACAACAAATGAATGAGAAAATAAGACACTGACATGCAAGAATGCCCAAACACCAACAAGGAAGTAAAAAAGTATGTTAGAGAGAAATTCAAGTCAGCCATGTGAACAAAGTTTGGATGGAAGACAGCATACTACATCAATAAGTTTAACCCCACATGGGAGCATAGAGAAAAGACATATATAAGAGTAAAAATCAAATGGAAAGTAAAGACGTTGATTGCATAATTGAGGACTAGCTCACACCATCTTAGGTGTGAAACTGGGAAGTGGATAGTACCTAAGGAAGAATGGAAAACAAGAACATGTTTATTTTATGACAAAGGAGTAGTGGAAACAAAGTGACACTTCATTATGGAGTGTGCAACATATAGTGATATCCGTATCAAATACAAAGACAACTTAAGGGTTGACAACTTAACCGAGTTGTTTGAAAAGGAAAGGTGAAATGGTATAACAACTTTTCTAATCAAGATCTATAGTAGAAGAGTTAGTATCGAGAAGAGATTAATTTTTTTGTAATAATAATAAGACAACGCTTGTATCAAAAAGTTATGATATCATGAACAATTTTAATGCAGCTCTCGATCCCATAAATTACTGCTTTAAAATATTTCATTCATTCATTCTCTTCCTACCTATGTATTTGATAAATTGCAAATAACAATAATATAAGTTTCATCCCAACCGATAATATTTTATCTCTAACTAATCATAATTAATTCGTACATATCATTATAAATTTATATACCAATTCAACCATAAACAAATTTCAATACAAGATATTACATCCTTCGTTTTGAAAAAAGGTTACATTGAAGCGTGGACTGAGATGCAGTTGAAAAATGAAGAGCAGATCAGTTTTCATGGCGATGGCGTTGTGCGGGGCGGCGGTGGCAATATGCGCGTATGCCATTGCCGTGCAGCAACCCAAAAGGAAATGGAAGAGGAAGACAAATACAAATGAGGAGAAGCCTCAGAAAAAGTTCAAGCGCAATCGAGGGGACAACTCGTACTCGCCTTTTCTACACCTCCATCATCAACACGGAGATGGAGGTAACCCCTTTTTATCTTTATTTAGTTTCTAACTTGTGGAGCAGTGGTGATTCTTCTCTGCCCTCAATCCTCTAGCAACTGTTCTTTTCTTTCATTTTGGCCCTCGAAAATATCTAAAACAAGAGTGGGCCTCGCAGGGTGCTACTATTACAAGATCACTACTTGGTCCCTCTCCACTAGCAAAACTGAAACTTTGTACCATGTATTCGGCATTGAACTTGGTCCTTTATTTAGATGCGAGTTCTATTAATGTTATGTTCCAGTCTCTTGTAATCATTTTAGGATGTATCATTCTATGGATCTGATGTAATTTCGGCGTCAACTTGGGATGTATCATTCTATGGATATGATGTAACTTCGCCTTCAACTTAGGCTTCAGCTCCCATGGCCAAGATTGTTTTCAAAGTTTGAAATTTGGTTGCTAATAAAAAAGAAAGAAAGAAGTAAAGCATGCAGCTGGGATTGCTATCAACATAGCACGCATAATTCGCTACTCAGCAATGGCTAAGCAAGCCCAAAGAGTAAGGAGTTATCTCAGCACTCAACATCAGCTTGGTGAAAAACTCAACAAACAGTTTACTAAATGCTAATTCACAACTCGAAGTTCAGAGATAAAATTCCATAACTTGTATCGATATTATCAACTTCATAATTAGTCAGAAACTTGGTAAAGACTTGACATTGCTTGCATTCCCCAAGAGCATCTTTAGGGTGGATCTGAGGAGTACTTGGCTGCTTAGGAAGTGTGATATGGGAAAAGTGGGTTTAAATCAAAACGCAATACATTTACCCATGTATAATACAACTAGGTCTAATCAGATTTAATCAAATAAAACAGTAAACCAGACCTAATTGCAATAAATAATATTCTAGGATCAACAATAAATAACAAGAGGGGGTTTTATAAGAATATATAATTTATAGTGAATCTGAGACAATCATTAGAAACATAAAGCAGAAAACAGGTCTAGATGGTGAGGCTAACAAAATGCAAAAAAATGGGATGAATAGAGACAAGTTTTCAGAGTGGAGACTTCTGGCATCGTAAGGATGCTTCCAGCAACATCAGGTAATGGTACTGCCAGAATGTGAATTTCTGAAATCCGATTTCGCAATCATGTTTGTCTCTCCAAGGCTCCTAAAACCTCACTCACTTTTCTTGAATTCTGCATAGATCTATGGGAAACTTGTCTCCCTCTCTACAACCCTGACAGTTTATCACAAACCAAAATAAGGGGAAATCAATGAGGGACATATTATTCTTACATTGTTATCATGCTTCTAGTGGTGCAGATGGGAATGGGGGGACCAAGTGAATGGTTCCCTTACTCCTTAGCAGTGTTTCTCTACTTTCACTCTCTCCTTCCCAGTGTATGAAGAAGACACTCTCAGTCCAAGGACTGGATTGCAATGAACACACCTCTCAGTAGGCCTCAAGCTTGGCTCTTACACACTGAGCTTCTCTAAGCTCCTCCTTAACTCTGCTCTATTTTGGAGTGGAAATCCTCTCTCTACTTGTTTGATTTTCCCTCTCTTGCTTCGCTCCCTTGAGATAACTCTCCATTTTCTCTTTCCAAAGCTAACTTTGAATCTTGGTGGCTGACATTGACCTCTTGCTACGCCCCTTGAGCTCCCTTTGCTTTGGAAACAAGTTCACGTCATGTTTGATCAATCTGGTTAGTTACTTTATGCATCTTCTCTACACAAGCGAAACCATTGCTTGCAAAAAATGCAGCGGTTTCGTCATGCTTCCATCTAAAGGTCAATTTGACCCATGGAACATGACTGAAACCAACCTTCATGCATTTACTTGCCCAATGGGACTCAGGCTGATGTTCTTCTACTTGACGTTGATCTTCTTCCACACGTGTAAGTTGTTGCAAGAACAAGAAGTTGCACAACACAATACAAACGTACACAATTGTGCACAAGAACCCAAACCCATTGCTTTGGATGATACAAGATAGCTTGTGAACCCAGATGCTTTTGTATCACATACCTAGAGTAAATGAAATTGTCTATGAGCTCTTGATCTTGAACCCTTTGCGAGATCCGCAATGGTTGTTCCGCATTTGACAACTTCAGATGCACTCATTGAAGTTGCGTCTTCAGCTGCTCTGTTTTTTGACTTAGCTGTGTCACCAGCGCCCTTGCTTGAGAAGCGGGGTGGTGGTTGTTTCTTAAGGCACAGATAAGGTACAGATCCTCCAAAATTCCTACCGAGGCACAGATAAGGTACGGTTAGTGAAACTCCAAATGCTTAGAAGAGAATTTGAAACATTGCAAATGAATGAAAACGAGGCTATTTCTGAGTTTCATACTAGGATCTCTAGCTTGACAAATCAGTTAAGAGTAAATAGTGAAACAATAGATGATCAAAGGATCGTAGAAAATATCCGTAGGAGTTTGCCTATGAGATATGATCCAATTGTCATAGCTATTGAGGAGGCCAAAGACCTCTCAAGGATGACAGTTGATGAATTGATGGGTTCTCTTCAAACCCATGAGCACCGGTTGAATAGATCCGGACCTTCTTCCCTAGAGCAAGCCTTCAAGGCCCAGGCTAGTTTCAGAGGTAAGGGGAGAGGAAGAGAAAACAGAGGCAAAAGCTTCGGAGGCAGAGGAAGAGGAAGAGGAAGAAGCCACTATGTTAGATCAAGCTCAGACATTCAGGAAGGAGCCAACAGCTTCCAATCAAATTTTCAAGATCAGAAAAAGAGTATTACTACAAATCAAAGGTATGATAAAAATAATATTCAGTGTTATTATTGTCATAAGTATGGTCACTTTGCCAGTGAATGTAGAAAGAGGCAATATAACCAATCAAGACAAAATGCACATGTAGCCACTGAGAATGTAGGTGAACCTGAACATTTGCCAAACATGTTCATTGTATGTAATGTTGTTGAGCAGAGCAGTGCTGAGGTATGGTATTTGGATAGTGCATGTAGTAACCACATGAGTGGTAATGAGAATCTATTTTCCTCTATTGATAAGAATATTCATTCAGATATTAAGATGGGAAATAATGAAAGAGTTCTTGTTGTTGGCAAAGGAACTGTTGTTATCTGCACTAAGCAAGGCGAGAGGAGAGCAATCCATGATGTTAATTATGCTCCAAATTTGAAGCATAATTTATTGAGTATTGGACAGTTGGTCCAGAAGGGGTACAGAGTTCTGATGGAGAATAGAGAATGCAAAATCTTTGACAAGGAAGGAAGCAAGAACATTATAGCTATGGTTCAGATGACAAGGAATCGAGTGTTTCCTCTCAAGATGCAAATTGATCATTTCAAGAGTACAACAGTACTACATCAAGCAGCGTTCAAGACAGTCATGAAAGACACATCTATACTTTGGCATTTGAGGTATGGACATTTAAGTTTTTCTAGATTAGATCTTTTATCTAAGAAGAACATGGTTATAGGTCTACCAAGGATAGTAGAACCTGAAAGGAAATGTGAGTCATGCATACTAGGGAAACAACATAGACAATCTTTTCAATCAGGAATGTCAAGAAGGGCAAAAGCACCTTTGGAATTGGTGCACTCAGATTTGTGTGGCCCAATGAAAACTCTCACCCACTCTAAGAATGCATATTTCCTAACTTTCATAGATGATTATAATAGGAAAATTTAGGTTTATTTTCTAAAGTATAAGTCTGAGACTTTTGAGAAGTTCAGATGGTTTATGACATTAGTTGAAAAACAGAGTGGTTATATCATCAAGGTCCTAAGATTAGATAGAGGGGGAGAGTATGTGTCTAAAGAATTCTTAAATTTTTGCAAGAATGAAGGAATTGAAAAGTAGTTCACAACTAGATACACTCCGTAGCAAAATGGAGTAGCAGAAAGGAAAAATAGGACCATCCAAGAGATGGCCACAAGCATGTTGAAAGCAAAAGGACTTTCAAAAGAATATTGGGGTGAAGCTGTAGCAGCAACAATGTATTTATTGAATAGGTGTCCCACAAACGCTGTTCGAAACAGGACTCCACAAGAAGCATGGACAAACAAAAGGTATAGTATTGAGCATCTTAGAATATTTGGGTGTGTGACATATGCACATGTGCCAAAGGAAAAGAGGCATAAGTTTGATGATAAAGGAGAAAAGTGTATCTTCGTTGGATATTGCGAAGACACTAAAGCATACAAATTGTTCAACCCTGTTACAAAGAAGGTTGTGATTAGCAGGGATGTTGAATTCATTGAAAATGAATCATGGGATGGCACCATTGACACTACATCAGGTATCTTAGAATCGATACTCATAGATGATGGAAATGAAGATGCTCAAATTGAACAAGCCACATATCAGCAAGGGGAACAATCATCAACACCTCCATCACCTTCACAACATAGCCTTCAATCAAGTAACTCCAGTAGCAGCTCATATTCAACTCCTACTTCTTTTATGCCTATAAAGACAAGGAGCTTGAGGGAGATATATGATGACTCAACGTATGATGATGAAAACTTGAATTTTGCTTTATTTTCTCTAGATGAGCCTACATGTTTTGAAGAAGCAGTAAAAGAAGAAAAATGGTGTAAAGCAATGAATGAGGAAATAGAAGCAATAGAAAGAAACAAGACATGGGTGTTAGCTGATTTACCTAAGGGTAAACAAGTGATTGGAGTGAAGTGGGTCTATAAGGCCAAGAGCATAGCAGAAGGCAAAATTGATAGGTATAAAGCAAGGTTGGTTGTTAAGGGATACAAACAACAACCTGATAGAGACTATGATGAGACTTATGCTCCTGTTGCAAGAATGGAAACCGTGTGGGTTGTCTTAGCAATAGCTGCTCAGCACAAGTGGAAGGTATATCAAATGGATGTGAAATCTGCCTTCCTAAATGGAGTACTCAAAGAAGAAGTCAATGTTGATCAACCACCTGGATATGAAGTACTAGGAAAAGAAAACAAGGTGTATAGGCTCAAGAAAGCACTCTATGGGCTTAAGCAAGCACCAAGGACTTGGTATAGCAGAATTGATGCATACTTTACTACAAATGGTTTCAGCAAAAGCAGTAGTGAGCCTAAATTGTACATCAAGGAGAGCCATGGTTAGATTTTGATTACTGTGTTATATGTAGATGATTTAATCTTCACAGGAAATGATGTTTTTATTGGTGAGTTCAAGGAAGCAATGAAAAAGGAATTTGAAATGACAGACTTGGGTTTGTTAAGATATTTTCTTGGTATAGAAGCACAGTAGATGGATCATGACATATTCATCTCTCAATCTAAGTATACTTCACAAATCTTGAAGAGGTTCAAAATGTTGAACAACAACCCTGTGCCAAAACCAACCACTACAGGTCTCAAGTTGAGTAAGGAAGATTGCAGTAATGAGGTGAATTCAACTCTATATAAGATCATGGTAGGTAGCCTCATGTATTTGACAACATCTAGGCCTGATATAGTGTATGCAGTAAGTTTGATTTCTAGATTCATGGAAACACCTAAGGATACACATTGGCAAGCAAGTAAGATAATTCTAAGGTATGTCAATGGAACCAAGAACTATGGCATTCTTTAAATAGCATCAAGTGATTTTGATCTAATTGGCTATACAGATAGCGATTGGGCAGGTAATGTAGATGACAGGAAAAACACATCTAGTTATGTGTTTCACATGGGTTCATAGCCATTTCTTGGGCATCAAAGAAGCAACCCATAGTTTCTCTGTCCACAACAGAAGTTGAATACATTGCAGCAAATACAGCAGCATGTCAAGCAATTTGGCTAAGGAGAGTCCTAACAGATTTGAAGAAGAAACAAACAGATGGTACAGTCATATTTTGTGATAACATGTCTTCAATAGCATTGATGAAGAATCCAGTGTTTTATGGACAAAGCAAGCACATACAGATTCGTTATCATTTCATAAGAGAATTGGTTGAAGATGATGAAATCAAATTGGCATTTTGCAGATCTGAAGACCAGTTAGCAGACATCTTCATGAAGGCACTAGCAAAGGAGACCTTTGAGCATTTGAGATAGAATTTAAGAGTAATGGATGTTGTAATAGCTAGTGGAAGAATTTAGGGGGGAGTGTTGGAATTTGTAAATTCTTCCGTTATTATTTTTAGGATTTTTGTTTTGCTTTGTAATTTGTTTTTCCGTTGTTTCGCATGGATGTTATCATCAACTGCTTAAAATAGCAAAATTGTTTTATTGAAGTTTGTTTAAGTCCTCTTCTTATAGAGGCATCATGTAAGCATTTGATAACTGCAATTAGAATCGCAGCAGTAGCTGCTTGGTGTGTTTTTTTGTGTGATCTTTTGTTTGGCTCTCAGTATTGGGTAACGCGGTCTTTGACACCAGATGTAGAAACCCTTAGAATTAGGGATTCTAGAAAGTGGTTAAGACCTTCGAACCGCGATGTAGCATAGAGCTAAGGAAGATCAAAATGCATGACAAATAATGAAAAAATAATGTTGTCACATGTTTGCAACAAGGGTTGGATAAACAAAGGCTTCTTTTCCTTGATGATGATTCTAGTAGTAAACTCAAAACACCGGAATATTTACACAGTTGATTCCAAAAATATTTTACAACAATGACATCATTGCTGACCATTGCGAAATCACGAATGCAAGTTGTGATAATGGCATTATAGAATGGCCTGGCTAATGGGGCCTAGTTGGACAATCACAGGAGAGGGAACGCGAGAAATATAAACAAGCACCCTTGGTACTATATTAATCAATATAACCTCAAAATAACCTCGAGGTAGGATTTTATCATATAATTATCCGTAGGGAAAGAAAAACTCCAATAGTGGAACACAAAGCGTTCGAAGATATAATCACAATGTCAAATGCTATGATAAAAGAGTTGAGACCCAAACAAATATCCTTAGCTTACTGAGACTAGGATAGGGTGAACCCATATCTTTATTGCTGTTGGCATGACTCAAACCCTAACCAACTATAAATTTTAAGAACTTTGGGAGGGATGAGAGTATTTAAAAATAAGCATCTATATATATTTAATGACTATCTAGGGATATAAACAATAAATGCAAGATAGAAGAATCATTATACATTATCGTAAATTAGAAATAGTAAAATTTAAACATAGTGGATGTTGACCCTCGTTTTGCATGCATTAGGCAACTATAATAATGCTCAAGTATGAGGATGTGAGCGTGAGACAAACAAACTCATGCTAGGCAATCTTGCAATGCATTGAATAAGGATGATGCACAAGAAGGATGACATGTAGGAAGGATGATGGATGCTGCGTGGGTTAGAAGAAACACACTTTTGGTGGAAACAAACACAGGCTAGAGAAAGCACAAAACGGATGAAGGAAAAACAAATCCGATAGGTGGCAAGCACCAAGATAACTACCGTGTGGATGATCAAGGATCAATCCAAGATGGAAGCATATCCGGAGGAATATATGTAGGCAGTGGACAGGTGTAATTATAGTTGGCATAGTTGGACAGGTGGAAGTTGATTCAGCAGCAGTTGGCAAGGGTCGAGGGGGTCCTAGAAACCTATAAATAGACCCTTCGACCTCTCATTTGGGACACCTTGGATTTGCTATACGTTTTTCAGGTAGAGTGAATTTTTGATCAAGCTTAGGGTTTGGGAATGGGTTGAGCCTCAAAAGGAAATTGTTCATGTTATATATGTTTTGTAGCTTGAATGCTTAAGAGCATTGTATTAATGGAGTTTTTGTACACACTGATGTACTTTGTATGATGGATGATTGATGATAATGAAAGGAATTGTCCTATGTGATGTGTTATAGTTTAATTTCTTTATTTAAATGTTAGAGTTTGTATGATGCACTGTTATATGTGTGATATATATCTTCTTATATCAATGGGGTTCTTGATGTTCTCTTGCTGCACATTGGGTGAGCATTTAAATCTTCAGCCTTAACTGATATGCTGGCGCTATAAGTATTATGCATTTGTTGCATGTGATCTAGTCTACTACACATGACCGGTGATAAGATTGTTGAAAAGCACAAAAACAAATTATACTTGTCAATCTTGCCATGTGACATTAATTGATAAATCAAAAGTAAACATAAATTAAGACACAATGCATCATTTCATCACATTCAAAAATTTATATACATGAGACAAAAAGGTGAAATTTCATATGCAAGATAAAATCAAGTTGAAAGTTTAGGTTGAAGTGACAAATCTCAATTTGATATCAAATATCACATATGTTTGATAAATTCTTAAATCACAAAAGATTGTTCCAATCCCATACATTGATATAGTATTAAGTTCTTCTACAAATCTATATTCCACAGGGACGTGTCCCCACCCTCCGTCCCTATTCCTGGTTCTCATGCCATTTTCCTATTCAAATATTGTTTCTAGGAAGTTGAAGGTACTTCCAGGTGCCCCCTTTTTGTGTTCACGCATTTCCCCATTCCCTTACCGCCACCCCCAACTCAAAGAGGGACTTGGTGGAACATAACTACAGACTAAATATTAACTATAATTAGAAGCCATGCAAGTAACCAAAATAACATGGAATAAGCTTGGTTAATGGCTCATGCCTATTTTGTATTTACTACTATATCGTCAGCCTATATGCACTCAAATTTTGCCTCAAGGATCAATGTCATACAGGCCAATATTGTCGTCAATCTCAATCCCTTTGGCTAGTCAAAGACACTCATAGTACCCTAGCTGATTGTTACTAAATATTTACATCCTCCTCATCCCCATATATGGCAACCTTAGGATCAACATACCGGCATGTCGTGGGTCCCTACATATATTGTGTAGTCTTCCTAAATAGTCTCCTAGTGGTAAGTCAATTTCTCTTGATACAGTGGATGAAGCTATAAGTGGACTGGTTCCTTTTGAGTTGCAGAGGAACTAGGAGTTTGTGAGAGAAACCAAATGGGAAGTTGTCTAAGTGCTGGGGTTTTGTTTCCATGCATGCTCCACCACTCAATTGGGTTCCTTTTTGCTAACCTTGCTTTGTCTTTAGTTGCATTGAGTTTGTTGAAAGGGGCACTAAGTTTTGCAAAGTGAAAAACTGCTCCTGAAACTTCTTGGCCTCATCCTAAGTCTACATTTTGTCAACAACACAAAAATCTTGGTTTACGCAAAAGTTTGAATATCAATGGGAGCCACTCTCCCAAACCCACTTAAAAACCATTTTGAGTTCAACGCAAAGGTTTGAATAGGTAAGATTTGCCTCTTGGCCTCCTCCTAAGTCATTATCAATGGGAGCCACTCTCCCAGACCCATTTAAAAACCATTTTGAGTTCAACGCAAAGGTTTGAATAGGTAAGATTTGTTCGTATGATGCCGCCAATGCTAAATGATGTGTTTAATCCTCTCATCACAAAGATCTCTCTTACAAATTATTGGTTTTGTATCTTAGATTTTATTAGCCTTTTTTATTTTATATTATCTTTGAATGTGTCAAGTTTTCCTTTGTAGGGAAGATCACTCCCTTTACTCTGTTGATGAGTTTTTTGTGAAATGGGCACTGAGAAGCATCTTCTTCTTTTTAGGGGACATGTCTCAAAGGATATGAGATGAATCCTCTTGGAATCCCGTATTTTTGGGGATGCCAGTTGGATGTTGGAGAAGTCCCCCACGAGTTTCCCAAGTTCCCAGGTCAAGGTCCTCTCTTTCCCCTCTCCCCCCCCCCCACAAAAAAAAAATAGGTTGCCTAGGTTAGGGAATGAGCTCCCTTGTAACATTGGTAAACCATCCATATATATGGTATTAAAATTAGAATGCAAAGCATACTTCTCCATGGTGTGAGTTTTAATATTCAAATACTTGGGCCTTCTCACCTTATACTTATGTTTCCTGACCTTTTTTGCTTGAACCTATATCCGATTTTCCGAATACACATTGGTGAAGCTGTACTTGCTACTTGGATTTATAGGGACAATAATAGTCTCCGTGTGAATTCTTCCTTGTACTTGCAATTATGGAGATTCTTTCAATGGGAGCACACTTCCTTTGCTGCTCTCTTCATGGTGCTCTTGAATCAAATTTGGAGCTTCATTCTTTTCTTCTTCATGAAGCTCTTGCTTACCTTCATTTTTCCAAGGAAGATTCTTCATGTCTAGCTAAGAAAATTCAGCTACTTCTCGATTCAATTAATCTCTACCTTTAAGTCTTCTCGACCACCAAAAAAATCACCTGTAATGTGTGGAGGGCCCAGGAAAATAATATCTGGCTTTTATGCCAGGAAAGTTTAGTTCCTCAAGTGACAACAGGTTTATTTTTCCACTAACAATTGTGCTTTATTGCGACATTACGAAAAACTGTAAATATGTTTCTATGTGCACTACTCCCTTTCTGATAATTTTTTCTCGTATTTTTTTAAGTGCTTCACTTAATCATCTTGATTGTCTACTATTTTATTATTTCTCCCTTATATTTGAGTAGATACAAAGGGAGGAAGGCCTTCTCATCTTGTGAATTAGTAGGTCAATAAATTTGTTTAGTTTCATTGTTGTTAGAAATAGCAATGAATTGGTGGCATACACCTTTCAATAGCTAACTCTACAATAGAATGAGGTTAATTAGCTTTCACATAGCATCAAAGTGAATTTATTCCAATTAGTAACAACTTTTAAATTACTTGGGCTTTGAAAATGTGGCCAGATACTGCAAAAGTTTCGCATCCATACAAGGACAGAATTCGCTTCTTGTTGGAGCATCCTTCACATCCTGTGCAATTTTGTTCAATAAGTGACCCATTAAGCCTGGATGGAGCTTATCAATGGATCCAAGAAAGATCCGAGTTAGAAGTTCTTTCCAAGCTATTATCTCAAGAGCGTGTTTTTGCAGTAGATACAGAACAACACAGTTTGCGATCATTTCTTGGTTTTACTGCTCTAATTCAGGTTTTTATCTTTCTATTTTGGAAGTTCTCTTCTTTTATATATGGTATTAAATTTTGGAATTGATTTTTCCTTCTTTCTCAAAAATCCTGCACACTTAGATATCAACACAGAAGGAAGACTATCTCTTGGATGCTATTGCACTGCATGATGATATGGAAGTACTGCATTCGGTCTTTGCTAATCCTCAGATTTGTAAGGTGGCTTATAGACCCTTGCCTTTTATGCCATATATGTATAACCATTGAAACTATTAGTAATCAATATTAACGTTAGAGGATAGCTTCACTTTTGCATTGTGCATTTTTTTTCTTTGGGGAAAGCTGTTAGTGGCATTTCTGCTTTTGGATATGTTAAAAAAAATGCCACTTCAGGATTTTGTATTTGCAACCATGTTCTAGCTTATCTGACCAGAACAGCTAGGATTCTAGTTTGTTGAATGAACATTCGTCATCTGAATAGAATACTTGACCAAAATCTCTTGGGAATCCTTAAATTGTTCATGTTCACATTAAGAACTATAGTACATTTAAAGGGTCTAGTTTTTAAATCAATATTTTGATCTACCCATGCTATATTATTTGTAGTTGTACTATTTGCTTCCCTGTGGCCTTTTGTTGTCCGTTTACCATGCATTGTTTTCTTCCATTGATAGGATTTGGCTTAACAAGTGATAATGTACTTTTTGATTATTCTAAAAATGATTGTTTAATTTGATCCTTTTTTTTGGTTATGGGCCAAGATGACCTACTACAGTAACTGAAATATCTCTTTTTGGATAAAATAAGAAATAAATTCCCTTAGAATAAATCAGATTTTCCTTAGAAGAAATAAATTCAAAACCCTATTAATCTCACAGAATATTAATATTAACTGGGGCACAATATTTATGTCTTTCACCAAGATAATAAATAATCAAATACATGCAATAGGATTTTTAACCACATACAAGTGCCCTTCTTTATTTCAGTTAATTGCATATGTAGAAACCCTTCTAAAAATACTTATGGAAAGTGCTCCACTGCTGATTACAATTAATTGGATTGAACCCTTATGAAATTACACAAATATCAATGATTACAAATAATAAATACCACCTTTTGTCCTTATTTGCTATGCTGGAATGATTATGTTGTATGGCTGGCCTGCAAGTGTGATGTATGGTCGCTGGATGTAAACCCTCATGCCAAGCTTGAATATGTGGCACCTTGATAGAATATTCCTCTAAAACTGATATTTCCTAAAATTGGTAGCACAGTTGTAATCCTTGGATGAAATTACCAAATGGGTGTGAAGGGTTTTGTCCTCGTACTTATAAATTTGAGGCTTTTCGTCATTTGAATAATTGTAGAAGTTGCAAGCTTTTCCTATAGAAAAAAGGGTTTTGGTTTTGTTCGGGTGATTTCAATAATCCTTTCTTCATTGCCCTGCTTGTCTTTTTATAATTTCATTTTCCATTCCAACGCTAACCCTAAAGTAATTATAAATTTTAAATTAAATATTCACCTTTTTTGAATTAATGAATATTACTTTTTGGCCATGTCTCTAATAATTACTTTTGGCCCCATTCAATAATAATTAACTGTTTCATTTTCCAAAGTTATAACTTAAAGTACCTTTTTGGACAACTTAATAAATTATTAATACATTATTCCCTTTTATTAATTTTCCCTTAGCCTATAGGAAATAAAAATAAGCTTTGGGTTCTTGATTTAATTAATTCAAAAAAAGGGGACATTATAGTTTGCCCTTCTCAAAATTGCTTGCTCTCAAACAATGTCTGAACTATTCCAACAAATACCAGGATCTCATATCATTCTTTCTGATTCTCATGTAAATATGAACACTTGAAGTTGCTTTGCTTGTTGATCTTCAATTCCTTGTAAAGCTTTATTAGTTGTACCCAAATCTGTATCTGCAATTTCTAGCTTTCCTAGAAACTTTACTTCATGGAGAATGACCTCTCCATTCCTCTTCCGCTGCACTACTTTGATTTGATCTTCATATATATCGTTATTTGCATTGAGAGTTAATGCTTTTGAAGCCTTGGCTATTTCTTTAACTGCCTCTATGCATGTCATTTCAGTCTCATGACATTCGTTGATTGTGATCATATCCATGTGACTTGAATCTATAGCATAAATATTAGTGAAGTCAAATTCCATCTTCTCCACAATTTTATGTTCCTCCACATTGCTGCCTTGTAGGTTAATTCCAACTTTTATATGTATGCCAAATTCTCGTTGCTCTTCATTGATCTTTACAATTTCTTGTGACTCTAGTTTTTCTTCTTTCTCATGCTTCTTCCTCACAATTTCTTCCTCTTGAGGTTCTGATGTATCCAACACTTTGTCTGGTTATATGGTCTTCTTTTCTGGCTCTTCTGAGTCTTCATTTGACAACATGTCCTCATAGTGCACTTGTCCACTTCTTGTCTTTATCAATTTCATGAAGTATGGAAAAGATATTTAGTTCTGAATCTTTGGTGGAAGAGTTCTATATTCAACATAGTTGACAATAACATCATCCACCATAGTTCTCTCCTCCGGAAATAACACCATGATTCATAGGCTATGCATCAAATAATATTTGCAAAATATTAATTCTCTTCAACATGCTGGCAAGATAAAAGCTCTGATACCATTGAAATATTCATTTTTGGATAAAATAAGAAATAAATTCTCTTAGTTAATCAGATTTCCCTTTGAAGAAATAAATTGGAAACCTTATTAATCTCACAAAGTATTAATTGGGGCACAAGATATGTCTTTCACCAATATAATAAATAATCGAATACATGCAATAGGATTTTTAACCACATACAAGTGCCCTTCTTTATTTCAGTTAATTGCATACATAGAAACCCTTCTAAAAATATTTATGGAAAGTGCCCCACTGTTGAGTACAATTAACTGGTCAAACCCTTTTGAAATTACACAAATATCAATGATTACAAATAATAACAAATAATAAATACCACTTTGTCTTTATTTGCTACGCTAGAATGATTATGTTGTACGACTAGCTTGCAAGTGTGATGTATGATAGTTGGATGTAAGCCCTCATGCCAAGCCTGGATATGTGGCGCCCTAGTAGAATATTCCTCTAAAGTTGATATTCCCTGAAACTGGTAGCACAGTGGTAATCCCTGGATGGAATTACCAAATGGGTATGAAGGGTTTCGTCTTCGTACTTGTAAATCTGAGGGTTTTCGTCCTCTAAATAAATGCAAAAGCTGCAAGCTTTTCCTCTGGAAAAAAGGGTTTTGGTTTTGTTCGGGTGATTTCAATAATCCTTTCTTCATTGCCTTGCTTGTCATTTTATAAATTTATTTTCCATTCGAACCCTAATCCTAAAGTAATGATAATTACTTTTTAATTTAATATTCACCTTTTTCCAATTAATGAATATTAATTACTTTTTGCTCATGTCTCTAATAATTACATTTGGCCCTATTCAATAATAATTAATTGTTATCTTTCAAAGTTATGACTTAAAGTATCTCTTTGGACAACTTAATAAATTATTAATGGATTATTCCCCTTTATTAATTTCCCTTTACCCTACGGGAAATAAAAATAAGCTTTGGGTCCTCGATTTTTTGTGATTCCAGATGAGCGCTCTTGCATCATAAAGTGGCTTTTGAGGCACATATATGGTTTAAGGAACAAACCCAGTTGGTTGAAATGTTGGATGAATCAGGTAACATTGATGATGAAAAAGAACATATTGATCTAGACATGCCATCTCTAGAGGAGCTCTCACGAGAGGAGCCAACCAATCAGCCCTTTGCATGGGTTGCTGCCATTAGAGGTATATCTTCATGTTGTACCTTGAGAGTGGAAGAATGGATTAAACGGAGACAAGTCACAATGTTGATTAATTATGGTAGTACACATAATTTTATTGATTCTAAACTTGTCCCCGCACTTGTTGTACTTGTTTATGTATGCCTTATTTTCAAAGTTAGCAATGTAGGTATAACTTATTATGTTTTCTCAAGAATATGCTAAGGGTCTTATACAATGAATATTGATTTTTATAGATTTCTTTGGGTGTTGCTGATGTGATATTGGGCATGCAATGGCTACATGGACTTGGTGCAAGTCATGCAAAGTGGTAAACAACATGAAATTAGAGGTTTGTAGCCACATAAATGCCCTATCATATTAGCTCATGAGATGCAAAAGAAAATCAAACAAAGAATTTGAAATTATGTTATCGTTTGTTTTTGTGTTTATTTTTCCTACCCATGTGTGCTTAAAAAAATATCACAATCATTAAAGATAAACACTCCAACACGTTGGCGCATCCACTGCGAGAGGGATGATTTCATCCTAAAGAGGACGTCTCACCCAAAGCGCGCGAAGAGCTCGTGTATAGTCTAGTCATGTGAGTAGAGTCATTGGAGGGTTTGGGAACTACTGTTTTAACCTTACTACCATATGTTTTGAAGCACATTACCTCCACACACTGCAATAATATGGCACAACAAAGCCCTTTACTGTCTCTAACATCCACTCTTAAAGACTAAGCTACAACAAAATAACATAAAATACTCATGTAAAAAATTATAGACATTAGAGATAACACATGAAGACTCCATTTCCATTAATATATGCCTACATACGACAAAATTGGAGCCTCTCTTTCCCAAATTGGCAAGTGAACAAGCTGAACTACCGACTTGCTTCTCAATCTATCACTAATGTTACCCTTTTATACCATTTCTTTCTCAACTTGTGTTTACCCCTTCATCTATATCCATATGCACCATCATCTACTGCTTTATGGTGAGCCTTTCATACACATGTATAGCTTTTCATCTCAAGTTTGCATGCATCCTCCAATCGATACCTAACCCATGCATTTTATCTTCTACTGGTGCGTGCATCTCTTGTTGATTTTTGCAAATCAACACATTCTCATGCAATAACTAGGCGTCATCGTCTCGACCAGTCAAGATCGATCCTTAGCCTTTGCTCTTTTGGTTATCAGTGCTAACTAGTGTTCACGCTTCATCTTTGGCCTCCTCTCTTCCTCCATGTCCCCATACCACCTAGTTTGGCTCTCTTGTTTGTCTCTACTGCCTGTTCGTCTAGTGCAAAATTCTCCCTTGCCATTGTGGTTCTGTTCCTTCCCATTGGCGTGTTTTTTGCCCCTTTTTGGTGACATGGATCTACTACTCGTCGTCCTTTGCCCATACCATAGGGGCAAACTCATATGACGAGTTTATTTTTTGCTACAGGGGGTACACCAACCTTGGATGTTAGAGGAGATTTCAGAGGAAGTGCGTTGCTTCCTCTTAGAATTTTCTAGCTTGGCCCCTTCAACATTGGGTACTCCCTAATGAGCACTATCATATCTTTTCACAGTGATCAATGATGGCTTAGACAACTTTTCCACTTCAGGCACAGATAAAGATATTCGATGAGGTTTCCTTCCTATATTCATCGACACATGCTTTGGGGGCCTCTTGTTCGCGCTTCATTGCTATTTGTATAGTTTTCATTACCACCTATGTCAGCAGAACAGTACTTTAGTTTGTCTTATTTACTTTTATTTCTTTATTTGGCTTCTAGGATTCTCTCTTCCTAGAACTTTCTATTGTTAATTGTTGTATCCTCGAGTCCCATTGACCTACTTTTGGCCATCTGTGGATACTGATATAATTTCTTTCTTTTTTTCTTTCTTTCTTTCCTTCTTACTGGCTCCTCCCACACTTGATCAAGGTGACTCCAAAACTCACCATTGGTATCCAAGTCCTCTATTGGTATTGTGCCAGTTCCATCGAAGGTCGACACTCTCGTGCATAGGAAAAAGTAAACTCCCTTCTACTCTATCAAGGGTTCATATTTATGCAAATAATCAGTGTGACAATCGTCCCTAAATGTCTCTATGCTATGAATCCCATCTTAATAGTGCGTAAAGGTGTCAAGTGTTACAAAGATCTTGTTCTGTAAGTCCTAACCCTTGCTATTCCCACTATCTTTCAATCCTTCATTGGTGCTATGTGAAATATTAGAAGAGAGAACTAGCGCTATAATGTGTTGTCCTCAGTGTTGTTTCTAGAATTCCATAACAAGAATATAAGCAACTTGTCCACACATTGTCAATTAGCTCCATCATCACATCCATTAGGGTTGCTAGAATCCTTAAATTGCCTTGGCATCCTCACTGCAACTCATCGTTAGGAACCTTAACAAGAAATTGTTGTGCTCTATGGTAGTAATGGTGATCAGCTCTCTTGTGCTCATATCTCCCAAGAGTATTGCTGCCTCTTTGCATCTCTGCAATATTTTCCTCACTACCTTCAACATGCAAAAACATGCTTTTCCCTTCTATGTTGTTGCACAAACATACCTACACAATTGACCAACGCTGAATTCAAGCTCTTTCAACGTTTTTTGGGTCTTCACACAACAAAAAAACATGAAAAAACAAGAACCTCACTCCGTCCTCAAGAACATGACAGAACTGACTACTCCGGTGCTCAGAAGTATATGAGCACCAACCCAAACTTCCACCTAAGAACTTCAAATATTGCATCTTGGTACTCTTTCCGAACTCCAAGCACCAAAATTATTGTTCCTTGAGCACCAAACATCATAAATTTTAGTGGTACTCTTTTACCACTAATCAATGCTCTTTGTTTCTTCGATGCTCCTAGAAATTTTCTAGCATATCTTGAAGCTTTAGCCTCTTGGCTTCATTAGATTTGTCCTTGTCCATTCAAGTCCTCTGATCATAGTGCCAAACATCAAATGCTTCGTAGTCCATTCCAAAGTGTATAGCAAAGCTTCCCACCAAATGTTTTGAAGTCGAATTTTAACACTCATTTGAAATGTATGAAAACTGCGCCATCCACCAAATGTTTCAATGCCCATATTAATCCAAAAAAATCTCCAACTTCTGTGTGCCAAAGTGCATCACATAATATTTTGTAGTAACTTTTCATAGTAGTCGATGATGGCTTTTCCACTTCAGGTACATACAAAGATACTTGATGAAGTCTTTTAGGTCTCATCGGCACGTGTTTTTGGGAGCTCTTGTTTGCCCTTCATTAGTATTTGTATTGGTTCCATCGCCACATTCGTTAGTGGCACATTGCTTGCTATGTACCTAGGGATATAATATAGTAATGTATATGGGTTGATGGAAATGCCGACATGTGGCATACATCCCCCTTAGTTGTATGGGTCAAATATATTGGGACAAATGAGTAACTTGTGAAATTAGTACAGTGGGTAAGGAGTTGGCCTACATTGAGATTAGGAGGTTACCCATCCATTATTAGTTATAAAGGTCTATATAAAGGAGATAAATATCATTGTAAAGGATATCAAGTAAGTGTTGAGCCTTCTATCGTTAGAAAGATATTGGAGGTGTCCCCCTCGAAGTGGAATTGTGGAGTTATTCCTTCTTTAAGGAGTATGTACCATGTTGCCCTACCGTAAGGGTTTTATTTTTTTTTTGCATTTATTGAATATTTGGGCATCTTGGCCCACCAATATCTATTTTGTTGTGTTGATCTCCATTATATTTTGCATAATTCAAATATTAGATGTGTGGATCATAACAAGTGGTATTAGAAAATGATACTAAGGTTTGGGAATATAGACACCTACATCATCATGATAGGCAACAATCATGGAGGCATGTCGTGGAGCGTCATAGCAACAATCACTTTGGCTATCCAGGGAATCAAAGGAAAAATGAATATGGCTACGCGTGGAAGCCAAAGAATAACTACTATGGTCATGTATGTAATCAGAGTAGCACATTGGAATATGGAACATGGAATCAAATGAGGAATCATTATACATGGACACGAAGAGGTACAACTTTGATCATGAATGTAATCAGAGTAGGATAATGGAAAGAGTTTTTTTTTGAGTTAGCGGGTACCACTAATTTTTTTTTGAGTTACATGGATCCAAAATTCGCTAATAATTATTGGAACTAGCTTTTTTTGAGTTAGCAGGTATCACATTATCATTCATTTCAGCTACTGCCCTCAGTTTGATGGGAAACCCAAAATTGTGAATGTGATCTTGGAGGGTTATTTGTGGGTATATATTGTTGATGCGTGGGTTGTATGTCTTTGGTGGTTGCACTTAGCATAAAATTGGTATAATACCAAACATCGAGTGTCAATTGGTATGACTCCATTCAGGACTTTGTATGTGTATAGTCCACCTTCATTGATAGATTAGGGTATCCAAGACACGAAAATACAAGAATTTCAAGTCTTCATACTAGATATTCAACATATGTTACAGATTCTAAAGGAGTAGCTTAAAACAGCTCAAGATAGGATGAAATCATGGGTGGACCAAGATCATCCAGAAAAGGAATTTCTAGTTGGAGATCAAGTTTTTGTTCAATATTAGCCTTCTTAATAGACCACTCTGAAGAAGGCAGCATTAGAGAAACTATCTCCTTCACAATTCTTTGGCTAGTTGGATGAGAAGCTTATACTTTCCAATTACTTGCTAGCACTAGGATCCATAACACCTTCCATGTGTCTAATTGAAAGAAGTCATTTGGTCAAAATTTGATGGTTTCACGAGATTTGCCTCCCCTTGACAAGCAAAGAAAATTGTTTTTCATACCTAAATGCATCTTGGTTACTAGAGATAGATGACTATGAGAAAAGTTATTTATAGAATATTTGGTACCATGGTGGATAATACCTAGTGAGAGGGATCCAACAAACTCCAACATTTGTCATTGTTTACAATGTTTGCGGAGCAACCAATTCAGGAGGGGCAGACTTGTTATGACTGGGGATCTTACTACGTTTAGCTCAGAAGGACCCTTGATATAAGGGTATATTTTAGGAAGATAGAATAAGAATAAAGCATGTGTTTATTCTAGAAAAATAGGAAGAGAATAAAGCATAAGTTTATTCTAATAAAAAAAATAAAAAAATAAAATCATATAAAGCTATGCAAAGGATAAAGATAAAGCAAATAAAGTCACTCGGACTAAATATTGCTGTAGGAAGTCTATTGTTAGGAGTGTCTAATTCTAGGAGAGAGCTTCCTTGTCTATATGTATGGATCAACTTATTGTAATGAGGGGACCTTTATTATGCGATATGTGTGACTTTGCTGGTCTAGAATTTAATACACTAAAGATTTTTTTGTTTTTATGATTGGGAGTAGCTTGCGTTAGAGCTTTGGTTGTTTCTTGTATTCGTTGTACTGGAACAGAGGTTATTGCTTTTTACAGTAGAAAGTTCATTTATAAATCAGTTTTTCTTTCAGATCTCAGAAACTTTGTTTGCAGATTTTGTTTTGACAATTTCAATCATATCACTGTTATCAGAGGTCATCAATCGGAGTTTAGTTGGATAATCAAAATTTGTTTTCCAAATTTGGAACCTTTTGCTGTGCTATTAACTTGAGTTAAATGAAGTGCAGTATGACGCAATTTAATTGTTGGTTCAACAAGGGTTACAAATTTAAGAATCAACAGTGTATTAATAGCATATTTTATTCAAAATATCAGTACATGCAACTCTATGCATTATTTAATTACAATTATATTTCCTTGCACATGGTCTATTGACCTTTGCCTATTAAAATAATTAAAGAACATTAATATCAAGTACAAGACTAATGTCAACAAGAGAATTGTTTTACAGCAACAGAGGAGTGCAACAAGGCAACCGTTGTAGATGAATGGTGGCCAACAAAGTAGGGTGTCACTCTCCTAGGTTGGCGATTTCCTGAAAACCCCTTGAAACCATCACAAATTCTTGCGCAATTGTCTTAAGGACAACAATTTGTGTCTCTCAATTGTACTGCAACCTTTCTAAGGTATGGCAGCCCTTGAACAACAATAAACACTAATATGTCTTTGATAATCCCTCACAAAATTTTGGAAATTGATAACAATCTCCAGCCAACTAAAAGATGAAATTAAACTCGATTTGTCAACACAATTACGATCCCTGGATGGAATCACCTCAATGGGTAAGAGGGTTTTTGTTCTCTAAACTTGTACACTTGAGGGTTTTCATATTCAGATGGAAAGTTGAACACAAAAGCTCCAACATGGAATAGGGTTTTGATTTCAAAGTTGAATAATGAATAACGAATCTTATTGAGCCCAACTTGTCTTTTATAATTTTCTTTTTTTTAGTTGCCCTAACTCTAAAATCATTTAAAATATTTTTAGATAAATATTACTTTGTGGCCCATTTAATGAATATTATATTATATCTTGGCCCACTTAATGAATATTACTTTTTGGCCCCCTTTATAATAATAATAATACATAATTGTCATTTTTCCATTTTATAAAATAAAACAACTTTAGGACAACTTAAAAATATTATTAAATTGTTTCCCTTTTAATCCCTTAGCCCACAAGAAATAATGAATTGGCTACAGGTCTTCTGATTGGTTTAATTATGGAAAGGGGACATTATAGTCTGCCCTTCCTAGAGTCGCTTGCTCTCAAGCAATTACAGATTATGATGCTCAAGAATCTTTGTACCTTTCGATGTAGCGTATTTTTGTTGGTAGGTCTTTCCACTGCACCAAATATTCTATTATGCTCTTGTTTCTTAGTTTCTTCTCCGTGATAACTATGATGGCTTCTGGAACCAAGATCAATTTGCCTTTATCATCCAAAGGAGGCAACTCAGTCGAATGAATGATATGCTGTCCTAGTGCCCTTTTGAGGCATGAAACGTGAAATACGTTATGTCTCGTGTTGTGATCTAGCAATTCAAGCTCATAAGCAACCTCCTCTATCCACTTAATCTTGTAAGGGCCATAGAAGCGAGGCTTGAGCTTCTCAGCTCCACTTTTCTTGAGAGAAGACTGTCTATAGGGATGCAACCTCAAGAAAACCATGTCTCCAACCTCAAAAGTTCTTTAAATTTTTGAAAATAATGACTCATTGGTTCTGCAAAATTTTGAAAATTATCTTTTTGCAATCTGCAATTCCTTTCATCTTTCTGCCTTGCAGCGATATGATTTTGGGATTTCATGTGTTGTGTTGTTTTATTTTTGTGCCCTTCCTCCTGCTGATTTACCATGTTAATATTGCTGATAAAAGATGTTTGATTATGAACGATTTGAATGGAACATTGGTAACATATAATATTTGCATTGTTTGTTTGGACATAGCCAAACAAAAAGGGATCAACTAATGTGTAGCCATCATCATACTCGAGGGTGGTGAGATCAACATTGAGTGATTCAACCACAATTTTGCCTGGAGACGAAGTATCTTTTGGGGATTTCTTCTTGAAGGATGTTGTTGCGGTTTTTCATCAATTACCTTCTTGCGAGATCGGGGTTGCAGGATAGGAGGTAATTTAGCAATGATATGTTGAGGTAGGTCAAATATTTTGATCTTAAAATTTATCTCGTACGGGTCATCATAATCAAGAAGGTTTGGTGGGACTCTCCCAAAAAGTTCAAGACTGCCACTGTAGCCTCGCAAAAAGTCGATCGGATGGTTAAAGCACTGATATTCATGAAAAGGTTCGCTCAGTAGCCCTTCAAGGTCAGGTAATTTATTGATGTCGCGTTGTTGGAATTGCTCGAAGTTCCAAAGGCTAGTATCACCTTGGACCTTGTAGATGGCTCCTAAGTAGGGAAATTTGATGCATTGACAAGCAAAATAAGCTATGGCCCTCATTCGAGGAGTCCAAAAAGGCCCAAGCAATATGATATAGGAAAGAGGAAAGTTGAAGATCGTCACTTTCACCCTAACTTTTCACGGAGGTACCATGATTGGAAGCCAAATGCACCTCGTGGCAAAAAAAACTCTTCGGTCATATACTTGACACGTGCTACAAGTGGGCCTAAAATTGCTTGTGGAATAACACAGAGGTTTTATGAAGTCTAAAGAAGTGACACAAGTGTCAGAGCCTTCGTCGTTGATGGCTCTCTTGACTTGGACATCACCAATTTGGATGTTAATAAACTGTGGGGGATCATCAATGCAAAATAGGATTTTGTCTGGAATTATTGATTGAATTTGGAATTTAAGTGATAGCACTTGATAGGTAGTTTGGTCGCTTTAAATAGATAATTCTTCACATTGTTGCATGATACTCTCATTGAAACCATGCAATAGGGCTTCTTTCCCCAAAGCATGTGGTTGATGGATATTCGTGTTGAAGAGTGTTGCATCAGTCAATTGCGATGTTCAGGTGAGGTATGCATGAGCTCAAGGAAAAAAACCTCACTTGGAAGATTAGAGAATTCCACAATGTGATCCCATTCCTTAAAGTTGGGTTGTTCTGATGTGGATTGTAACTGATAAACAATGGCATGAATAATATCAGATTTGGGCTCAACATGTGCTGAATCTAAGTTTTCATTTTTTGCTTCTACTCGTCATCATGGTTGGTTGATGACATAGGTTGAGACAGGGAATGTGTTGCTCTAGCCAAACACGTTAGAATTTTGCAAACCTTCTAATTTTGGTGCTTCCAAGGGGATTGCAGGAGGTGTTTGACCTGTAGGATAGACCTGAACAATTTTGTAAGTCTTATGGGTGGTTGTAGGAGTAGGTCGAGTTTAATTATGAATATACGCAAGCAATGACATGCTTCATGCGATTCATGTGAACTAGGTTTTCTTCATCGGAAGACAAATTAGGATTGATTGTAGTTTCTATGACATTTCCGCAAATAACACAGGGTTTTGAGGATTTTAAAGATTAGTGTTATCTTGAGGTGTTTGGTTGGTATTATGGTGTGATCCGACAGAGGATTGGTATAGATACCCAAGTGGGCATTAGCTTGGTGAATGGCTTCACACTTGTGATTTTCGTGATGTTTGGCAGCAATGATGAAGTCTTGGAATCGTTCTCTAGCCATAACATCACGGTCAAAGTCATTTCCAAGGAGAAAGCTATATACCATGGTGCGAAGAGAGCAATATTTTTCATTTGAATGACCCCACTTAGCACAAAACCAACAAAACTTTGGGGTGTCATACCATTGACGTGTTGGTCTTGTAGGATCTAAATCTTTAGGTTAAGGTCTAGGTAGTCTCTTTCTAAGCTCTTTTTTGCTTAGAGGTTGGTGATTACACTCTCCTCATTGAGGGTCAGATTGAAAGGGGCTTCCCAAAACTAGTTAGGAAAGGGCCGCATTTTGATGAGTGATAAGCATGATGGCATGAATTTTTTCTTTGGATTTAAAACTATGATCATGTGTGTCGAAAAACCTGTCGTCACATAGTAACATGCCTATTTTTGTTAGGTCTTATGTGTATTCAACTGTTTTGTTTAGGTGGAGGAAATCTTAAATTGTCTCGTGAGATGGTCTTGTCTTTAATCTTGTTTGAAGACTTCCTTTAACATCTTGAGAGAGGACCTGACTTTGTATTAAAATTTTGGCGCTAAGGTGGTTGTGAAGAGTTTAAAGAGACTTTTTTCAGTCATGTTGTGATTGGCTTAATGGGCCAAATATTTCCATCACTTGATGAAATTGTGGGTAGACTCATGGTCATATTGTTTGCAATTGATAAAGTTACCTAAGTTGTCCTCAAGTAAGTCATGATAATTAAAATCTTGAACCAATGCTTTAACTAAGCCGTCAATTTTGACAATGGAGTTTGGCTTGAGTTTATTATAACATTTTAAAGATAAGAAGTTGATCTTGGTACTAGTAATGGGTTCGAGTATGCTAATAAGATAATTTTTTCCTAGGTAGGGCTTGGGTAGGGCTGTACAAAAATATATATAATATTAAAAACATTAAAATATAGCCAAATAAGCAAAATTAGCCATATAATATTCAAAATAAATTGAATAAGTTCAATAACCACAAAACTATTGAAAACACTACTGATGATTCAATACCAAATGTCATGATATTCAATGGTCAAACTTAGAACAAGTACATAGTGTAATATATACGCAAAAATCAAGATAAATCAACATATTCATTATATTCCTATTGCTCTTCATCGAAAGCATCAACACCATGTGGTTCATTAAAACCACAACCAGTAGCAGTGCCACTTCCACTAGCTCTGATATGCAGGACTTGAGAATAAATCTCTAGCTTTGTATTGAGCAATAAAAGGTGGGCAATGGTAGAATCCAAGTCAAGGTCTCTGGATCTACATGACAACCCTTCGTTTCCCAGTGCTTGTACTCATCCTACTTGTGTGATAGAAGGTGCAACTTGAAATGCACATAGACCGAATCATCCCTCTTTTTCATTGACAACTTGTTGCACTTAATTGTGTGGATAAAGGTGTATGTACCCCAGTTTCGCTTAGTCAAAGGGGAACTTGCAACCTATTGAGACAAGCCACAAAGTCAATGCAAAATTAAGTTTATAAAAGTTAAAATAAAATGACGAAAAATAAAGAGTTGAAAAATATCTTACTTGTCATATAATTTTTTATTGCAAGACATTGGAGGTGGGTGGATGTTTGCCCATGGAGGTACCGCCACATATGAGCATCCTTATTGTGCTTTTCTCGAAAAACACTAAGGATGTGACTTGTGAAGGCTATGAAATTCCTGAACTCTCCCGCAACTATGTCTCATACATTATAGATCGGAGAAGAGTCTAGTGAATGTCGTCGTATACCCATCAATAATCTCAACACCCTATGTGGTGGGACCCTCCTCGGCAAAGAAAGGCTCTCAGTGCTGTAATATTTTGGAGTTAAGGCAAAGGAAAAAAGATGCAGTGGGGTAGTCATTTTGTTCCATTTATCAATGAGATATGACTATGCTTCCTTTGAGTAGCTCTTTGTAGGACCTTGTTCTTTGACATCTATGATGGACTTCATCTTCTCAATCATTAAGTCGATTTTATCATAAATCTCACCCAAATGTGGATGATCTAGATCAACAAATCTAAATATACTCACGATGGACTCAATAAAATTGAGTGAGTAATCCACACGATCCCACTACTCGTCATCGAGGATCACCGCTTTACCTTTTGTGGCTCTCTTAATGTTTGACTGCCTCCATGCACCCCAAAGGCTACAAATGATCATGTTGCTCAATGTCGCTCACATCTTCACAATTTGTTTCAAAACAATTGTGTGCAAGGCAAATTGAGTCTCAACAACCTAATAAGAGATTTTTAAGGGTATTCAAACTAAATTAAATTAAAACTACACAGTAATGATTGAGAAAAGATAGTTACTTTTAAAAACTACAACATTGAAAAGGACTTGAAGATGACTTGGGACATGTGATGGTCGCTGATGAACATTCGGATTTCATACGTCTCATCATACACCTGTTTGATCCTGTCAATTTTAGTGCAATGAATCTCATACGTCTCATCATACACCTTTTTATTTTGACCTTGAATCCTTAATTGGTTGCAATGAATCAACATGTTTTCTTTCTTTTGCCAACAAGGTCGTGCACACATTTTCATACCCTAGCTGATGACCCCTTTAGGGGCTTGATTGATAGCTCTCACCATATCGTGTTAGTATGGTGATCTAACAACATTAAATGGAAGCCCATATGCGTAAATACAATGCCTAATGTGATGATCAGCTATGCCCCTAGATTAATTATGAAATGAACTTACCAATGGGCCTATACCTTTTGTTCTCTCGCGAGTAAGAAGTGAATCCTCTTCCTCTACAAGGGATGTAGACAAAAATGGGCGTGATGGGACCATGATAGGGGTACAAATGCTTCGATTTTAGAGCACCGCCGCAACCTCTTCATCTTGCTCTTTGATGTATCTAAGGATCTTTGGTTTTGGAAACTTGTTTCTATCGGCCCAACACAAGCGTTGATTCCTTGCCTAGGAATCACACACAAATGGACTTCCACCAAACTGTACAAACTTTTATATTTGACATAACACTAAGCAAACCCAAATATAACCCCCTCCACCAAGAACATGTTCTACATCATGACATACTTCCAAAGGTGCAAGAAAGGATCAGTTTTGAAGGTTGTTGCCCCTTGACCCACGAAACTAGTACTTGTAGCCATTCTAGCAAATCCATGTAGCTACCTGGTTTAAAAAATGCAATATGACTATTAAGGGGAAAATAAACCTATTTGTTGAAAGAATGTTTAAAAAAATAACAAAAAAAAAGTTGAAAACACGTTACAACCATTGTATATGAAGATTGAAATTTGAAAAGTAAACATTATAAACAAACTAAAAAGAAACATACCTTCAATCAAAATCCTCTTTGTTGCAAACTCCTTGGTACCAAATGGGCAATTGTAGTGGCATAGGATTAACAAACAAATGGAGATTCAACTCTAAGCAATATAATAAATGAAGATGAGAGAGAAAATAGGCAATGAGAGGTAAGTGTGTTATTGTTGTTTACTTTTGATAAAATGGATGTGAAAGTCGCTTTTAGGTTTCCCCATACTTTTATTAGTTTTGTTGTTTTTTAAAGTCCAAATTTGACTTTTTTACATTAAAATGAAAAAAATTGTTTCTTTATTGTGGCTTATCTATGGGTACGGCCCAAGTTATGCCCGACAAGGTCGAATACACCTGTGTTCATTCTTGAACAAACCTACATGTGCATGACCCTATAGGAAGTGCCCGAAGCCATATCAAAGCAAGACCGGTACACCCAGGTACACTTGACCCTGTCAGGCAATAGCCAATTTGTCCTAAGAGCCATATAGAACCAAGGCTGATACTCAATAAGCATCATACTGAGATCAAGTCCCATAGGATGCAGGCACCAGTGATCAAATTCTAAAACATCCCTAGTGAGGGTTTCTACTAATAGTTTGGTATCTACATAGGTGTCAAATTTGAGCCAATCTTTGTAAAGGTTACCAAAGGCCTAAAGATGCAAAGCAAGATCGAAAAACCCACCATAAGTGATGGTTTGGGTTATTCCCCCAATGTCAATGGCTGCAATGTAAGACGTAAAAGGTTCATTTTGCAAATTTTGAAGTGCTTTGTTATGAATGGATGGTTGCAGGATTGGGTTCCTGAGATGATCCTTATGCAGGGGGGAGATGATCCTTAAGCGGGTGGGGTTTGGGGGGGGCGAGGGACAAAGGGGGCGGGCGATCAGGGAGGGACATTGATTTGGAATTCCCTACTGAATTTGTTGAGATTGATTTAACATTTGCATGAGTTTATTTTGCATTTCCATGAATTGATTTGTACTAGGTATTTGCATGTGGGCATTTTGTCCAAGACTTGCATGATCATCCGAGTGGGATCTATTGAATGATTTTGCGTTGATTGATTGGCTTGTGTAGCAATGGTAGCTAGATTGGTGTAATTGACTTGAGATGTCCAAGTGGTAGCACCTGCCATGGTTGTGTGAGTGTCTATATTTGGGATTTGTGGATGAGGAAGGCATAGAGCAAGTCGTGGCTTGACTTACCTTGATGCCTGCAAAGATACCGGAACTAGGAGGGGTTTTGAATAAATCAAGAGCCATGTTCGGGATTGTTGGCTGGAAAATTTTGCATTTCGGGAGTAAGCTCAACATAATCATCTTGCTCTCCTTGTTCTGATTCTTCGTGGGGTAACAATCATTTTTTTAATTTTTGTTGTTGAGTGGTTTTGGATCTTCTGTTGAACATGTAGTTGGGAATGGCATTGTTGTTTTTCTTGAAGTTGGTAAAAGCCATATTGCAATCATTGTTAAGGAGGATCCTTGCGAGGCTTCCGCTTGAGAGAAAGAATAACTTTGGGTCGCTTAGTCTTGGGTATTGTTGATACGTTCCATTGTAGAGAGGAAAGAATAGATTTTAGGGTTACTAAAAGAAGAAAAGAACCTTGGCAAGCAAGGTATGCTTGACAAACCAATTTTGCTAAGAAGCTAATGAAAAACATGAAAATGACGCAACCAACGATGGGGTAAGATTAAAGTCAGGTTCACCAGAATGTATGGAAACCTAAAACGGTCTACACTAAATGGATCCTCTAAAATAGAAAAAGGCAGAAGACCATTCTAGATCTAACACATACAAGATGCTAGTCCACAAAGCATTCGAAAGCAATACACAAGGGCCGAGAGCACAAGGGTTGTAAGGGATCTAAGAGGGTAATCTACACAAACAATAGCAAACATAAAACCTAACGAGATCCAAGGTGGTAAAAAAAGGCCTATATGGGTAATCAAAGATAGTAAAATACCGTCAAGCGATTATCATGAGGTATCTAATCAAAGGGTTTTATGAGTGTCACTGGACGGTAACCGTGAGGTATAAATAAAGAGCATGCAAACATAATAATGTGCCAATAAACATGTACTAATCTAGCATGGATAAACATAAAATGAACCAATCTAATATATCAACCAAGGTACAATATAAAAGGTATAGGGTTACGATACTTAGCTTGGGTTGTTTTGCCGGTGCATTAATCTCCCGCTTAGCTTTTATAATGCCCCCTTTCTAGAAATAAACCAATTAAAAGACCCGTAGCCAATTCATTATTTCATGTGGCTTAAGGGATTAAGTAGGGAAATAATTTAATATTAATATTAAGTCGTCCTAAATTTACTTTATTTTATAATATGGAAAAATGACACTTTTGTGTTATTATTATAAAGAGAGCCAAAAAGTAATATTCATTAAGTGGGCCAAAAAGTAATATTTATCTAAAAGCGTTTTAAATGCTTTTAACATTAGGGCAATTGGAAAAAAGGAAATTATAAAAGAAGAGGTGGGCTCAAAAGGATTCATTATTCATTATTCATCTTTGAAACCAAAACCCTATTCCAAGTTGGAGCTTTTGTGTTCAACTTTCCATTTGAGTATGAAAATCCTCCAATATACAGGTTTAGAGGATGAAAACCCTCTTACCCATTGAGGTGATTCTATCCACAGATCATCACTGTGTTGACAGATCGAGTTTAATTTAAGCTTTCAGTTGGCTGGAAGTTATCAGTTTCTAGAATTTTATGAGGGATTATGAGAGACATATCAGGGTTTATTTTTGTTTAGGGGTTGTCTTACCTTAAAGAGGTTGTCATACAATTGAGGGACACAAATTGTTGTCTTTAGAACCGCTGTGCAAGGATTTGTGAGGGTTTCACGAGGGGTTTTAAGGAAATCGCCAACTTGGGATAGTGATGCCCTACCTTGTTGGCCACCATTCATCTACAACAATTGCCTTGTTGGACTCCTTTGCTGCTATAAAACAGTTATACTGTTGTAATCTGACTGTAAAGGTTTTCTATTATAATTAATTATTGATTTAACATCATTAGGTTTCGCTGTGATACATTTATTTTTCAATAATAGTTTCATCAATATTATGTGTATTCAGGTAATTACAATAAGAATTACAGTTTAATCTTCAATATCATTGTTGAGTATTGTTGTTTTAATCTTTAATTGATGCTCCAGTCTTAAGAAAAAATACAAAAAAGTCAGAATTCAAAAAATTACCCAAAAGGGACATTTTAGTGGTATCAAAACTTTGATTTTGCCAACCTACAATGTAAATTAATATTTTGATGTTGTATGCAAGCCAGTGGAAGAGAAATTAGATATTACCAAAGAGAAAGAAGAAAGGCTTAGTTGCCAAAAATAGAAGTTGTGGGGGTTGAAGAAAGGAGAGTACCTACAGATGAAATTTTTTTTTGCAAGAAACTATCAGCAGAGGTGGAGGGTTTTTGAAAGAACAATCCAAATGACATTGAGAGAATCCAGGACAGGGTTAGTACAAGTTCTACAAAATCTTAATTAGAATAAAGCAAATCAAGGAAAGGGAAGCTCAATCAATACCCCTTTCAAGACTTTTTGAGCAACATTTCTACAAAAAAAAAAACACCCAGAAGAGCTAGAATCCCAACATCATGCAGGCAATGATTTTTCAGCATATCATGTAGAATATGAAGAACTCAGCCTTGCAGTATAGCAAGCATTGACTTTCTGAGGGTTTTGTGAGCTAAGAATGAAGAATAGTACAAGGAGGGAAGAACTCATCAGGGTCAACCCCATAAAGATATCCAACAGCGTTTGGGTAAGATTACAACTCTTACATATGATGGATCTAATAAATGTTATGTCAGGTCTTGGTTGTAGAAGTTGGACACCTACTTATCATTGAATCCGATGTATGAAGAAGAGGAAATCAAATTTGTTACCCTTCACTTGGAAGGAGTAGCATGAGTGGTGGTACCATGGTATGGTCACCCAAGGGCACGGTTCCATTTCCACATTGGAAGAATTCAGCCAAAGATTAATAGAGAGATTTGATAGAAAACATCCTGAGATCCATTTCAAAGAATTAGCTCAGCGTAAGCAGTTTGGAACAGTGGACAACTATATTGCAGAATTCCAAAGATTATCCGTTATAGTTCCTGACGTGACAAAAAGAAAACTTATAGTTCTATTTGTAGGACAAACTGAACCACTCAAGGGTTTGGTAAAAGCCCTTGATCCTCTGTCTTTACAAGAACCTATTAAGAGGGCTTTAAACTTGGAATATTTAGCACCCAAAAATAAATTCTTTTCAAAGACACCACTTTTTGGACAACAAAGAACATCACCTTTTGGGCAGCAAAGCCATTACAGCAAGGAGTCACTCAGCAGAAAGAGCTGCCATAAAGATTAGGTAAAGATATAGAGACTAGAAATGAGCTCAGAAGAAAGAAATTGTGTTGCTCTTGCAAGAAGCCATGGGAACCTGGTCACCAATGTTTTGGGCGAGGTCAAGTATATTAAATAGAGGTAATATCAGATGGAGATCAGAAGCAAAGGAACCTGATCCTGAAATTGACGAGAAAGAACTAGACCCTGAAAGAAAGAAGGAAGAAGATACCCCAAGAGGCACCCTTGCAACACTTTCCGGTGCTCACAAATATCATCATTTCAAAGTTCGTTGAGTTTTGTATGGACATAAAATCACAGTTTTGATTGATAGTGTGGCAACCCACAACTTCATAGATGAGGATTGGTAGCCAGAAGAGGTTTGAAAACAAAAGACTTTGATAGGTTCAATGTTGTTGTAGTTGATGGTTTTACAATTCCCTGCATTAAGCGAATTCAGCAGTTGGATGTTACACTTGGCATGCACAGGGTGCATGATGACTTCTATGTTGTGGGCATAGGAGAAACATATATGGTATTAGGGGTGTAGTGATTACATTACCTTGGAGAATTTACATAGAATTGTCAGACCATGGAGCTGAAATTCAAATCAGATGGGAAAGAAGTAGCGCTTCAAGGTATTGCAAATGGAGCCTCTAGAGTTGTCACAACTAAGAAGACAGAAAGATCATTTCGTAGTGGACAAGTAGCTTGGGTAGCTCATTATTTGGTGAACACTACATCTTCACCCCCAGATCAAAGATCTTATCACATGGGCATACAATTTATTTTAGACAAGCATGGCACATTGTTCAGTGGTTTACCTCCAAGATTTGCCACATGATAGAAGATTTTAACATATAATAGTGTTGGGAACTGGGTTCTAAGCTTGTATGATCACACCCTACCACCATCCAAGAGGGTTCATGCCATCATGCTTATCACTCCTCAAAATTCGGCCCTTTCCTAACTAGTTTTGGGAAGCCCCTTTCAATCTAACCCTCAATGAGGAGAGTGTAATCACCAACCTCTAAGCAAAAAGGAGCCTAGAAAGAGACTACCTAGACCTTAACCTAAAGATTTAGATCCTACAAGACCAACACCTCAATGGTATGGCACCCCAAAGTTTTGTTGGTTTCGTGCTAATTGGGGTCATTCAAATGAAAAATATTGCTCTCTTCGCACCATGGCATATAGCTTTCTCCTTGGAAATGACTTTGACCATGATGTTATGGCTAGAGAACGATTCCAAGACTTCATCATTGCTGCCAAACATCACGAAAATCACAAGTGTGAAGCCATTCACCAAGCTAATGCCCACTTGGGTATCTATACCAATCCTCTTTCGGATCACACCATAATACCAACCAAACACCTCAAGATAACACTAATCTTTAAAATCCTCAAAACCCTGTGTTATTTGCGGAAATGTCATAGAAACTACAATCAATCCTAATTTGTCTTCCGATGAAGAAAACCTAGTTCACATGAATGGCATGAAGCATGTCATTGCTTGCGTATATTCATAATTAAACTCGACCTACTCCTACAACCACCCATAAGACTTACAAAATTGTTCAGGTCTATCCTACAGGTCAAACACCTCCTGCAATCCCCTTGGAAGCACCAAAATTAGAAGGTTTGCAAAATTCTGATGTCATAGGCTAGAGCAACATATTCCCTGTCTCAACCTATGTCATCAACCAACCATGACGATGAGTAGAAGCAAAAAATGAAAACTTAGATTCAGCACATGTTAAGCCCAAATCTGATATTATTCATGCCATTGTTTATCAGTTACAATCCACATCAGAACAACCCAACTTTAAGGAATGGGATCACATTGTGGAATTCTCTAATCTTCCAAGTGAGGTTTCTTTCCTTGAGCTCATGCATACCTCACCTGAACATCGCATTTGACTAATGCAACACTCTTCAACACGAATATCCATCAACCACATGCTTTGGGGAAAGAAGCCCCATTGCATGGTTTCGATGAGAGTATCATGAAACAATGTGGAGAATTATCTATTTAAAGCGACCAAACTACCTATCAAGTGCTATCACTTAAATTCCAAATTCAATCAATGATTCCAGACAAAATCCTATTTTGCGTCGATGACCCCCCACAGTTTATTAACATCCAAATTGGTGATGTCCAAGTCAAGAGAGCCATCATCGACGAAGGCTTTGACACTTGTGTCACTTCTTTAGACTTCATAAAACCTCTGTGTTATTCCACAAGCAATTTTAGGCCCACTTGTAGCACGTGTCAAGTATATGACCGAAGAGGTTTTTTTGCCACGAGGTGCATTTGGCTTCCAATCATGGTACCTCCGTGAAAAGTTAGGGTGAAAGTGACGATCTTCAACTTTCCTCTTTCCTATATCATATTGCTTGGGCCTTTTTGGACTCCTCGAATGAGGGCCATAGCTTCTTTTGCTTGTCAATGCATCAAATTTCCCTACTTAGGAGCCATCTACAAGGTCCAAGGTGATACTAGCCTTTGGAACTTTGAGCAATTCCAACAACGCGACATCTATAAATTACCTGACCTTGAAGGGCTACTGAGCGTACCTTTTTGTGAATATCAATGTTTTAACTGTCCGGTCGACTTTTTCCGAGGCTACAGTGGTAGTCTTGAGCTTTTTGGGAGAGTTCCCACCAAACCTCCTTGATTATGATGACCCATTTGAGATAAATTTTAAGATCAAAATATTTGACCTACCTCAACATATCATTGCTAAATTACCTCCTATCCTGCAACCCCGATCTCGCAAAAAGGTAATTGATGAAATTCCGCAACAACATCCTTCAAGAAGAAATCCCCTAAAGATACTTCTCCAAGTGAAATTGTGGTTGAATCACTCAACGTTTATCTCACCATCCTCGAGTATGATGATGTCTACACATTAGTTGTTCCCTTTTTGTTTGGCTATGTCCAAACAAACAATGCAAATATTCTATGTTACCAATGTTCCCTTCAAATCGTTCATAATCAAACATCTTTTATCAACAATATTAACATGGTAAATCTGCAGGTGGAAGGGCACAAAAATAAAACAACACAACGCACGAAATCCCAAAATCAGTCGCTGCAGGGCAGAAAGATGAAAGGAATTGCAGATTACAGAAAGATAATTTTAAAAAATTTGCAGAACCAGTGAGTCATTATTTTCGAAAATTTTCTGATATATATTTTTTTATTGAATGGTGTCAGAGTATGCTGACTTTCATAGGTGTAATTTAATTGAATGGTTTGGATTTTAGCTTTTTCATCTGAACTGTTAGGGAAAACGTTGTGGGTAGAATCTAAGTATTTCCTTTGTTAAGGAAGAGTTTGGTTGGTTAGAATATTTCAAAGAACTTTTTACTCACATTTTGAGGTTTGATCATTCGGGTTTTTCGATCTTTGCAAACTACACTAGTTATCCCTTTCTCTTTGTATCATAATTAGTTAGTATATCTTTCTATTCATTTCATTTTCCCATTTGGGTCCCTAACATTCTCTACCATGGTATATTACATGGTAGACAATGATTTTTTAGGTTTCCCATAGTGTGTTCATGGTTTCCTATACAACTTTTCTGTTTTATGCTGATCTATTTCCTTCTTTTGGTGGTTCAAGTGTGATTTGAAGGCTTGTTTCAAGTTTCCCAGCTTTGGAGTTATGATGTAGCTTTCGCCAAACTCTTAGGGTCATTTGAAATTCCGATTCTTTAATTTAGTGCTTTCATGAAGCTATATGTTCAATATTTTTCAAGGAGGTCGGTTCATCTAGCTGTTACATTCTTTGTGGTTTCACACTATTTCTAATGTCTCTTTTTATAGTTTTCCACAGATCTGAATTTTTATGGTGATTCCCTTTTAATTCTGGAACATTAATATTATTACCAGACAAAAACATGCAAAACTGATAATGAACGCCTACTTGAAACTTTACTAAAACCCTTATTGTTTTGAGATGAAAGCATACAAAATACTGATAATGAAGGAAACAAGATAATAAATTGCACATGCAATACTGAAATACCGTATCCAACTGAAATCTTTATTTAAATGGGCTGGATCCACAAAATACTAGGGTTTATACTTTATACAACTGAATCATCAAAGGGGTATTGCAGAAAACCTTACACAATGTATGCAACATGAAATACAGGTATTTATTGTAATTATTCAATAGCAAAGGCACTTACAAATTGCTGTCTATATCATAACGTAGCAGTCCTAGATGGATTGGAACCCAACTCAACAGTCAACCATGCAGCATAGCGGTAGGTGAATAAAACCCCAACGCAGCACAACGAATAAGAGATAAACCCCACCATAATAGTCTAGGGCTGTTTTCTGACTGGTATGGCAGCAGTAGGCTCCAAAGCAATGAATGTCCCAAATGAGTTACGACAGCTTCCCAAGGATGCACAACATTGATTAAAATGCTCTAATCCCCTCACAAAAAACTGGAAATTGATAATAATATTCAATGACATTGAAATTGGAATTTGATCTCGATTTGCAAGCACAATTATGATTTCTGGATGGAATCACCTCAATGGGTTAAATGATTTTTGTCCACCCCTGTATATCAGAGGGTTTTCATCCTCATATGAAAAGATTGAACACAATGGCTCAAGCTCTAGATTAGAGTTTGATTTTCAAACATGAATAATGAATAATATTGTTTTTGAGCCCAACCCCTCTTTTTATAACTTTCGCTTTTCCAATTTACCCTAAAAGTATTTTAAAAATGTTTTTAAATAAATATTACTTCTTAGCCCACTTAATGAATATTACTTTTTGGCCCACTTAATGAATATTATTTTTGGTCTACATGAAAATAATAATAAATAACTAGGACAACTTAAGATATATATTTTTTTAACTAAAAGGGGTAAAAATTTATTGAAGAAAAACGAAAATGGGAGAATTACAAAGCCTTATCCTGCTCAAGAAGTTGAGCCAGGTTAAGGGATAAACTCAAGGGAAGCATCTTCTGATCATGAATACACCAATTCGGCCCATACTCAGAGGCCCATTTACCCAGACAGTCCGCTACAACATTCCACTCACGGGGAATGTGTTTAAAGGAAACCGACTCCAAAGAAGTACTACTCTGAAGGATCTGCTGGACAACCGCAGCCAGTTGCCAATCCACTTTGTCAAAAATACGATTACTCAGCAAATTAACTACCACCTGCGAATCCGACTCACAAATGATATTATGCCAGCCCTGTTTACAACAAGTTTGCACTGCCTCCAGGATAGCCATGGCCTCCATAAGATTGTTGGTATGGTGGCCCTTATAAATAGAAAACAGGAAACGAATCTCACCAGCACTGTCCCTTCCAATGCCGCCTATCCCAACAGCACCTGGATTTCCTTTTGAGGAACCGTCGATATTGATCTTAATAACTCTGTCCACAAGAGGCGACCAGTGTCCCACACGGTTGACCGGACGCATCTGCTGCCAGGTCCTCTTCATAGGACGCGTGTGAGGAGCGAGGGATGATGCCGAAGGCATAACAGGGGAAAAGCGTGACAGAATCTTAGCTTCTATTGGATCCAAGTCTGCAGCACTGTCGCACTTCAGCTGAAGAGTTTCTTGGAGAGCGCTGAGTATTTTCACCCACAAAGCCTTGAGATTCAAACAACAGTCTTGGAAAATTCTCCTATTCCTCTCCAGCCAGAGGTTCCAGAGAATAAAGGAAGGGCCAATTGCCCACGCAGTGTGAAGAATGGACGCCTTGGTAGGAGGACGACCCAGGCGCTACCAAAATTCCTCCAAAGAAGATACATGCCAACAAGGGCAACCCCAGGCATCACACCAAAGATGCCATATTCATTTGGCAAAAGAGCATTGGAAGAAAAGGTGAGACCCAGTCTCTTCACTGCTGCGGCAAAGCATACAAATAGACGGCCCCTGAAATCCTCTTCTGCAAAGGTTGTCCCATGTTAGACAGCGGTTGTAAGTGAGAGCCCATAGAAAGAAGTTACATTTCGGCCATGAAAAACAATTCCAAATTTTCTTCCCCCATAAGAATTCCACTTCACCAAAACATTGCTTTGTCAGCTCAAGGTACCTAAAAGACACTGAGTACTGACCATTTGAATCACCTCCCCATGCCAAAACATCTCTCCCCCTCAAGGAGCTGCATCCTCTAGCAGCGAGAATCTGTGATAACTCCAGCCGGTTCTCAACAGTCCCTCTCGACGGCCAGTCAGAAGAGTTCTTCCATCGGTAAGCAATAGTCATACCCAGATTAAAACCTTCTTTATAATGCTCCACTGTGTCCCATCTAGCATCCAGAAAGGAGTTACAAAGGGGCTGCAGATGAGGATGAGAGGATAAGAGGGGAGGAGCTCCATCCCAGGAATCTTCCCAAAAAAATGCATCCACACCACTGTTGCAAATCCAAAAGAGGTTGCATTGCACCAGGTGAGCACCAAGCTTGAGGGTGTTCCACACCATAGACCCTCTTCCCTCAATAGGAAGCCTGGGATATCAGACGGAGCAACCCCCGAAAAATACTTAGAAGACAAGATACGGGCCCAGAGGTGGGATTGGTTGGAGCACCAACGCCAATACAGTTTGGCAGCAAGAGCTTGACTAGACAGGATAGCGGATCGCAGCCCAAGACCTCCTTCTCTCTTTGGCCGGCACACAGTATTCCAATTAATGAGACTCCATTTAGAATTCCGTAAATTACCGCTCCAAAGAAATTGCCAGGAAAGGGCATCATATTCTTTAAGAAAATACATCAGAGCAGCCTGGACCATACTGCGGTGAATGGGCAATGCTTGGATCACGGATTGCAGCAGTGTCACTCTCCCAGCAGTAGAGAGCCATCGGTGGGTCCAATGGTTAATTCTTTGCCTTAATTTGTCAAGAACATTCTGCCAAAAATGCCTGGGCTGTCTACCAACCACTATGGGGATTCCCAAATAAGTCACCGAGAGAGAATGAGTCTGAAATCTCAGGGTAGTGGCAATCCTCCGCCGAATAGACTCCGGAGTGTTGAAGAAAAAAATGGAGGATTTGTGCTCATTGATTTTCTGCCCTGACACCGCTAAGTAGGTATCCAAGGTACCCCGGAAAGCTTGCGCTTCCCTAATCCGGGCTCTCCCTGTCAGGATAGTATCATCAACAAATTGGAGATGAGTCAACTTGGCTAGCCCATTTTCCCACTGCCATCCGTGAATCATATTCTGAGTAGCCCGAGATTTGATAAGTCGGCCAAGCCCCTCAGCCAGAATAATAAACAAGTATGGTGAGAGCGGGTCACCTTGGTGAAACCCTCTAGAGGCACCAAAAAGCCTGGATGGCTCCCCGTTAATGAGGACTGAATAGGAAGGTGTAGTGACACAACTTAGCACCCAGCGTATCCAGTCCTGATTAAAACCAAAAGCTCGAAGGATTTTTTGCAGAAAGCTTCAATCAGCCCTGTCATAAGCCTTAGCCAAATCGAGCTTAATAAACATGGCACGCTCCTGAGACATACTCATGGAGTGGATTGCTTCAGAGGCGATCACCACCCCGTCCAGAATTTGTTTCCCAGCAACAAAGCCTCCCTGTTCCTCTGAGATGACCGTGGGGAGCCATACTTTGAGCCGCTCCGCAATGAGCTTAGTGATTATTTTGTAAACCATATTGCAGAGCGCAATAAGCCTAAACTGATCCAACTGATTAGCCTGTTCCTTCTTCGGGATCAGTACAAGGAAAGTTGCATTAAGCGCTCTGAGCATTTCTTTGCTGAAGTAATACTCCTGCACCACATCCAAGAGATCTTGACTGATAATTTCTCAGAATTCTTGAAAAAATTCGGCTGGAAAACCATCCGGTCCAGGCGCTTTGCCTCTGCACATGCTGAACACGACCTTCTCCACTTCCGACTTATCAATCGGCCTCATAAGAGAATCATTCATTTCAAGTGTAACAACAGGAGGAATGCAGGATAAGACAACGTTCTCTTCCCATTCAGTAGGAGGTGGAATACCAGATAATAGCTCGGAATAAAATCGAACGGCTTCCTCGGATATGGCAGGGGAGGATGATAAACAAGTTCTATTTGAGATGATAAGAGAAGAAATATAGTTCCTGTTGCGCCGCGCTTGTACCGACTTGTGAAAGAAGGCAGTGTTCTTGTCGCCTTCCTGGAGCCAGTCAATTCGGGCCTTCTGTTTCCAGTAGATTTCTTCTCGAAGTTCCCACTCAGCTAGAGCATTCAAAGCTAGAAATTCTGCACTGTGGAGATCTTCTGACAAACCAAAGTCACGAATCTGTCTGGTAATAGCATCCAGCCGATCTTGAGCTTTGTTCTTCATAGAATGGAGATTGCCGAAACTGTTTCTGTTCTAGTCTTGCAGCTTTCTTTTCACATACTGAAGCTTCTTGGCAAAGGAGAACATAGCCGTGCCATACTCAGGCCCTCCCTGCCTCCACCAATGGGTCATCAGGCCATGGAGAGATGAATCCCGAAGCCACATTCGCTGAAACTTAAAGGGAGGTTTCTTGGGTCCAGCAATATGACTGGTAGTAAGTTTAATGGGCCAATGGTCGGACCCTTTCCAATCCATAATTTCAGAAGCAAGAGAAAATGCCCTAGAGAGCCAAAAACAGGATACAAAGAATCTATCTAAGCGCTCAGAGATGGCATCCTTACCTGATCTTCTGTTGTTCCAGGTGAAGAGCCCATTAAGGGGTTTAACATTCGAAAGGCGCAACAGATCAGTATTGTGTCTAAGAAGTTCGGATGTGGGGTCTAAACGTGCTCACCCGCCCCTTTTTTCCTCCAGGCAAAGAACAACATTATAATCTCCTCCCATGATCCAAGGCAGGTAAGGATGACAGCTTCGTACATGTCGTAAGTGTTCCCATAGCTTGAGCTGCCCAGAGATGTCAACAGGGGCATATACAGTGGTGACCAAAATCAGCTCCCCAGTTTCCAGAGAGGAAGCAATCATGGAGAGAGCCGAGAGACTAGCCATCCAATGGAGTGGTGTGACCTTCCCAGGATCCCAACAGATTGCTACACCTCCAGCGCTTCCTAAAGCTCCCACACATTGACATTGCCCAAAAGGCCAAATTTTTTGCATACAGCTAAACATAGCATCAACAGAAAGCTTGGTCTTCTGGATACAGAGGATATCATGAGAGTGCTCAACTACCAACTTCCGCATAACTTTTTGTCTGGGGGTACTATGCAATCCCCTTACATTTCATGACAGCACAATCATTGGGTGGTGTGGGTGAAGTGTTCATCCAGGGTCTTTACCACCCTTGATTCTACCAGCAAATCCCCTGTGAGTTTGATTTTATCATGATCCTTCTTGCGTCCCACTCTGGATGGTGTGGTGAAGGAAACTTTCTTGAATGGTCTTTGCATTAAGCCCAGTGCAGATGACGATCCCTTCTCTTTCCTGGAGACCTCTGCGTCTTTAACCAAGTCTGCCCAACTGTTATCCTTATCCTGCTGCGCTGGGATTACTACAAGAGTCCCCTCTTCCTGGGTTGGGGAGATCTCCCGAATCGGCTGGATCACCATATCTTGAGTTTCGTTGAGGAAAGATCACTTCCCTTCACCATCTGAAGGGCCTCCTAACTCTTCTTGCAACATACCATCTTCAATAGCCATGCTGTCTAAAGTTTCAAAACAGTTAAAACTCAGCTCCACAAATCAGTCTGGATTCTGCGCTTCTGCCCACGTCCCTTCGCACGGCGTCGGACTTGGGTGAAGCCATCTTTGTCAGGGCCGTTATGATAAGATGAACCATGGTTCGCGGTTACAGCATTTGAGTGGGCTTTACCCTTTGTTGCGCTGCCAGACTAGCCAATTGTAGTATCCAATTGGACCGATTGGACTGCCCCTTTGCCTCCATTGGTATCTATCCCATTACCTCTCGCAGCCTGAGGGCATTGACGATGTAAATGGCCATACACATGACAGATTCGACAGCGAAAAGGGATAGATTCATAATCAATTTGTTGGACCCAGGATGAAGCCCTCAGACAGATTTCCATAGAGTTTGGTAGGGGGTTATTTAAATCCATTTCAACACATATACGAGCATAGGAGATCAATTTTTTGTCCAAGGATTGATGCGCTATAGCTGTTGGCGTTCCTAGCATGGCTGCTATTTGACGCAAGATATCTTCTCGCCAAAATTCCAGAGGGAGTCTCGGGAGACGGACCCAAACAGGTACGCGGGTTGGCAGATCTTTCGCAGAATTGAAGCCTGCATGCCAGGGTTTGAGAAAAATGCCGATACGGTCATAAAAGTAGGGTCCTCCCTCGAAAATCCGATTCCTATCAGATACAGAGGAGAAGTTCACCATAAAATAGCTGTTGCCTGCCAACATAATATCAAGATCCCTCTCAACCTGCCAGGTGGGCCGAATCCAGGCTTCCAAGGCCGACAGGGAGATTCGAATGCCCAAAAACTTGCAAATCAAAGCATGAGCAGATAAATACTCTACATCCTCTGGAGAAATGACCAACACTGGCCGGTCCTGGCTCCTCGGGAGGCAGCCATTCACTCTGTTAGTCCTGGAGCGCTCGCTGGAATAAAAAGACTCTTTTCCCTGGGAAAAATCCTCCTACCCATGACGCACTTCGCCATAACCCTCACCTGGGCCAGCAATCTCTGTTCCGCCGCTCGCTGCCATCGTTCTCCTGACCACTCTCGGTATCCAAGCTCCAAACACTTAGTACCCACCGGACAACTTAAGATATTATTAATTATTTCCATAATTAAATATTTTGAAAAAGTGGACATGATAGTCCGCCCTTTTCGAAATTGCTTTTCCTCAAGCAATTGCAAGCTCCACTGCTCTGACTCTCCCCAACTGACCATCTTTGTAATACCTACGTTCCAATTCATCATTGAGAACCTGAAAGTTCTGGCTCTCTTATTTTAATTTCTGGTTCAGATTCCTTTGCTTCTGACTCATGTGATATCATCTCTATGTAATGTACTTGACCTCGCCCAAGACATATGTGACCGGGCTCCCAAGGATCCTTAAAAAAAGTTGCAAGTTGATCTTGGTGGCAACTCTTTATGTTGAGAAACTCATTGCTGAAATGGATTTTTTTGCTACCCAAATGCTGATGTCTCTTGTTGTCAAATAGGTGGTGTCTTTGAAAAGAACTTGTTCTTGGGTGCTGAAGATTCCAAGTTTAAAGCCCTCATAATAACTTCTTGCAAAGACAGAGGGTCAAAGGCTTTTACCAAACCCTTGAATGGTTCAGTTAGTCCTATAAATAAAACAATGTCTCCTTTTTGTCACATTAGGAACCATAACTAATAATCTCTGGAATTTTGCAATATAGCTGTCCATAGTTCCATACAACTTACCTTGAGTTAATTCCCTGAAGTGGATCTCATGATCTTTTCTATTGAATTTCTCTATCAATCTATGGCTGAATTCTTTGAATGTGGAAATAGATCCATGCCCTTGGGTGATTATACCATGATACCACCACTCATGTGCCACTCCTTCCAAGCGGAGGGTAACAAATTTGATTGCCTCTTCATACATCAAATTCAGTGAGAGATAGGTGTCCAACATCTGTAACCAAGACCTGAAAGAACATTTATTGGATCCATCACAAGTTGGAATGGTAATCTTTCCCAAACGTTGTTGGATATCTATAAGGCGTTGATCCCGCTGATTTCTTCTTCCTCTCCTAGAACTGTTATTCATTCTTAAATCACATAACTCTCTGAAAGTCAATGCATCTTGTAGTGCATGGTTGAGTTCTGCATATTCCTCATGATATGCTTCAACATTACCTATGCGAGGTTGTTGAAGCTCTACTTCTTTTGGCTGCTCTTATTCTCTTTGCAAAAATTTTGCTTTGAAAGTTCTGGAAGGAGGGTGGATTGAGACCTTTTAATTGGCTGAGGAGCTTCCTTCTCCATTTGCTTGATTCGGGTTAATACACTGTATAGCTCAGACTAGTTCTGACATGGATTCTTTCAAAGTCTTTTGGATTGTCTTTTTCAAATCCTTTAGACCTTGGTTGATTGTTTTATGTAAATAATTGATTTCATCTGAAGAAAGCCTTTTTTCTCTATCACCCATGTCTTCTTCTTCTATCTCATGTGGCTGGACTTTTCTTCTTTTTATTTGATACTATCTTAATTCTCTTCCACTAATACCACTGGCATGCATGTGATATTAGCATATGATTGCATACAGATGTTAACTTTCTTAACATGTTGGAAAGAGCAAGGCTCTGATACCACTGTAATGTCTCTTTTGATAGTTTTTCACAAATCTGAATTTTTATAGTTATTTCCTTTTAATATTGGAACATTAGTATTATTACTTGAAAACAACATGCAATACTGATAATGAAACCTTGCTTGAAACTTCATTGAAACCCTTATTGTATTGAGATGAAAGCATAAAAAATACTAATAATGAAGGAAACAAGATTTGCACATGCAATACTGGAATACCATATCCAACTAAAATATTTATTTAAATGGGTTGGATCCACAAAATACTAGGGTTTATACAATTGAATCATCAAAGGGGTATTGCAAAAAATATTACACAATGTATGCAACATGAAATCTAGGTATTTATTGTAATCATTCAATAGCAAAGACACTCACAAATTGCTGTCTATATCATCATGTAGCAGTCCTAGATGGATTGCAACCCAACGCAACAGTCAACCACGCAACATAGTTGTAGGTGAATGAAACCCCAACGCAAGACGGCCCATAAGAGAGAAACCCCAACGTGATAGTCTAGGGTTGTTTTCTGACTGGTATGGCAACAACAGTGTCCAAAGCAATGAATGGCAGTTCCAAATGAGTTGTGGCAGCTCCCCAAGGATGCACAACGGTGATTAAAATACTCCAATTAGAACATTAATATTATCTCTTGAAAATGACATGCAATACTGATAATGAAAGCCCGCTTGAAACTTCATTGAAACCCTTATTGTATTGAGATGAAAGCATACAAAATACTAATAATGAAGGAAACAAGATAATAAATTGCACATGCAATACTAGAAACTGCATCCAACTAAAATATTTATTTAAATGGGTTGGATCCACAAAATACTAGGGTTTATATAATTGAATTATTAAAGGGGTATCGCAAAAATTCTTACACAATGTATGCAACATGAAATCTAGGTATTTACTGTAATCATTCAATAGCAAAGACACTTATAAATTGCTGTCTATATCATCATGCAACAGTCCTAGATGGATTGGAACCCAATGCAACATTCAATCACGCAGCACCACTGTAGGTGAATGAAACCCCAACGCAACATAGCCCATAAGTGAGAAACCCCAATGTGATATTCTAGGGTTGTTCTCTGACTGGCATGGCAGCAACAAGCTCCAAAGCAATGAATAGCAGTTCCAAATGAGTTGCGGCAGCTTCCCAAGGATGCACAATGGTGATTAAAATACTCAATACCCTCACAAAAAATTAAAAATTTGAATTGTCCTTTTTTGGACAAAAAACAATAATTTCGGATTTTTTTAAAAACCCTTTCTAGTATATTTTCGAATAAACAAGTTGAAACAAACCCTAGATATTAACATGCAATTGAAATATGCAAAACTAATAATACCTAATTGGAATATTGATTCAATGAGGTGATTAAAAATTTATTACAACAAACCCTAACTGTAAAAGTTCATAAAAAAATGATTTTAGCAATAAATACCAATTATTATCTAGGAGAACAAGGTACAATAGTTTATCTGGAAGTACAGGACTATAGTAGCGGTATATATCACTGTAGTAGCAACACAAATCACTGTAGCAGCAGTAGAAGCTAAAAATGGAGAAGCTAAAAATGGAATAAATCATGATTTGCAAGCACAAATATGATCTTTGGGTGGAATCACCACAATTGGTTAGAGGGTTTTCGTCTTCTACACTTGAATCTGAATGGTGAGGGTTTTCCTCTTCACAACTCGTACCAACTATTAAGGGTTTTCGTCCTTATGTTGAAAACTGATGAACTGAAAGGCTCAATCAATTGAAAAAATATATTGATCATAAATTTGAATGGTTACAAATGAGAGAGAACTCCCAATTTACAGACTCAGTTGTCACTTTTAGGGTTATGGTTACACTTTTAGGTTTTACCTTTTTCTTTTATTTTCACTTTTCTCGTTTTCTCACCCTTTATTTTTATGTCTAATAATAATAAAATAATATTATTATTTTTTTAAATAAAATAAAAAGTAAGTTACTTAGACAACTCAAAATATTAACTTTATTATTTTTCACTTTATGGGAAAAAGGGAACATGATAGTCCGCCCTTCCCAAAGATTGCTTGCCCTCAAGCAATTGTAGATCCTACACTCCAACTTGGCTGCACATCTCTTCAATGCCAAGATCCCAAATTATCCTTGGGAGTTTGCTAGTCCCTCTGCCTAATTTCTTCATCCACCTGTTATACACAACCACCAATAAAAGGCAATCTGATATCTGCCCACTGGCAATATTCTGATCATTTGCACCTTCTGTTTTCTTAGATAGCAATAAAAGCTTGGTCCTCTTAGCATTATATTTATCATCTTTTGGAGATACAAATGGTGAGTTATGACTTAGGCAAGGTGCTGTTGTAACTTGTAAGAACTGAAACCAAACAACTAAAGAGTGTACCATAGAGCATCATCTTTCCAATTCTCACATCTACCGGTAGTTTTGCCAAATGATATCCAAGGGCAGTCTATTCTTCATTCTTTTTAAGAGTTCTCTCATATAATTTCAAACTCTGTTGATACTAAAATATCCTAGTGTCATTTTCTGCTTGTGATTTTAGAAGACCCTGGTGCAACTTCTGGATTTCTTCATTGTCGTTTTGCAACTATTGAATCCCGGTCATGATTTGCATCCTGAGATTATGATTCTCATGATGTAAATTGAAAAGTTCATTTTGTAAAGTGGAAAAATTATACCCAGTATTTCCATGATCATGAGTTGAACGTTCATATTTTGCTTCAGTTTGAATGGTTTGTCTCTTGGATTTGCTCAATTTTTCTTCCAAGCTCTAAATTTCTGTGATCAGTTTATTCTTCTCTTGAGTTTTAGACTGTAGCTTATGACTCATGTTACTTGCTTCCTCTACATACTCATCACTTTGCCTCTTAAGCATAGACACTTGCCCCTGAAGTTCATTGATCCATGCCTTGTACGATGATGAACCTTCAATAAGCTTTTGATTCTCTTCTTGATCATGATGCCACTTTTCTTGCATTTGTCATAGCTATTCCTCAACTTGGATATCCGAGAAAGCAACTCCTGCCCATGCTACCATTGAAAGCACTTGTGGTTTTGGGTGTTCAAGTAGGTCTTCTTTGCCTTTCCAAAAAGCATAGCTCAAGCATCTCCCCTCAAAGCAATAAGTACAGACAAGTATGTTTCTCCTACTTGTCTCATGCCATCTTGACTGTCACATATTTCGGCATTCATTTGGGAGCCAAGGTTTACTTCAAGATAATCCTGAATGGCATCACGATATGAGTGGCCTTTTGGTAGACTAAAACTCTCTATATAACCACAACTGTGACCTCTGTTGAACATACCGCCAATAATAAGTTCATCTTTGAGACGGTCATATTGGAAGCTTTGCAACTACTCAAATTCATCTTCCATAGGCATATCATTTCCTCTGCTGAAACTTGAAGTATGCTGTTCTAGGCACTTCGTGATTCTTAGCCATAATTATGCTCGAACATCCTTGGTCCAGATTGAAGTTGGCAGGATAAAATCAGTTACAACCAATGAAATGAAGTTTTCTGGTCCATCTGCATCTTCAAAGCATTGGAGAAGCAGGTGGGGAATTATTCTGAAGAATATGAGCTTGCCACCATGCTGATTAGTATTAGAAAACTGTTCAGCTTTATTAAGCATACAAACAAATGATCCTAGAACATTTGCAGTAGAATAGAGAATATCTGACATTGAGTCATGTGCCTTTAATGACAAATCTTTTGATGGAACTGCTAACAATAGCAATGGAAGGTAGAGGCCCTGTTTGATGATTTTTTCACAGTGCTTATCATCTTCTGTGATATTTTTCAAACATCTCAAAGCTGCAAAGGAAGTTGTTGTTGGTCCTCTCGGTGGATTTGCAAATGCATCTCCTGCAGTAGCACAAAGAGCCCACCACAAACGTTTCCTCCATCTTATGTCATTTTGCAGGGTGTCTCTTTGCAACTTTGCTTTTTCATTAGAATCAATCTGTGGTGCTGGCGATTCTGCCCTTTTATCCATTTTGAAACAAGGCTTAATTTTTGCGTTCAAAATTTGGTTTCCCATTCCTTTTGAGCAAGCTGAATTATATGCAATTTCCTTATTGTCAATAGATTCATGGCCTGTTTCTTCCAAAACAACACCAAATTCCTCAAGTTCTTTCGTTGTATGATCCTGTCTCTGTTTGTTAAAACTGAAGCCAGTGGGGAAAATCTATCCATTTCATTCCACAGTTGGTTTGGGAATGCATCTCTCATGCTACACTGTACATGATGCAACACCCCGATAATGTGCTCATATTGTTCTGCTAAAGTACGATAAGCCTTTGTAAAATTCTTCAACTAAGCTAACAAGTTTTGGACGCTTCTTAATCTCATCATCCTGCATAAGAACTTGAGACTGCAGAGATGTATCCTCTTCAACAACCAAACATCCCCTGGTACATGATTGGTCATAGCTGGCCTGTCAGTATCTATGCTATTTTTGACATGTCGAAGCTCTCCAGATAAGCTATAGGTATTTGACCAACTACTTGTGTTGTAACGAGTAGAGGGCTGCGATTCTTCAGGAGACTTTTTATCCATCGTAGCAGGAAGTTGTTGTCTGAGCAAAAGAATTGTCTCTGCAACTGATTCAATTCAAACACCCTTGTTTGTAGCTGCTCTTGAAGTACTCTATTATCTGCAGGTTTGATCTCAAAATCAAAAGATTTCTCATTCAACCGAGCATTAAGTTTTGAGATACACTGTGACATTTCAAAAATGTTAGCAGTGTTTGGACCAGATTCAATACAACTTATCATGCGCTTTTCAATAACTTGCATCCGTGTTTTCTTTCCATGAATCTCAATAGAATTCTCTCTCTATTGATCACTAGAAGTAAGTCCCTGAACTGTAACATATGGCTTCAACTTATCTGCACACTGATCAACAACATTTTTAACTAGTGTGTGTTTTAATCTTTTAGGACTTAGTGAATGTAAATCCTCTGTTTGTTAAAGAGTTGAATAGACTAAATCAGGGTAATAATATGCAATAAATACAACCACTGATTTGTTACAGAATCGACTAACTTCGACTTTTCTAAAAATAGTAATAAATAGTCCAAGTAATAACTTAGCTGGAAAACAACTAAGACGGATGATTTGGAGGCTGGAAACTGAGGTAGAAGCTGGTCTGAGTGTTGCAAATAAGGTATTGGTGTCAGAACCCCTCTTGGATAGTAGCGCCCTAATTGGACAATAGCGCCATTATTGAAAATGTGGCGGTAGTGTTCTCATATTGGCAATAGTGTCCTCTATGCAGGACTGCCTGAGCTTCAGGGTGCACCTGTGTTTGGATCTCTGAGGTCTATTTCTGCGTGCATGAGTTCTGAAACTTTGTATATTGCCTATTTTGATTGAATTTGTAAGCAAACCCTAATCCTTCATATTGTTAGGGCATTTGGTTGATACAAGCTAAAAAGTGTGTTTATTAGTGGGGTAGGGTGGACATCTTTAACACCTTGCTGTAATGAGAGTTTCCTACATACCAATACTCCGAGGGATCAAGCCCGATGTAGTTCTCCTCACCTAAGTGCCGGTACAAGTGCAAGTGAAGCTAGTATGATAGTGGCCTTGAGTGTCTTGAATGTGCTTGAGACTGGAAATTTGGGTAATCTAAGCTTAGGGCTGCTGTAGATGGTAGTATGCAAAAGTAGGGCATAATAGGGATTGATAACCTTAATTGTGCACAACTTGTTTTTGAGTTTGAATGTGTATTTTGCATCTGATTTCTATCTAGTGGTTAGAGGGCTAAAAGTCATGTATTTATATTGTTCTGATGTTTATGCGGGTGTTAAAAGAGGTCTAGGCCGACCCTAGGATGTTCTAAATTTGAAAAGATATCCGTTTGTGAAAAAGAGAGGGAAAGGACATTAGTGCCATTATTGGGCTACTAGCGCCATGTGGTGCTAGTGTCCTTATTATGGCGCTAGTGTCCAAGTGGCAGAACAGTAGGCCCGAAGGGTCAAGATCAAGAAATGAGGGTCTGGGACTGCTTTAAGGATGACTAGGGACACACTTGTGGCATGCATGAAAGCTGGATAAGTGTGATAATAGGTTCTAGGATAGGTCTAGGGCTAAGTTAGGGATATGTAGTCTCAAGTAGCACTTTTAACACTCAAATACCACTTTTAGGTGATTACAATGTGCAACTAGTGAAACTTCCTACTCTGAACCAACCAATAATACGGATAATAAATGATGGGGAAAATCATCACTCATTCAAGACCAAAGTCATAATTGTCTGCGTTGAAGCCACTACATTTTCTGCATGATTCTTATTGATAGTTGCAAGGAAGTGTTGAAACATTTTAAGAATAAGATCAATACATTCAAGATCCAACATCATAACATGTCTTGACCTTTGCCATAGCTTCTAGAATTTTGACCTTCCTAGCATAAGGACTTTTGATGTCATCTAGATCTTGAAATCTTTCCACAATTATTCGAAATATCTCCCTCATGGTATTGCTGCGGTATGGAAATTTAGGAGCTGTTATTCTTGTAATTTTACAAATACAAGTGATAATTGCAAGTCTCACCTCTTTGTCCGGGTGTCTCAAAAGCTTGGACTTAACCAATGAAATCAGTGATGGAGTTATTGCCCATTACATAGCCTCAGAATGTGTCTGTTCTACCATGGATAAATATATCTCCATTTCCTCCACAATACTGAGTAGAACATTTTTGATTGACGCGGTTGCTCGAGTTTCTTTCTTGCTTTGTAAAACTTTATTCCTAAATCATCTTTACTCATTAACTCCATGATTCACAAGCTATGTATCAAATAGTAGCTGAAAAAATTAATTCTTCCCAATAGTTTGGTAAGAGCAAGGCTCTAATACCACTGAATTGTCCCTTTGTGGACAAAAAACAACAATTTTGGATTTTTTCGTAAACCCTTTCTAATAAGTTTCTGAATAAACACATTGAAACAAATCCTAAATAATAACATGTAATTGAAATATGCAAAACTGATAATACCCAACTGAAATATTGATTCAATAAGCTTATTACAAACTTATTACAACAAACCCTAATTGTAAAACTTCACAAAAAAATGAATTCAGCAATAAATACCAATTATTATCCGGTAGAACAAGGTACAACAATTTATCTACAAGCACAAGATATTGTAGCAGCAATACGGATCACTGTAGCAATGGTACATATCACTGTCGTAGTGGTATAGATCATTGTAGCAACGGTATAGACCATTGTAGTAGTAGTACAAAGAACTGATAATGCAATAAATCTTGATTTGCAAGCATAAATATGATCGTTGGTTGGAATCATCTCAAGGGGTTAGAGAGTTTTCGTCCTCTATACCTGAGTTTGAATGGTGAGGGTTTTCGTCCTCACAACTCATACTAACTATTACGGTTTTTGTCATGCTGAAAACTGATGAACTGGAAGGCTCAATCAAGTGAGAAAATATATTGATTATAAATTTGAATAATTACAAATGAGAGAGAACTCTCTATTTATAGACTCAATTGACATTTTTAGGGTTAGGGTTACACTTTTAGGTTTTCCCTGTTTCTTTTATTTTCATTTCCCCCCTTTTCTCACTATCTTTATTTATTTATAATAATAATAAAGCAATATTAAGTTGTTACTTTTTAATAAAATAAAAAGTAAGTCAATTAGACAACTTGAAATATTAACTTTATTATTTTCACTTTATGGAAAAAGGGGGACATGACAAAATTGATAATAATCTTTAATCACATTGAAATAGCAATTAGTCCTAATTTGCAAGCACAATTATGATTACTGGATGGAATCACCTCAATGGGTTAGAGGGTTTTCATCATCCACATCTATATATCAAAGGGTTTTTGTCCTCATATGAAAAGATTGAAAATAATGGCTCAAGCTCTAGATAAGGGTTTGATTGTCAAAGATGAATAATGAATAATAATTTTTTTGAGCCCAACCCCTCCTTTTATAAGTTTCCTTTTGCCAATTTACCGTAAAAGTATTTAAAAAATACTTTTAAATAAATATTACTTTATGTCCCACTTAATGAATATTACTTTTGGCCCACATGATAATAGCAATAAATAAGTCTCTTTTCCATGTTATGAAATAAAGTAACTTAGGACTACTTAAGATATTATTATTAATTATTTTCATAATTAAATATTTTGAAAAGGGGACATAACACTAATACCGTACATTGTCTAATTGTTTTAATCTTTAGCCACTAAAGGCTTCTAAGATTGTACTCATTTTCAATTACATTATTGAGTTTGCCTTGAGTATCAATAGGTTCCTTCTTGGTTTCTACTTTGGTTTTCAGACTACTAAACCATTAGAGTGCTGATCCTTTAAGGCTATGTACCATATTAGGAACTTTCTTTTCTTCGGGAATTATCCTACAACGAAAAGAAAATTTCAACTGTGCTGATTCATGCTTAATGTGCTATCTTATAATGCTACTCTTACTCAATTGCTTTGAAAAATATATCCTTATGCCTTAGTAGGAATGCTCCTTCATGCTTAGATGTCAATAATAATTCACTTAATGTAGCCTGAAATGCTTATCTTGGTATCGCCTTTCTCTAGTGTGACACATCTATAGCTTTTCCCTATGAATCTTCATGAAGTGTTATATGCATGTCTGTGATTGCTGTATAAACTTAAAGAAGTTATCTGCTAATTTGTGATACTACTATGCAAAGTATGGATTAAATTGCATGCTTATGTCATTAACAACCAGGTCTTTCATGGAGCAGACAGTGACATCCTTTGGCTTCAACGGGACTTTCATATCTACGTTGTAAATTTATTTGACACTGCAAGGGTAAATTACTAGCGTTTTTCTCAAAAGTTATCTCAAATCTTTAAACAATTTTTTGAAGCATCAATATTTTATGAATTTACTGCAACCTTTTTTCCCGTTATTGAGAGGAAGTTGGTTAGAAAGGATGGACTCCACTTATAGAAAAATTGTTCATTTGTTGAACTGAATTTCTTCCTGTCCTAAAATGTATAGTGAGCATTCTGTTGAGAGATGAATTTGTATTATGTGACTATTTAGCATGCATTTTCCTTCTATTAGATAATATGAATAGGTTTGTCTATCTGTTCCTAATGCTATACATGATTAAGATGTTAGATATTAATAGTAAAGGGTTTGCATTACATATATAATTACAAATATCTCACTACAGAAACTACTAATCAGATGTGTTTGAAATTATCAATGAATGAACACACCAAATGCTTTCTTACAGAGAGTTTGGCTACTGTTTTAGATATTCTAAATTTGTGTTACATTGAACTGCGTATTGTCAATGGCATTACTTGTAGAACCTTGCATCCTAAAGGTAGATTTATGAAATATCCCTTTTTAAAGCTGAAAGCTTAAACAAGTAATTATTCAACAAACCCTAGTGAAATAATCAACTTTTAGAATTTATTCAAACCCTAGCAATTGAAAATAATTTATTTACTGCTGTAGGTGCCCGAAAATAGCACAAAAAATATTATTCAATGATCTCAAAAATAACAGAAATTATCCCAAAATGATAGCCAAAGAATTCAATAAAAAATCTGATTTTTTATAATGTTTATTGCTGGAAAATATTAGGAAAAATTCAGAATGTTTATCTGGCTGATCCACACTCTTGAAAAGGCCCAAAAAGCCTCCAAACCCAATTGCAAACCCTAGGAGAGAGTTCACTTCCCATGTAGGAGAAATGCAACACTCTGTTTGGGTTCTCTGCCCTAAAACAGTCTTCAAATCAACTCGCCCAACCTCCAATGCAGTTTGCCCACCTGCAAATGCCAATATGGTGTTGAAAACACCCTTCTTCTGCCAATGATGCACAATACAACCTCCTTACAAAGTTGTCCAAGTCTAAAATCAAGGGTTTCCGTCCTTGTTTCAACCACCTTGAAGGGATTCCGTCCTCAAGGAGCAAGCCAAGCTTTTTCGTGCTTAGACTTCAAAGAAATCAAATATAAAAAATAGGATGAACCTCTCTACAAGATCCCTCCTTTACCTTTATAGCCTTTAACCAAAGGGGTTCATCCAAAAGGGAGGGAAAACAATTCAAGTATTAAAAGGACCTTTACTTATAAGCTTTCACTTAATCATTTGAGTGCCCATGACCCTCAAATGTCCCCTTCTTAAGTGAAAATCATAAATTACACTTTTCAAAATATAAAAAGAACATCTCTTATAATCCACTTAAGTGGATTAGTACCAATGACCTTCAAAAAGGTCCCAACTTAAGTGAAATTATAACAATAAAGTACTTTTACAAATGTTCTTAAGAAAATCAAATGTTGCCCTTTTTATTTTCTTTTTTCCCTTAGCCTTTGGGAAAGCAAGCAAGGCTAAAGGTCTTCAATAGTGTCATGCCCAAAAGGGGGACACGACAATCCTCCCCACCCAAAACTGCTTGTCCTTGAGCAATAGCAACAGCCATGGTGTCATGTCCCTCTTTTGGACATAAAGCAATTGAAGACCCTTAGCCTCACTTGTTTTCCAAGGGCTAAGGGAAAAGAGAAAAAGAAAGGGAAACACCTTGGTTTCTAAGAGTAATTGTAAAAATCACTTTATTGTTCTAATTTTCACTTAAGTTGTGTTCTTTTGAGGGTCATGGGAACTCAATGACTTAAGTGGAAATTATAAGAGTACGCTTTTTTAGATTTGAATTAGATCCTTCCCTCCAATTTGGGTGCCACCCTTGAGGAGTTGTATTAAAAGAAATCATAGTTCCATGGAGTTTTCTGATGGGGGGACGGGGGATGTAAGGATGGGTTTCCGGGATGGGGGCCTAAGTTTGGGGATGGTGGGGGGACAGTGGGGGAGGGGGAGGTGCAAATGCATATAGTACTTGAAAAATTAGTTATAAAAATATGTATAAGGAATAAGTATATTGCATTGAACATCAACAATTTGACATTTAGTTTTAACTTTTTAACAATGAAGTTTCGAGTTTGAACCATTGAACCAATGAACATTGAATATTGAAAATGAAAATGAAAATATCGAATTCAAATTTTTCAAAATTTCATAATGATGATTCATGTTTACAATCAAGTATCAACAATGTTCAAAAACAAAATACTAGATACTAAATACTAATGAGTCAATGGCTAATCATCCCCAAAGTTCTCACCAAACTCCTCATCACTGGAACTGTTGGACTTCACATGCTTAAGCTCCTCCAAACCAATACCAAACAACCCGGTCTGTGTAACATCATCATCAATCTATCCTGGCTCCTCTGGCTCTACATCAAATCTGGCTGCTAGACTCTCCTTGTATATGTGTTGCGGTCAATGAGATGCAAGGTACTATGTACAGCCACAACCTTCTCTACCCTCCTAGAGGTAAGCCTGTTCCTCTTAACGGAGTGGATGAAGCTATAAGTAGACCAATTCCTCTCAACAACAGAAAAATTAGAAACTTGGGACAACAAACGAATGGCTCTATCGGTAGTCAAAGAAGCAGGCCCATGCAAAGTCTACTACAAATTTGGTTTCTCTTGTGCCATTGTCTCCTTATCTATTTCGGCCTCCTGTGAATATCCCCTAAGAGTGGCAAATTTTGTCCACTCAATGCGAATGATGCTGGCCTCTATAGAATCGTACATTTTCCGAAAGGCCATCATGAACGCTGCCTTCACCTCAACATCTTGTATAGGTGTAACTCTACCAGGTCTTTGCATATACCACTTTGGGTTCAATGCATAGGCAGCCATGTGCAAGGGACTGTTGAGCTTTTCCCATTTGTGATGAATGATTGACTGAATATGTTCTATGTAGAATTGCAATGTGGGGTTCTTTTGTACAACAGCCTTCATTTGATCAAGTATAGTATCAATGCACTCATACAGCTCTCCAAGGGTAGGTGCATTAGCATCCCCATATCTAATCACAATGAATACTGGAGTAATGGAGACAATATATTTGGCATCAACCCAAAAAACATCACTCTTCACCAACTCCACCCTCTTCCCCTACTCTGTCTTCGACTCAGGGCATCGATTCCATTATGCTGTCATAACCATTAGTTGCAATGCCTCTTGCAGCTCAAGCATCCTCTCCAAGAGAATCAAGTATGATGCATACCTAGTCTCTACATGTTTCAAGAATTCCTTCTTGGAGAAGGTCCTGAAGAGTGCATGTGAAGTGTGGTGATTGCAGATAAACATCTGCACATCTCTAGCATCACTAAAAATTGCTTTGATCCAGCTAATTTTTCCGATGTCCTTGAGTGCATTATTCATGGCATGCACACAAGGAGTCCACCAAATATGTCTATAGGCTGCCTCAATTAACTTCCCTGCAGCGTTGCACACATGGGTGGCATCTGTCACTACTTGCACCACATTTTGTGGCCCAACCTCCTCTATAGCATCTTTGAGCCTCTGGAATGGAAAATCAGCATCCTTGCGATGCATTGAACAATCAATAGACGTAAGTAAATAAGGTTCAGTTGCACTTGTAACCATGATATTGATGAGTGGATGATGCCTAATGTCCGTCCAACCATCCATGACGATGCTGCATCCACTTGTGATCCAGGTATTTTTCATTTTCTCCATTAAAATATTAATCCAATGGCATCATCTGTCTCATCCTTTATTTGCACATTGAATAATTCTGCCAATGGATTTGAAGCATCACTAGTCACCTTGTGTTTCCCCTTTAGGCCTTGTTGCCCCTGAACTAGATGGATTCATTGGCCTCTCGAAAGTACTAAAAGTAGAACTCTGTCTTTGATGACCCCTCCCCCTTGGTGGCAAAGTAACAAATGTAGGTGCATCTTCTTCATTAACACCCCATAATTTACATATTTCAGCCCTAAATTTCAAATTTTTTTCACCTTTTCACATACATCTAAACCTTTGCCTTGGATAACGAGGTGAGCATTTGTTTTAGTCATGCTACCAAACCATTCAAGGTCACATATGTTGCACTTTCATTTCTTAGTGCCCCTAGATTCCCAGGCTTTGTTGGTACCTTGCTTGCAAATTGTTTTAAAGGTTTCTTTGGATCAAAGGGACTCTTAGCATATTTTTGTAGGGTTTGTGAAGGGCAACTATAATTTGGACTTCCAACATAACTAGTTTTATTTTCACGGTCACCCCTCTTTACTTCTAAACTAGGATCATCGGGGGCATAATCATAATCATTTTCTCTTATAGCTTCAACATCAACACTTTGAGGTTGACCCTCATCCTCACTCATGTTATGAGAATAATGACACAGCAAGAAATGATAATTTTTTTTGTAAGTTTATAATTTAAAAATTAAAATTCAAACCATGCATAACGCAAAGGATTAAGACAAATATTTTCTTTTTATTTTTCTTACTTTAGGTCGCACGAAGTGCAGAAATAGAGGATACACACATAAGAATCCTTGTTCTTAACCTTTGTCAAACAAGGATTTCACTTTTGTTTTTCTTCAAGTCACACGAAACGCTGAAGCAGAGGATACACAAAAGTTAAGATCCTAATTTGACTTTCAAATTTTATGATTGATTTTATAATTTAATAAAATATTTATGCATTAATTAAAAATTTAAAAACCTAAATGCTGCTGTCATAAATTGACAATTGTAAATACTTGGTCAAACAAGGATTTCTCTTTGTTTTTCGTATTTCAGGTCGCACGAAGCGCAGAAGCAGATGATACACAAGATGAAATCCTAATTTGACTTCTAAATTCTAATCTTGAAATTGAAAAAAAACTTACAAAGCTACAACCTAGAAAGCAAAATAAATTTGAAATTTAAGTATTTGATTTGAATGAAAATTTAACAATTTAAGCATTTGAATGAATCACAAATAATTATAAGAATTTTCAATTTAGAAATGAATAATGAATCAAAGAACAATACAATTTACAAATGAAACAAAAAATAAAAAATTCAAAGTATCAAATGCATAGTAATAGGGCCTAGTCCTACCTTATGGCTCAAATGATGAACTTGAAGAGTCTTGAGTCTTCTTGGCTTCTCTATCCTCTTCTTGATCACACTTTCCCTTTCCAAATGCTCTCTTACTCTTGCAAAATTTTCCCTCTTAGCTTGCTGCCTCTACTTTCAGCTCTCTACTTCACTCAATGAAGTTTTTGTGTGTTTTGGAATGAGAGGGATAGGGCTTTTTTATAGTTATAAGTTTTTGGGAGGCCTTGGGGGTGGGCGTGGGACCCATTAGCAATTAGGGTTAGGGTAGAGGGCTCACAAACCAAAATATTTTTTAAATTAAAAAAAAAAATGCCTTTATGGCATCCACCAATGCAGGGGATGCCTACACGTTTCCTAGGGGGTCGCGGGACGTTGGGTGTCCCTTGGATGTCCCAGAGTTCCCCAGATGCCCTCTTTTTGAAGGGATGTCTCAGAGATATCCCCTCTTAGAGGGAAATGTCTTGGGGACGACCTTGGTTTGGGGTGGCGATGGAGGTGCGGCAGGGGATGTCCCCTTGATGTCCCTGTCCCAAAAACGTGGGGATTTTGGGGGTGGACGCGTCCCCTTGGAACACTGATTTAAGAAAGTGAAGGTTCAATTGAAATGATGTTAATTATGATATTCAAATCTTGGAGTTTGAGCACGAAAATGCTTGAGCCATTGCTTAGAGGACGAAAACCTTCAAGCAAAGAGATTGAGGATGCAAACCCTCTTTCTTCAGCGGGACAACTTCATCTCGGAGCTGCCATTGTTTTTCAAATTTAATAAAAAAGGTAAAAATAGGGGTTTCCTAGTGTGGCGACTTGCTTGTGGCGGTTGGCGACTTGGTTGGAGAGATATTTGCACATGATTTGGGGTGATTTTGTGTCTTAGATATTATTTTGATTTTATTGTATTATTTTGCACTTGGGCGATTTGATTTGGAAGGGTTCTGACATGTTTTGAGGGCCATTTCATGCCCTAGAATATTTTGAAATATTTTATATATTTTTTCAGCAGTAGGTGACTTGGATTGGAAGTGGTTTGGTAGGGTTTAAGGGCTTTCTCATGTTCAACCTTGATTTTGAATTTTATAGGAATATTTTTGAATTAATTCTTAAATTTTGATATATTGTGGAAGGTCAATTGTACCCCAACATTGGTTGTATTTTTTTATAATATTTTGAGAATATTTGAATAATATTTTATGCCAATTTGGAGCAAGTACAACATTATGAAATTTGTCATAACAATAGGGAATAAATCTGATAATTTTCCCAAGGGGGACTCCTAGGGTTTGAAGCTCCACTTCACCCTTTAAAGGGCTATTTTGGCATATTTGGGTTGCTTAATTATTGAATTGGTATTAGCGTATTTTACGCTATTTTTTGGCATATTAAATCAGCTAAGGTTTGCTGTTCCAAAAATCAGAATTCCTTCTTTTGCTAGGGTTTGACATAAAAAATCAGATTTCAAAAAATATCCCAATTTGAGGACATTTCAATGGTATTAGAGCCATATGTTGGCTAGCGATGGTTTTCCAAGGTGATTCATGCAAGAGGGTGACAAAGAACTAAGGTATTACCTTAGAAGCAATAAAAAAGTTGAATAAAATCAGCAAACAAAAACAATGTCTCATTTGGATCAGCTAAGGGATGAGGCTGAAAATTTATAAGAACAAATGTTTGATAGGTACACACAGGGTCAAGATTAAATGACAGCTATGATGACAGAATTTGTTCGCACTATGAAGAAAATGAGGGGTGACAAACCATCGAATGGGGCTGGTAGTGCTTCTGGAAGTCACAACCTCACAGATCAGCCACCTAAAGGAATGGAGCAACTACACGTAGGCCTAAACAACCTACTTTTTTGCAAGAAGTTGCCATTCCGGAAAGGGAAGAGCAACCCACTTTGAGAGAGTTTATTAAAGGACTATGATGAGTACATGACTTATCCAGCTTCTTTTAGGGATCAAATGGATTTTTCAGCTTTCACATTATGGAAGTATAAACAACTGGGTGGAAATAGGGTTGGCCAAAGGCACAAGGGTAACCAAGGAGGACTTCATCATGCCTTAGGAAAGCTTTCACTTTCCAATTTTGATGGTTCTCCTAAGAGCTCGGCTAGTGCTTGGATTCAAAAGGTAGACACCTACTTTTCGCTTAGGCCTACGATGGAAAAGGAGGCTAATCAGTTTGCTACTTTGCATTTAGAAGGGGCTGTCCATGAATGGTGGTATCATGGATCGATCACTCAAGGACATCAACTTATTCAATCTTATGAAGAATTTAGTAAAATTATCATTGAGAGGTTTGATAGAGCTGAACTGGAATTACACTTTATATAGTTGGCTTAGTTGAGACAAAAGAGTATAGTAGATGAGTATGTGACTGAATTTCAGAAGCTTTTGGTCATGGTAACAGATGTTTCAGAAAGAAGATTGGTGGTTTTATTCATGGAGGGTTTGGCTGATTCCATTAGGTGTTTGGTCAAGGCTTTTGACCAATTTTCTTTTCAAGGAGTCATTCAAAATTCCCTTGATCTTGAGTATTCATCACCCCAAGGTAAAATTCTGCCCTTTGTTTCACAAAAAACTAACTTTTTTGGACCTTTTGGACAACCAAGAGACAATAAATGGGGGCAGCACTTTTGGGCCACCAAAACCAGCTCTTTTGGGGCAACTTGATAGGCCAAACCAGCAAGGTTTGGGGCAGCAAAGGGAGCTGCCAAGATGGAACAATGAGACAAGGAATGAACTAAGGAGGAACAAACTTTGTTTTGATTGTAAATACCCTTGGACACTGGGTCATCATTGCCATGGGAAGGGGCAAGTGCACTACATTGAGGTGCATTCGGATGGAGAAGAAAAGGAAAGAAGAGGAAGGGACAACTACATAAATAAGAGCATTTGGAGATCCTTGGAGTAGAGGACATGAGTGGCACCTTTGCTTCATTATCGGGGACTCCTAGATACTACCCCTTTCGTGTGAAGGGAAAAATTGAAAGGTGTGGATGTTACAATTCTCATTGATAGTGAGGCCACCTCCAATTTCATTGATAAAAGTTTGATTGTTGCATGTGGACTTCAAGCCATTGAATTCAAGGGTTTCCGTGTGACTGTGGCAGATGGCTTTACCATCCTTTCACTAAGGTTCCCAAGCTTAGCATCATGTTGGAGACACACTCCATAGAGGATGATTTTTATGTCGTTGGCATTGGAGAAACCAATCTTATTCTAGGCATGCAATGGTTGCACTCACTTTGGGAGTACACACATAATTACCAAACCATGGAGCTTATATTCGAAAGGAATGGAAAAAAAGTGGTCTTACGTGGTTTGAATGATAAGATGCCATTGTAGGTGACATCAAAAGGCATCGAAACAGTTTCTCCAAAGAAGAAATTGGTGGGGGCAGCGAAAACAAATGTCTTTCCTAATCTGAAACAACCCTCAAGATATGAAAAGTACCACTTGTTTCCTTGTTTATTGAACCTAATGAATGCTGGAAATAGTAATTTGAGTCAAGAGTTCAAGGGGGTAGAATATCAGTTTGTAGATAAGAGAGGAAGGTCTGAAATTTCGATAGGAGGTAGGCCAAATTAACACTCAGAAAGTTCTGAGTTGTTTATGCAAAATTCGAAGATGTCATACTCAGAAAAATCAGGTGAAAAAGGTACAATACAACTCCCAATAAATTCTGAAAACACATGTACAAAGTCTGAGTTTTTCTTCTCAATAAATTCTGAATTGGTAAGGCTAGTACAGCTACCTACCAGGAACAAAAATTCTAATGTTTTGGGCATGCTACAGCCCATGATAAGTTCTGGAAACGCATATGAATGGGGGTACTCTTTTCATGACAAGAAATTGGTTGGTACAAGTATGGTACAATTCTCTATAAATTGTAAGTATGAATCCTTGTTAAGCTCGAAATGCATTCTTTACATGATTGATGTGGTTGACAAGGGAGAGCAAAGGGGAAGACATGAGGCACACATGAGGGTACCAATCCAATGCTTCTTACATCTCTATGATATCTCCTCTCAAGGTATGCTTTCAATATATTTAAAATTTGCTCTCTTTTTGCAAATTGGGAACGCTTTGTCATGGCACATAAGAAGGTATAGGGAGTTGATGGATGCTTGCCAAGGTAACATGCACTCAATGTCTGAGGATCAAATAAACCTTTTTATATGGGGCAGTAAGGTTTTAATATCTAACCATGATCCTTTTTCTAACACACCTTATGAGTGCATGATGATATACAATGAAGATCTATGAGTGAAAAGTCCATCTCAATGCAATTTGGCAATGGATAGGTGGACATTTTGAAACATTTGTAAGGTTCTAAAGTGTAAATACAGCCCTCTAATCATCAAGTACAGGTCTCTTTGTGAGGTTTTTCTATCCAAGGAAGGAAGGCGTAAGGGCATGAGGGCCAAGGTTTGCATGTTGAGGAAGTTTCTAGCCCATGAGAGACATGAAAGGACAAGATTGAGGACACTACCAGCCCCTCGGATTGAGAAATGTATGAGTACTAAAGTCACTATGGAGAGTGGGGGCAGCATTGACATCTCTCACGTGCTCTTAAGGGCATTACCACTTTTGCTTTCAACCACTTCACAAGTGAAAAGGAAGAAGAGGACTCTTTCTTGGATTAATGTGTTTGTGTCATGTGCAGGAGCTGATTTAGGGGCAATAAAAGTCTAAATTTTTGAAGACTACCTTGCTGGAATATCCTTTTCCAGCCACTACCATACTACAATTTCGGAGGCATTGTCTTTTTGCATCATTATTTTGATACGTCCGAGGTATGAGGCCTCAAGGGAAGAAAGAGAGAAGACTAGGAGCTGCTGTTTTTTCATTTCCATCATGTATAAAAAGCAAAAAATCTTTATCTACAGCAGTAGAAGGCTTCGTCATGAGGGTTTTCTTCATTGGGAAGGACCACATATTGAATTTTGCATGAGGCCCATGGTGGGAACAGCGCCTTGGTTACTACGATTGCTTGAGAACAAACAATTTTGGGTGGGAAGGATTGTCATGTCCCCTTTTTGGACATAAAGCGATTGAAGACCCTTAGCTTTACTTGTTTCCCAAGGGGTAAGGGAAAAGAGGAAAAAAAAGGGAAAAGCCTTGGTTTCTAAAAGTAATTGTAAAAAACATTTTTTTGTTCTAATTTTCACTTAAGTTGTGTTCTTTTGAGGGTCATGTGAACTTAAAGACTTAAGTGGAAATTATAAGAGTTACTCTTTTTTAGATTTGAATTAGATCCTTCTCTCCAATTTGGGCGCCATCTTTGAGGAAGTGCATAAAAAGAAAGTGAAAGATAAATTGAAAGGATGTTAATTTTGATATTCAAATCTTGGATTTTGAGCATGAAAAATCTTGAGCCATTGATTTGAAGACGAAAACCTTTAAGCAAAGAGATTGAGGACGCAAACCCTCTTTCTTTCATGGGGCAACTTCATTTGGGAGCTGCCATTGTTCTACAAATTCAGAAAAAGATTGAAATAGGGGTTTCCAAGTGTGGCAACTTGTTTGTGGAGGTTGGCGCCTTGGTTGGAGAGTGATTTGCACATGCTTTGGAGTGATTTTGTGCCTTAGATATTATTCTGATTTTATTGTATTATTTTTGCACTTGGGCAATTTGATTTGGAAAGGTTTTGACATGTTTTGAGGGCCATTTCTTGCTCTAGAATATTATACAATATTTTATATGTTTTTCCAGCAGTGGGTGACTTGGATTGGAGGTGGTTTGGTAGGGTTTGAGGGCTTTCTCATGCCCAAACCCGATTCTGAATTTTATAGGAATATTTCTGAATTAATTCCTAAATTTTGATATATTGTGGAAGGTCAATTGGACTCCAACATTGGTTGTATTTTTCTATAATATTTTGAGAATATTTGAATAATATTTTATTCTAATTTAGAGCAAGTACAACATTCTGAAATTTGTCATAACAACAGGGAATAAATCTGATAATTTTTCCAAGGGGGACGCCTAGGGTTTGAAGCTCCACTTCACCCTTTGAAGGGCTATTTTGGCATGTTTGGGTTGCTTAATTATTGAATTAGTATTTGCATATTTTATGCTATTTTTTGTCATATTAAATCAGCTAGGGTTTGATGTTCTAAAAATCAGAATTCCTTTTGCTAGGGTTTGACATAAAAAATTAGATTTCAGAAAATATCCCAATTTGGGGACATTTCACATGGAGCCGTCCCAATCTTTGGACTTGTGCACAACTCCACTCTAGCTTCTTCCCATGGAAGGAAGACCTCTTGATGAAGCCCTTTAGTGCTGTACTTGAAGATTCTTGGCTGCTTATGCAATCTAGAAATGATACAACAACACCACCTATTCTTCATTTCCCTTTCCATTGAGGCCTTGTACTGCAGATATGCCAAAAGGATGAGAAAAGGAAAATGCTCAGAGGTGACAAAATTATCGATTCTGGAAAAGTTTGTTCCAACAAGGTGATGGCTGGAAAACTGTTGATTGTCCACCTGTCAATACTTACACAAGGCACAAACATGTTAGTCAAAATGGAAGACCTCCTTCCTTCATGTTTCATGTGGGGGTGGCTCTTTTCTTTTCCCAAGCTTGCATACTTGACCAAGTTTTCCAGATGTTGAATGGCTGGAAATATGTGCAAGGCTGCCTTGGAAGGTCTAGTAGGGCTGCTCATGTTGTTCATTCACTCCAAATCCGCCCTTAAACTCAGAATTTCCCCCCTTATGAGGGCTAGAAACTTCCCCAACATGGCTGCAATCCATTCCTCCACCCTTACACTCGTGTGTTCTCTTATTTTGAAGAAGAATGTTCCAAAAGTTATTATATACTAGATGTTTATAGGATTGTAATTGAAGTTGCAACCTTGTATTTTTCAAGAAACATGAAGTTAGTCACTCCCAACTCATACCTTGGGAGTTCCCTCATGCAACTCACCCTCAAAAAACATTTTATGAGCCCACAACTCTCCATAGAGAGGCTGGAACTGTCATGAACATCATTGGAGATTATCTTATGGCTGCCTATCATGATCATTTTGCCTTGCATGTGCACTTTGGAGTGAGTGCTTCCTTGGCAAGCATCCCAATGCTCCTTAGGGCTCTCAATGTGCCTTAAAGCTTCTTCCTTGTGCCAAAGGTGTTGTTCAGCAATTTGCATGAAACTAATAACTTTGAACAATCTTGAAGACATACCTTGTGTGTGCATACCATGAAGAAGTGAACAACCTTGCCATAGTGTCCCCACGAGTGTCTCTTGCCTCTCCTTTTGCACCTTTTTACAAACAAGCTTTCTACCTTCCATATGAGTGCGTAGAGATTGAGGGTGTTCTTCCCTCAAAGAGCTGCTCCTTTGTCTTCCACCCTCTATGAGTTGGAGACCTTGAGCAATCCTCCTATTATCCATCAATTTGCATTTATAGATGTTGCAAGCTCACACCAATTCAATTGAATGTCCAATTGGCTACCTTGTTGCCCAAACACATAGTCAACTATCTTTGAAACACATATTAGGCCTGAAAAGTGTTGAAATTTCATACCTTGGGAGAGCTGTTCGTTCTTTGCACATACCAACTTTTTGTCACAAGAAAAGGACCCAAACTCCCTTGCATTTACAGAATTTATAAGGGGCTGTAATGTGCCAAAATTTCCAGAATTTTTTGTGCACATAAATATCTGAGTTTGCCTATTTGTCCTTTCATTGTCTCCCACACCTATTGTCCTATCACTTTCAGACTTCATGGTACATGTACCCGGCTGAGTTGGCACACTTTTCAACAAATTTTCTGCACATACAACCAAGTTGGCATGAAAATCTCAAAATTTTCTGAGTGTTTTATGGGCCTATTCCTCTTGAAAATTTCAGACTTCTATATGTTATTCGCCAACTGAGTTTTTTCCCATTCAAGGAGTGGTCTTATAATTCATCATCTTCAGAATTTGTCATGCTTTTGAAGCATGGGATTGAATGATTTTCACAATGCCTTGGTGGCTGCCCATACTCAGAATTTGTCGTTCTTTCAACCTCTTTTGATGCATACCACTTTCCAACCTTTGACTTCTTTACTAAACCAAGAGTATGACATAGCCCTACAAGTAGAAGTGGCTGTCACAACTTAAAAAATGTAGAACAAAAAGCACGTACCAAGTTTGTAATACGCTGAAACTTCATGTGGTGCAAGGGTTGTTCCCTTTTTGAAGTTTCAAACTTGGTGATATAAGTGAAGTGCTGAGTTTACCCACTATCTCCAGAAGTTACTTGAGCATGCATAATTCTGATTTTTCAAAACAAACTCAGAATTTCCTAAGCACACCTTAGGTCTCTTTCCCATGCAAATTTCAGACCTACTTCCCTTGCTTACACGCTGAAAATTAATCCCTTCATAAACTTGCTTGGCATCTTCATTTTTAGAATTTATTAAGTTCATGAAACAAGTAATTAATTGATTCTTTACATACCCTAATGGCTGTCCTTTGGCTATTTTGTTGACATCTTTCAAGGAGCAACAATTTTCAGAATTCAATTTACTTACCACACATGAAGTAGGGTGAATCCCTCTTAATGGTGGTGGCCACCCAAATTCAGAAATTGCAGTCTTTTCCCATGGTCTAAAAGTTTCACCTGGATCCCATATAAAATATTCACTTTGATTTATCTCAATATCCATCTCGAAAAGTGGATTGTCAAAATATTGGAAGTCATTTCTATCCCTTTGTTCAAACTCTACATTTTCAACTTTTGATTTCTTTGAAAAACATCCCAAATCAAAGTCTTCGTTAAGTCTAATGAGCTTATCAATCACTTGCTCGATTTCTCTTGCCCTTGCTTCATTCTCTTGCTCCCTAAACCTCTTTTCAACATCAATCTGATTTTCTGCATCCAGAAGGGCCCTTTGACTATTTTCTAATGAGTCCTTGGTTGATTCAATCTCAAGGGTGAACTCTTCAACCTTGAATTTCATTGCCTTATTTGCATCTAAGGCCTCATCTGCAAATTTGATGGCCACATTCTTGTCTTTAATCCCTTGAAAAAATTATGATTTTGTTGCTTCCGTTGTATCCTTGATTGTATGTAAATCCACATTAGTGACAATTTCCTTTAAATGTCCCCTCTCATTATCTATCATTTGCAGCTCCTTTCGCTGTGCATGGGCTTGATGTAAAACTTCACCTTGCTGCCCTCCAATACCTGATTTTTGGTACTCTGAAAAAAATAACACTTGGCTGCCCCAAAATGTTGTCTTTTTGGTGCTCAAAAGGCTTCAAGGTACCAATTTTCTTCGGCTCATTAACCCCATTCAAATCTGATTTTTCTTCTAAGGGGGGCTCTTGATGCCTAGGGCTTGACCCTATAGCCTTTACCCAGCCTTGGGACTTATTTCCCTTAGTTCCTTTTGATAATTCTGTGTAGCTTGTAACAAATCATCGATAATTTCATCCATTGTCCTCTTCTTTATTACCACCTTTTAAATGGGATTTTTATATCCCTCTTTTGGCAAAAACCTAGGTCGTCAATCCATTGAACTCACACCCCACAACTGGCCAAAAAATTGGCTGTAATACTACTAAAATATCCCTTTTTAGGGCTGAAAGCTTAAACAAGGAATTATTCAACAAACCCTAGTTAAATAATCAACTTTTAGAATTTATTCAAACCCTAGGCAATTGAAAATATTTTATTTATTGCTATAGCTGCCCCAAAATGGCACAAAAAATATTATTCAATGATCCCAAAAATAGTAGAAATTATCCCAAAATGATAGCCAAAAAATTCAATCAAAAACCTGAATTTTGATAATGTTTATTGCTGGAAAATATTAAAAAAAATTCAAAATGTTTATGTGGCTGATCCACACCCTTGAAAAGGATCAAAAAGCTTCCAAACCAATTGCCAACCCTAGGAGAGGGTTTGCTGCCCTTGTAGGAGAAATGAAACACTTTGTTGGGGTTTGCTGCCCTAAAACAGCCCTCAAACTGACTTGCCCAACCTCCAACACTGTTCGCCCACTTGCAAATACCAATATGGTGTTGAAAACACCCTTCTTTCGTCAATGATGCACAATACAATCTCTTTACGAAGTTGTCCTAGTGTAAAATCAAGGGTTTCCATCCTTGTTTCAACCACCTTGAAGGGATTCCGTCCTCAAGGAGCAAGCCAAGCTTTTTCATGCTTAGACTTCAAAGAAATCAAATGTCAAAAGTAGCATGAACCTCTCCTCAAGATCCCGCCTTTACTTTTATAGCCTTTCCTCAAAGGAGTGCGTCCACAAGGGAGGGAAAACAATTCAAATATTAAAAGGACCTTTTCTTATAAGTTTTCACTTAATCACTTGAGTGCCCATGACCCTCAAATGTCCCCTTTTTAAGTGAAAATCATAAAGTACACTTTTCAAAATATAAAAATGACATCTCTTATAATCCACTTAAATGGATTAGTACCCATGACCCTGAAAAAGGTCGCAACTTAAGTGAAATTATAACAATAAAGGCTTTTACAAGTGTTCTTATGAAAATCAAATGTTTCCCTTCCATTTTTCTTTTTTGCCTTAGCCCTTGGGAAACTAAGCAAGGCTAAATGTCTTCAATAGTGTCATGCCCAAAAGGGGGACATGACTATTTGTCAATCAGAAATGCTTAACAAGCATGTGGGGTTTGTTAAGCACTCGAGAATTATTTAAAATATTATACCAAATGTATAGGGCATATTGTACTGCTTCACTAGATATACTTGGGAGGCATAGAGATTTTCTTTTGATGTTAAGCAAAAAAGCATATAAATCATTTTATGGAAATTTTAGTGACATACTCCTGTTCCTTATCCCTTCATTAGACTATCTTGATTCTCTATCATGTTTTGCACCCAATTGCATTGTTCTGTTTGTGCCACATTTACTTACAACGATGAATATCAAACAAATATATCTTTTCGATCTCTATCAGTTTATCATTCAAACAGCTTATTTCAAAATTTGCACAACTCTAAAAAATATGATATCATGGTTAAGACATAGTTTTTAATTGTTTGTTTAATGTTTTGGTGAAGTTAAATTTTGTTAATCATAAAAAGAGGGGAATCCCACAAGCACAAAGCAACAGCAAACTAGGGTTATCTTAATTGACCATGGGAAGACAAGTACAACAAATAGGAAGATCAGGCCATGTCTAAAGACATTGGCCTACTTACTAACACTTAAAACTATCAAAGCAAAAATACACGACCAACTGAAGCCTGGTCATGTTTGTCCTTGGCCTTTGTTACAATTATGTCATCATCCTCGTCCAGCATGACATTGATCTTCTCTCTTTCATTCCAGTAGTACTGCCTGTAGATTATTTTCCGAAGAAATCCATGCAGATTCTCCATGCAGCTACAGGTATCTTGGAGTTGTTCCTGGCCACTATCCATCTTGAGAATTTCTTCCTCAAAAACCTTGTATGGTTATACCTTTCTCTCCTTCAGCTTTTCAAGGATTTTATTGCAAGCCTCTTTGACGTACTTCTCAAGTTTAGAGATCTCTTGAAGTAGCTCTTCCATCCTATAATAGACTATTGGCTCTTTCCCTTTCTGATAATAAATAGCCCACTCAGAATTTTTTTTCTTATTTTCGAAAACCACCATTTCGATATGCTTAAGAGGAAACACGTCCATTAATCTCTTTCGTCCTTAATTTTTGATAATAAAGACTTCTTCACATAGAGGCCTGCTGTTTAGGTTCAAAAAGACCTTGTGAAATCTTGACTCATATTCTGATTTTTCTCCCTGATATCTGGTCCATACCTCTCCATGGCAGCCAATGTGAAACAGATATTTTTGGGCTCCACCTGAAAACCACATTCGTAGGTTTGAAGCTCCTGTCTTCATCTCCTGCAACTACACTCTCCCACCTACAAAATTTTCGTATGATCCATTGTGTTGTTCTTTGGAAAGAGGGGGAAAGCAGCACACTGCTTATCTCTCCTAAAGCATCTTACATAAGTTCTAGCTTCTGATCCCTCCTTCAGATGGAGGTTCAGTCAACAAGCGCTCTCTTTCTGTTGTTGCTCAGAAGCGTTTTCCAAAAAATCATGCTCATCTTTCTCCTTTGAATCAATAAAAACATCCTCCTCTTGCATTGGACTTGTGATACTACTCACATTTGTAATTTTGGTATGAGAAGAGTCTGAAATGTCAAAGAAGCAATATTTGGACTTAGAGTCCTGGTCAATTTTTGGGGCCGTAAAGTTACAGTTGTTAGTGATGGCGTCAACGTTTTGAAACCACAAGCCTTGACATAGCAGGTTGCTTTTACTGGTTTAAGGAACTATCGTGAAATAATAGTGAGCTCATGGCATTTGTTCTCTTTCTTGACATTTAAAAATTGTACATGAAATGGATGACTTTTATTTGGGGTCCAAATAGTCTTTTAAAGTGATAGATATATTGAGCATCTGAAATGCTTCTTCCAAAGTTTTTTTTTATTCTTTATGTAGCATCAAAATATGTATTTGCTTTTTAGTTCGCAGATGCAGAATTCCGTATCACATTAGTGGTTTACAATCATTTCACTAATCCTATTTTGTTATGTTCGATAAAAACCTGCTTCCGGCCTCATTTTGGTACATGTTGCAATGGCATTATTCTTTCGTCTATCTGTTAACAGATTTTTTGATAGGCGAACTTGCTGCTTTTCAGGCTTGTGATGTTCTTGGAAAACCACAAAGGTCACTGGCATATTTGCTTCAAACATACTGTGGAATATCTTCAAATAAAATGTTTCAGGTTTGTAGGATAACTTCTGCAATTAGAGTTCTGATAACTGTAAATTTCAATCTTCATTGTCAATAAATGATTTTTTCATTAATATACCACTTTCCTTTCATTCACAGATTGAAATGTAATCTTACTTATCAAACAAAATATGCATGATGCAGAGGCTGTAAAACATTCTATGAAAATTGAAATCATGTTAAATTTTTTATAAGGTTCCTACGCTCCATTCATGAATCAGTTGATAGTGAGGGTGATGTGACATTTTATAAATGCTATTTGACTGTTTGTCTATTGCTGTAATGTATGTATAGAAAGGTAGGCAATACGTATGGAATTTCAGGATTATGATACTAGACGCATAGTATGAGTTGGCAAGCCTCTCAGCCAAAAGGAATGTTAGCCTGGTAGAAAGTTATGTTACCCTTACAGTGCACAGGATAACAAGGTGAAATGTTTAATTGAGGTTGGAGAAAGGGTTCAATTACCTGCTAATGATGTGAACTATTTTTAATGGCTATGAAGCATTTACAAAATATCCATTGTTACATCTATGGAAAGAACTAAGAAATAGATACAAGTTTTCATTATTAGCATCCAAGAAAGCCCAATAAATATGTTGTTACATATAATGTTTTGCACATTATATGAAAGTTTTGTTCCCTTATCTCCTTAAGGGAACAATCAAATTCAATTTTTTGCTTTATTAAAATAAATATTTAATACACCGATTAATTGTGGCACCTAATGACTATTTATAACTTGATTTCTAATAACACTTGATTAAATATTTAAACAAAACCATTTCAATAAATTTTTGTTTAACTAGGCACTCATATTCATCTTTGTAAGTCAATCATGAAGAAAATCACTTGTAACTATCATAATTATGAAATGAGCGCTAGTAGGTATTGAATGCATTGGTGCCTGCAGGAAAATGACTCTGCTCCAATAGGAGTCCCTCCTAATTATAATCTCCCATTTGATTGTCATTGCCATCCTGTTGTCACGTGATGCTGTGATTAATTTCTTTTTTCCATATTTGTCATGTTGGCATCCTATAATGTTTTTGGTTTCCATTTTTTCAGCATACACTTTGTTTTAATGATATTTAATAATTGTTGACATTATCACTATGTTATCGGATACGCCCCTATGCCCCACCTGGTATGGGTATGCGGTGTTTTGATATGGGTATGGGGGACGGTATGCCAGCCCTACACCTAGGGCGTATACGTCCCAGCCCCTGCGGGTACGGCCGGGTACATCCTCAGACATACCCGACTGTATCTGCAGGGGCTGGGGCATACCCTGGGCATAGAGCTGGCATACTGCCCCCAAAAAAGTGTTTTTTTAATTTTTTCCTCCTTATTTCGCCAGTCAAAGTCAAATATGGACCTCAAAAAATATTTAAAAACATTTTAAGGTGCATTTGCAACCCCAAAAGCATGAATTGCACTCATTTTATCGAAAGATAACAACACATTTACCTTTCATTGTATTTTTACCTCCCATTGCATATTTGTTCACTCTTGCTGTTTCAATGGCTGGCTGTGTTTTCAAAACGTGAGCAGATGCTGTGTTTTCAAAACGTGAGCCTCAGTCGATTCATCTGTATCTTCTTTATTAGGGCTGTATATAACAGCCATGAAGGTTGCCAGAGCAAGTCAGCAAGTCTTCCAGTTGTTTGATCGTGTTTCAGCCTTGCCAAAATAAAGGGAATAAATGTCTGTAACATGATCAAGATGAGGGAGAAGTTGAAATCAATAATGTCTTTTTTTGCTTAACCTCTATGTCCCCAAAATATTGTTCTCCAGGATTCTTTTTGTGCAGTACATACAGTAAGATCATTTACACAGGTATAATACGAAAGCTCAGCTTGTGAATAAGCTCAAAGAAGAGAACAGGCCATGGTCCTAAGTTGATTTAACACCAGGTCATCTCATTGTAATTTTCACCAAACTGCAGAGAGTGCATTTTCTTTTGTCTTTATTTTTGTCCATACATTGTAACATTTGCTCTATGTCCTTGTAATGAGACTAATCTACATTCGACAATTGAATATTATGATATTTGGCATCAAATTATTAGTATTTTTTGTGGTTATTTAACTTATTATTTTTCCTCTATGCATATTATGTGGTTAATTTTGCTTATATGGCTATATTTTTATATTTTTAATTTTTTTTATATATTTTTGTACGGCCGTACCCAACCCGTCCAAAAAAATCCCCCGTATCCACGTACCCAATACTTGTACCCGTACCCATACCCGTATGTGACTAAGGCCTTGTGTCCATGTTTAGGAAGGATATGGCATATTTAGTTTGGGATTCATAGTTGTCTTTAAACATCATGCTTTTCTTTGAGGGCATTGCTCTCCTTGTACAGAGATGCCTTGCTTGAAAACATGAGTTACCATTTGTGTTCTTGATTATAATATTGTTTTAGTAAACTATTTTTGGTATTGTTGCTAAGTCACCGATGCGGGTATGGTTATGGGGATTACATATGGCCGTTTGTCAATTTGTTTTTTGCCCTGGGTTTGGTACGGCCTACAAAAAATCTAGTTAAATAAACAAAATTGACCACAAAGAACTAATGATAATTGATGAGGTTGGATAGCTTAGGAGAAGCAAAACAATGAAGCTGGAACACTAGCTTGATGAGGTTTCACTCTTGAACATCTACGAAAGGCGAGGGTGGAATGAGAGGTAAGTTTGTTTCTTTTTCTTTTTGTGTTTTTCCCCTTAGTGTCTTTTTAGATTCTAGGGTTATCAGTTAAATTTTTTATGTTTTAATGTTCACTTTTATTTTATTGCCTTTTTTGAACTAAAAAACACTCAGAAACATCGTTGAATCTTGTGGCTTTGCCTCAAAAATGGCTGGGGTTTCCCATGGTTTGGGGTACCTTGCTTGGGTATGCCTTGGGTTCATATCTGATGAAGTTGGGCTGTACTTGGCTATGACCTCATTCCCAGGGCATATCCATGCTGTTTCTAGGCATGAACCAACCCGAGATCAGGACATGGTTTGAACACGAAATAGGTTCGGGGGAGAACCTGTTAATGTATATTTTTGTTTGCACATACCTTTATTGCAACAATATGGATTCCTTGTTGCAGTCTCCTATTCTCTCTTCTTTGTTGCAGGACCAACAAAGAAGATATAGTGTTAGAATATGTCTTAAAATAAACTCAAGCAACAATAACAAATCCACTTGAATTCAAAAATAAGAGCATAATCAAATTTATTGGCCACTTCGATGGGAAACTCCAAAATGCAGAGTCGTAATGAAAGGAATTTGAGAATACAACTAATGCTGATTTGTGAGAATCTTGCTCATCCTTATTTCTAGACATAATTAGGTAGGGTCACACCCCTTTGTCATAATTAGGTTGGCCTAAAGAAACATCTAGAACAAACAAATGAAAAGATTCTAGCTCACCTTTGTCCTTATTAGCTTGTCCTAAATAATCATCTAGAACTAATAAATGAAAAGATTAAGGTTAAGGGTGCCACAAGTTGGCCACACCCTAACTTAATACACTTAAGAAGATAGCATATTAGGGCCTAACATGCCCTTACCCTTTGAGCAAGTGTTGGTCTCAACACTTACCAACTTTGGATGCTTTTGATGGACTGTTCGTCATCCCATGTTGCATCTTCAGTGGGTAGATTCTTCCACTTGACTAGAAATTCAGGAATGACTTGGTTTGGTGAGGCAATTAAGCCATAAACAAAAACATAAAAATCTTCCTTTAGCACTCAACAAAAATCCTCTAAGCTAATCGGCCTTTCTTAATTGATGCTGCAATAAATTAAATACATTTTTTATTGCTGGTCTTTGTTTACTATTTTTGGTCCCTTTCATACTTGCGCACTCAAACCAAGGCAATTTTTTCTTCATCCTTTGGTATTGATTTCCGAAAATACCATTCTTTGTATGAGAAAATTCCATTAGTGATGCAGGAGCATCTACATACATCTTCCTGCAAGACATGGTTAAGTTGGGATTAGTGTTCACTAGGCATGCAAGCTCTAGTCATGTTTGAATTCAAATTCAAATTATTGTATTTTCCCTCCAAAATGTTGTCTAAGGAGGAGTAATTGTAATTGTTAAAAGTAAAAAGAGTGGAAAAGGTAAAAGTTAGTTAAGAATCCCATGTTAGAAGCTTGTGGAGTAAATCAAGGGAGGTGGTTGAAATCCTCCAACCATAGGATATTTATTATTAGATAATTTTTCAACATTAGAATGTTGGTTGAGAAAATCTCTCCTATTTGTTGTCTTAGAACCCAAGCTGGCGTAGGAGGAGGAGACTCTTTAAAAAAAGAGTAAGATATGCATTAATCTCATAAGAGGAGGAGAGGTACGTAGAGGAAAAAGAGAAAGAGAGGATCTCTTACTAAAAGAGAGACAGGGAGGTGAACCAGGCAATCAAAGCATGAAAAAAATGTAAGGGAGAAAGTGGAGATTGCATGTGAAGAAAAAGAGAAGACATAAAGTGTCTGATAAGGATTTGTGAAGCCATTGACCATTGAGCATGGGATATTGTAATCTTTGTATTGTAAGTATTTTGATTGACTAAGAATAAAGGTGTTTTGATTCACATGTGTATGTTATGTAAACAATAATCCCAAATACAGAATTCTGGTCTAATCAGTGGTAAACAAATGTATAGGGCTGTGTATGTATATGTATGTTTCCTTGAGGTTTAAGAAACAAATGATCATTTATTGGAGTGAAATATGCTTGAGAACCTTTGAATATACGTTGAGAACCAGTTTCCAATTGTAATATGTCAACAACAGTCATTGGAAGTTGACTTATGGACTTTTGTAAGCTCTCGGCCTGTGTGGAAAGAAAACTAGGCACGGTTGGAAGAATGGGTATATCTCGAGATTTAACTAATGAGAAATTATGAAATTTTGTGTGTAGATGCACCTTGGAGTTATGAATCCAATTAAAGTGGTTTCAAATCAAATGGAGCAATGTGGAAAAAGATATGGTCAAAATACAGACCTGCAGTTCGGAGACAACTCAGAAAAAAACGTGTTCTCAGGTACTAAAGAGCACATAACTTTAAAAAGAATGCTCAGAATGACTTGAAATTTAATAGGTAGTTGGATAATAAGGTTATTTACGTGACTCAAATGTTTGAGGTCTTAAATTTCTGTTCATGAAAAGATATAGAGGACTGTATTTTGTGAAAGAGACTGTAAGTGAAAACCTGTTTACTCATTTTGTGAAGGAGAAAGGATTGCATACATAGAAGATGTTATCCAATGGTTGTAATAGGTCCTATAGATGTTTATACAACCTATAATGATGATTTGAACACCTTTCAAGAAGCAAATGTAAGAACTATAGTGAAACAGGGTAGTATGAAGATCTATTAGGCCCAGTCAAGAACAGGGAAAGTTGCAATTTGGAGAAGATGTTCCAAATGAACCTTGTCTAGCTTTAATATCTGTGGTATAAATTGATAATGGGTACTATGATATAATATTGACTTGATGAAAGAATTTGTAATCTGAGAAATAAAGGATAAAACTCTTTTGACAGGGCTGCAAGGACCAAAAGGGCTTAATAAAGGAAATTGGGTTGTGATGTAGGATAAAAGACTGTAAGATCTAATATAACTTGGGATGGATATAAGAACATGTTATGATGATTTTCAAGGTTTCATTCAGTGAAGGATTGATCTTAAGAGTCACAGGTAAATCATGAGATAATTGTATTGTTCTTGATAAAGATTTCTATCTATCATGGTATGAATGACATTGTTTTACAAATGAGCAAGTTTGCATTGATAATCCTGATTCCTATATAGAGCTATGTCACCAATAAGAGTGTTGGTGACTCAACTAGTATCTTGGCATTGAGATAAGAGAAAAGTTCATCAAAAGAAAAGAACATAGTCTAATGAAGAAGTGACATGTTGGTAAGGTAACCTGAGGTGTAAACAAGGTGAGGGTTACACCAATTAGACAATTCCGTTACTTTCTGACATTTTCGTTACTTTTTGACAATTTCGTTTCTTTTCCATTTGACATCAATGACAATATTCCAACAATTGTACCTACAAAGGTGTTTTGGAACACCACTTTCAGTGAGAATTGAATCATACACAGTAGAGAGTTGGAAATTTACAAATTGCAGGTCAAAGAAGAGTAGCGAATCACTCTAGGGTAGCAAGGAGACTACCAAAGCTAGGTGACTTCCTTGGAGGGTGGGGCAAATGCTTTAAGGCATCATTAGACTTGCTTTCAGTGACTAAAAATCAAGTCAAGTTAATAATAATATTTTTAATATTATTATTATAATTTTTTGATCATTTGCAAGCTAATTTTGAGTGAATTGAGGACTGAAAAAAAAAGGTAAATAATTCAGAAATTTATTGTTTTATTTTTCCTAGTGGAGCAATTCACTTAGGAGGGTTTTTAGAGTGTTTTTGTGCTCTAATTTTGGAGGAAACAAGCATATATTATTTATTTCATATTTTGGAATTTATTTTAATAATTTCTCAATTGGGGTGAATTGATTTGGGAAACTTGGAGACCTTGTTGAAGGGTTAGAACAAGGGTTTGATTTTCAGATTTGTTTCTACCTATTTTTCTAAGTGTGGCGACTTTTTTGGAAGGTTTAGTTGGGCTATTTGCAGCTCTATTTTGTTCTTTGAAAGCCCTAATAAATTGCAGAATTTTTTGGCATAATTATTGAGAGTTTGTGCAAGGGTTTTAAAACTGATTGAAAGGGGAAAACGCAGCTGTACTAACTTCATAAAAATCAGAATTATTGCAAGAAAATTTCAGTTACATTGCCATTCCATCTTGCCACAGAAGATGTACTTTATTTTACTTTTGTATTCAGTAATTATTAGGGTTATTTTGGAGTGTTGTTGCTTGGAGATTGGACAACTATCGTTGCTAGGGTTTGCTGGTTTTTAGGACAGATTTCAGCTTATTTTTGGATTCACATAAGGGTTTGTTGAAAAACCCTAACTTGGCCTAATTGTCCCATTTGGAGACATTACAGTGGTATGAGAGCCAATTTATTGGCCAACTGTGGGATGAAAATGTATTTATCAAACAGTGACAGGAACAAGGCTAGATGGGAATAAATCACTCAGTCCCAGGATCGGTTGATGGAAACTATGACTACACTCCTTCAAATGATGAAAGATATGAAAGGGGATCAACCCTTTGAAATGGAGGACCAGTTGTTGGTTCGTTGGGATCTAATGGAAGATTATGAGAGTATTTGACACTTGCACCACAGTACAATAAGGGAAGGAGCTTCAAGTAATGGCTAGCTTTGAGACAAGGCAAAGGGCTTGATGGGCACATAGCTATGCATGACGACTTGGGTAAGATTGTTCTTCCTACCTTTGATGGAGATCCAGGTACTTCGGTTAGAGAATGAGTAAATAAGGTTAATGACTATCTTGAATTGAGACCAAGAGATGAGAGGCAAGCTCTAAAATTTGTCATACAACACTTGGAAGGAGCTGCCCATGATGTGTGGCATCTAGGATGGAAGTCATGGCATCTAGAATGGAAGTCACAAGGGCATGACCTCATTAAATTCCCTGAGGAACTTGGTGAAAGGCTCATCAAACAATTTGAAAGGAGGGAGGTGGAATCTCTAAAATCAGAAATCGTGAGGGGACCTAAGAGGGACTTTCAATTGACAAGGGGCAACCATCATATGAGTATGTTGGACCTAAAAAATCAAAAGTTTTGGAGCATCCAAGAACTAATTTTCAGACATGTAAAGGGTGACCAATGATTGAAATTTTTTAACCACAAGACCCAGAAATTCAAGGGCAGCCAAGTAAGGAGTCCCAACAAACTATGGAGCAAGCAATGACGTTGCAAACAATTGACACTAATGGGGAAGTAACAGAAAAATCAGAATTTCCGAGGGTGAAGCAAAAAGTTGTTCAACAACTTCATGAGCCAACAAAAGGTCAAGAAGAAAGCATGAGCAAGGACATCATAATAGAAGGGTATGGCAAGAAATAAAGTTTTTGTATTGCTCCTTTTCATGCATCATTTTCCTTGTCTAATTTCAGATTGCAAGAGGAAGCTTGGAGGAAAAACTTGTTGTTATGTCTTGCTAAGGAAGCACATGTCCTAACATGAAGGGACATAGTAAAGAAGTCCATTGAGGGAGTGATGCCAAGAAGGAATGAAGAAGGATGCACCTTGCATATAAAGGAAGGAGAATCAAATTTCTTGATGGGAAAACAATTGAGTTGTCAACTTGATAAGCATTCAAAGTTTTCTCTTCGTGATTGGTTCTCTCATTACCTTGGTTGCAAAGCTTGTGCTATCATTGAGGTGGAGGTAAGGGACACTCAAGGAGAAGAAGAAGTCTTCCAAGTAAGTTCAAGGAAAAGACATGATAAATACCCCTCGTGGCTATGGGATCTAGGTGAGCTCTGTCAACATAATGTTGCCATCATGTATAGTGCCAACATGATGAAGGAAGTAGACAAGGAATATCATGAAACATGGATCAAGGTAGCTGCTGTTTTTGATATTTTCAATTTGTATTCCTTGAAGTTATTAGTCACCTTGCCAAGCATGGGCACTGAAAAGGTGAGCTGGTCACTTTCCAGCACTATGGGGATGGTCCAAACACATGATAGTGGTTTTCCCACCACAAGGAGAGATTGGGAGAGAGAAAGGGCACACTACTGCCAGGGTAAGATAAAGCTTGAACATAAAAAGAAAGCCCATATTATGCTCATAAAGCATGATGACATGATTTTAAAATTGTTGTTAAACACTAATGTTTTTTCTAACATGTTTGCTTCATGTGAATGTTCATTAGTGAGATCACTTGCCAAGGCTAAGAGCAATACAAGCAATATGATGCTTTCCAAACAAGGCCAGGTTGTGGAGTATGATTTCTATGTGTTGGGCATTGGAGAGACAAACGTGGTACTTGGCATCCAATGGTTGCATTCACTTGGTGAATATACTCAAAATTATCAAACCAAGGAATTGAAGTTCAAGGTGGAAGACAAAGAAGTTGTGCTACATGGACTAAACGACCAAGGACCACCTCCCATCTCATCAAATAGCATGGTGAGTAGTCTTCATATGTGTTTGCATGAATAGGAAAAAAGAAATGAGCAAAGAGTTTCACTTTTGGATCATGGGCAACCCATGGCATCATGGGAAGTTCAAATTGTCTCATCTTTAGTAAGCAAGCCCAATTCTGAATTTTGTGTTTCATGGGATAGAATTGAGAGTGGAATAAGTGAGTGGCGAGGGCAGCTCTTCTTTTGTTTTTGGTAGCCACTTAGGATAAGTTCAATGCATAATTTCGGAAGCTTCAATGGAGGTTTGGCCAACCTTTGAAGTTGGGCAAGGGCCCTAGTTGAGGGCAGCAAGGAAAGAAAGGAAAGGATGAAGGCAAAGTGGCCACAAAGGCACTCAGAAATTTCTGAGTATTCTCTACAATATACATGTCCTTTTACCCCTTACGAAATCAAAAAATTGGTCATGTTCCAACTAAAAACGAAGGAGGTAAGTACACACGAAAAAGCTGATTTTTATCTCTCTAGAAAATTATATTTACACATGCATATGCAGCAGCCTTTGGAGGGGAGAAATATGAAAATTTTTGGCACTTTCCGACATGTGGAAGGAGAGATGGAGGTATGTATGAGTTCTAAAATTTATTTCTCAGAAAAATCAGATTTCAGAAGGCAAACACAGCCATGTTTAGAAGGGAAGTATGCATATATCACTTCCAGATTTTGTCAACATGAAATATCAAAGATATGTATGCATGTACAATGATGTTACAAAGGAGGAAATGGTGATTTTGTTGATACAATCCATCTCTCGCAAGATCTGAAAAACATGCATATGTTGGAACCTTTGGTGGATGATAGAGGACACATATACACGAAGAAGGTACAGCTATATTTGGTGAGTGTTTGGGAGCTATTGATGAGCTTTTGGGGTGTCTTGTGCATACATGGGATGATTGACAAGTGGCAACCTTTTGAAGGGCACATGGTTTGCACAAGGAGGACCTTAAATGGTGTGTTGCATTATTTGGAGGCCTTACATCATGGTCTGTTTGCAAAGTGGTATCTAGTTGATTACTCTTTGCATGGTTGGATGGTTGTGGTATGACATAGAGAAGACCCTAACAAGCTTTTGAATGCATACCATGGGAGCACACCTATCTTAATGCACTTCAGAGGGGGAATTTATATTAAGGGCAACGTTGTCATATATATCACTTTGATTCAATTTTGCAGCCCTAGCCCTTTTTGCAAAATGTGTGAGCCTTTAAGGGCTTATTTGGTAAGCACGGAGTTGAAGAGCTCTTTGAAGGTCAACTTGCTAGTGAATAAGTTGATATTTTGGAATAATAGAATGGCTGTATTTTACTATCATAGTCTACATATTAGCATATTCAACCAGATTCGTGAAGTGATTTCTTCTTGAGGGAAGAAACAAGTGTTCGTGGTTACACTATGGAAGATTTCAGCTCATGAAGGGACCATATTGAAGAGTTTGAGACATGAAATGAGGCATGATAACTGCTGTTTTGAGTTGTGTGACACCTTTAGCTCTTCAGGGCAGCCTCCAAAACACAGGTACAACAAGGTATAAGTTCAGTTTGGAGCTTCTTTTCCATGGGAAGAAGTTACAATTTGGCATTTGTATAATAAGGTATGTTGGGACACATCTGTGGATATTGCAATTGCTCGAGGACAAACAATTTTGGGCAAGGAGGACTGTAATGTCCCCATTTTGAAATTAAAATAATATTACTAAAATAAAAAGTATTTCTAAATACTTAAAATAAAGTAATACTTAAGGAGGACTGTAATAATAGTCTAATTTCTAAATACTTAAGGACTGTAATGTCGCATGATGTGGGAACTAAAAAACTCAATGAGGAAGGGGAAGACCTATGGTGTGTGGAATGCAAACTAGGTCATACCAAAACCAATTGTTGAAGGAAAATGTTTTTGTCTTAACCATGGTGATCCACGAGATGAGCTTCGACCACAGGCTGTGCAAGCTTTCAAAGAGACAAATATTCATGTGATTTGGGTATTAGTTGAAGATGAACACTTCGCTGCATTTGTTCCAATGGATATGTTTATACATGGGAAAAAGGGCACTATGGAGCATTGAGGCATGGTAATAAAATCGATAAAATTATTCCAAAATTATTGACTGCTGTTTGTGCAAGGAAGAGGAAGACTTTGGTTCTGACAGATGATGGATTGGTATTTGCCTTTGGATGGATGGGTATCAGAAACTTGGAATGTGTGGACCGAGATATCTCTAATAATGTTGTAACTCTGTTAGTGCTCACAATTCTCAAAGGTTATCATGCTTCTCCCAATAAGTACAGGGCTGTATCACACAATTGTGGTTACCAACAAGGGCTTGATTATGGGTATCAAGACTCCACTCCCATACGAATTGCCATGGTCACTTGGAGGTTGTAAGGTAACTCCTTTGTAGCTAGCAACAACAGATCCAACCATAGTCTCAGGGTTTTTTTATCACCAACCATACCTCATTAGGCGAGTGAAATCAGGTATGAGTTGTCTTCTGAAAGATGTTATGATCCGTTCATGATGTACTTCCAAACAACTCAGAAACATATTATGGATTTGTCTATCATAAACTCTCTCAAGCACAGGACTGTACCTAGTGCAGAAAATCACATTGATTTTAGAGATGGGAAGCCATTTGATATTTTTAGTGGGTTACATAAGAAAGAGGAAGATGGGGGACATAATTTCCACTTGAACAAGAAATCAACTACTCAAAAAATGGTGCAACAAAATGTTCAGAAGCAGGGTACTGACACATGACTTCAAGAGGGGAAGCCCACAGGTTTGTCTGAAGGGACGGGACCCTTAATGGATGCAATAAATGCTAATTCCAGTGGGGAGGGTTCAATAGCTTATGATACCCAGGTAACACTAAAAAATGCAGGGATTAAAGCTTGGACTGAAGGAAAACCTTGTAAAACAGAATCTTATGCTTCTAATTCTCAAAAGGGAGTCAAGTCAGAAGGTGCAAAAGAACTAGAGAGCCCTAAAATGGATTATGATACCGATGAACAAGCTATTGGGAGTCCCTCACTTGGTAATTTTGTGTGTTCAGATTATCTTATTGCTGTCGTTGAGAAAGAGGGTCTGAAGTTTAGAGTCTTGTCTCTCTTGGCATGCAACAAAGAAGCTCTTTAGATGATATTTGAAGAATATTCAAGTATCTTGGCCATTAAGAAGCTATGGGAGTACTTCCTCGTACGTTTGATGCAAGTTCTTGCTGCAATTTTGAACAAATCCAGTAGGTAAGAATGGGAGGATGGTATACCCAAATGGGAAAGCGTATGGCAGCAGTTGATAAGCCATTACATATATGAGTTGGAGGTAGCCGTCCCCTCAAAGAAATCATTCCCACTTGGGGGTAGTATTGTAAGGAATATTCCCATGCTCAAAGTCGTCATTATTGTCACCTTCTCTTTTCATGATGCACATAAACTGCTTCAAATTGCGATCACTATGTCAGCTACCGCAAGTGTGTCCCTTTGGTTCAGCTTCTGTTGTCTTCTTGCATCACTTCTAATTAAACAGGCTAAATAGTCCAACGACAATGCGCTGAGTCTTCTATTACCTAGAGTGATTGTGTTTATGGATTGGGATGCCTCTCAATCATCTCTTCTGAAAATTACACTCAATGGGATCTTCATAAGAGAGCCAAGGGAAGATTACCAGCCGGTTGTATATAAAAAAAAGGATTATGCTGCCGATTGTGGTGCTGACTCACAACTCATGAGGTTTCAAGATGACAACGAACAATGTTTTGAAATGTATTCATAGAGTTTTGATGATAGGGATTGCATGCCTCTTGATCACAGGCAGGTATGTGGTAAGGTATGTGCATATAGGAATCCTTGCTTGCATTATGGAGACATATATGTGCTTAAAGCAGCATATGTTAAGGAGTTTGAGGAAATTGCTGGTGGTGGGAGTCCATACCTGGGTAAGCATGAAGTTGCTGCTCAAAAGAGGGATCAAAGTACAACAACCCAGAAAAAGATGTTCAATAACCAAAGGGGACTGATTATTGTCATTACTCAAAAAAACCACAGCTTGGTCGATTCCTTGTATATTGCTTGAGGTTTTGCGAGGAAATATATGGATTAGTGAGATTAAGAGGTAGGAGTACAGGTCCATTGTTGGATGAGTATAATATGAGCGTGCATCTAAATGAGGGGAATATATCTAATTTAGACTGTAAGCACAACAAATCGAAATTGAATAATGCTAGTTCAAAAATGGAAAATGCTTCAAAAAAATTGAAGGAAACTATTTTCAACCAGCAAGCAATAATCCACCATATACTGGGCAAACAACTAAGGCAACTACTTAATACAAGATACAATATGCACCTCCTCAAACATGTTCCTGTAGATTCACCCATTGCGGATTTCATTGAACATCAGAATGTTGAATCAAGATATGTACTGCAATCAGACATATCAAGCTCTTCAACAGAGCCCTATGTGGTGGAGGCCTTCAATGGGAACATTTAACTCACAAAAGAAATTTTATCAATGGAAAAACAACCCCAAAATTGGGAGATGCCATACAATATTAATGTAGATGCAAATAATATAGTTGGAAATCTTGGAGACTTTGACGATGAAAGTGATGGGAAGACCAAGTTGGGGATATGTATGAATGAAAGGAGGAAGGGAGTTCCTATGAATGTGATTTCCCATGAGGGAGTTGAGCAAATAGGGTCAAATTCTCAAGGCTAATGTAGTCCAAGCCAAGGAGAAGGGACAGTTGGTATGGCTGCAAGTAAGTTGGCAGCAAGGATGGGTGCTCATGATAAAAAAAGAAAGACCCTCAACCCAAAGGGGCTGATAAGAATCAACAGTAATGGTCAATCCCAAGCACAAATAGATAGTTTCAGCTGCCCTTCTAACTGCCTAAGTGCCCAATTGCCGTTCAGTCCCAACTTTCATGAGGCAGGGGTAAGAAAGAGTATTTTTAACACTTGGGATTGCAAATCCCGAAGACTGAATTGGGATTCAGGTATTTCAGAGGATGATGGATTGAGTGAATCAAGGCAAAAGAATTTTGCTTGAGGATAAACAATTTTGGGAAGGGAGGATTGTCATGTCCCCCTTTTTGGAAATAAAGCAAAAAAAGACCCTTAGCCTTATTTGTTTCCCAAGGGCCAAGGAAAAAGAGGAAAAAGAAGGGAAACATTTGGGTTCTTAAGAACATTTGTGAAAAAGCACTTTATTGTTATAAAATTCACTTAAGTTAGGATCCTTTGAGGGTCATGGGCGCCCAATCCACTTAAGTAGATTATAAGAGTTGTTCTTTTTATGTTTTGAAAAAGGTATTTTATGATTTTCATTTAAGAAGGGGACATTTGAGGGTCATGGGCACTCAAGTGATTAAATGAACACTTATAAGAAAAGGTCCTTTTAATATTTGAATTGTTTTCCCTCCCTTTTGGACGCACCCCTTTGGGGAAAGACTATAAAGGTAAAGGGGGGATCTTGTGGAGAGGTTTATGCTATTTTTGATAATTGAATTCTTTGAGTCTAAGCATGAAAAAACTTGGCTTTCTCCTTGAGGATGGAATTCATTCAAGGTGGTTTGGAACAAAAACATAAACCCTTGATTTCAGACTTAGGACAACTTCACAAAGAGGTTGTATTGTGCATCATTGACAGAAAAAGGGTGTTTTTAACACCATATCTTCATCTATAGGTGGGGCAACTAGCATTAGAGGCTGGATAAGTTGGATTGGAGCTGTTTTTAGGGCAGCATATCTCCCAAAAGTGCAGCAATTCACCTACAGGAGCAACGAACCCTAATCTAGGGTGGGCAATGGGCTTTTGAGCCCCTTTTGAGCTTCTGCACGAGTCTAGAAAAACCACTTTATTTTTTGGTATTTTTGTAATATTTTTCCAACCATTCACATTGGAAAAATTTAGTATTTGAGCCTAAATAGTTCGCTTTAATTATTGTTAATTTTCTGTAATTTTTGAAGCCATTGAATATTATTTTTGTGCCATTTTTGGGCCCATACAATAGTCTACAATTTATTTTCAGTTATCTAGGGTTTGAATAAATTCTAAAATTTGTTTATTTTAATAGGGTTTGTTGGATAACCCCTTTGTTTAGTTCCCAACCCTAAAAATGATATTTCATCAAAAGATACAATGATGACCACTTCCATAGTGTAAGAGGGAGTTTATTCTTACAATTGATGCCATTCGGGCTATGCAATGCCTCGACTACATTCCAACGAATTGTCTTGCACATCTTTGACAAAATGGCATTTGGGAACTTCAAAGCATTCCTACAATGGAGAAGATAACCTTGGAGCCCTGATAGCGTGTATGCAACATTGCATGTAATGTCCCCATTTTTGGGTTCTCTTACTTTGTAGGTGGAGATGGTTTTCTGGGTTTGTTTGCTTGATCAAAAGGGTAATTTGATGTTACTAGTGAGTTCATATAGTTTAGAGGAGTTATTTGATGCTTTCAAATGTTATTTCTCGCTTCTAGTGTGCTCTCCAAGAATCTTGGAGAGGGCGTCTATTTATAGAAAGTCGTCTGGTCGGCTTCATTTGTCATCATTCTTCATTGGGATCATTCTAGTCCAATCAGTTTTCGATTTCGATGCATTCTGACAGTTTTCGCAAAATGGGTACATTAATGAGTTTATTTTAATAATTTTATTAAGGTTGTCAAATATTATTTAAAATATTTAAAAGACACATTAGTGTTATAACTCGTCGGAACCGGGATGAAATGTTTTAAATCATGGATGTATTAAATGGGGACCTTGCGTGTCAAATTATCATTATTTTAATTAAAAGGTGTTTTTCGGAGCTAAAAGGGAGTTTTAATTAAAATTAAATTAAATTAAATAAAAGCTTATGTACAATTTGGCGAAAAAGGTTATAAAAGAAGGTTTGTGAGCTCATTTGGGGATATGTAAATTATTCTATTTCTTTTTTCGAAACCCTTGTGGTTCAGGGGATTGAACCTGGTTCACAAACTTCTAGAGGACGAAACCCCTCTTGGAGAATATCATCCACGGTGGTGAAAGATCCTCTCTGGGTGATTGTCGATAAATTCAATTAGAGTCTATGCTTGCACTTCATTTGCAAACTTGGAGGTAATGACATTATCTTTTACATTTGAAGATTGGTGTATTTGTGTTGGTTTTCATTTGCAGAGCTGGGTGTGAGATTTGAGGGAGGTTTGGAGAGATTGTGTGATACTGGTCGCCCAACATTAAGCTGCATTGATACACAGGCGTAGGGTGAAGGGTTTATTGCTTTACATATTTTGCTGGCAACATGCATTGTTATCTTTCTTGGCTGGGCGTTGGTTAAAAAGGGTTGTGGATTGCTATACCTCTGCTCAGATATTATACAGGCAGATTGGAGGGGTCGCTACATTTCATTGAATCATTCATATTGCTGTTGTAAATGTTTAACCCACAGCGACGTGAATAGTGACTTGCTACAGTGACGGGAATAGTGTTGCCACAGTGATGGGAATAGTGTCACTCCAGTGACAGGAATAGTGCTGCTACAGTGATGTGTGTGAGGCTGATGAAGGGTTTTGTCTGGGGTATGAAGTAAGGCACTGCCTTTACTTTAGTTTCAGACTATGTTAATGCTGGTCGCTGCCCAAGCATACATGTATATGCTGTGTAAGGAGACCACATGAAGTTTAGTACCTGGTTGCTGTTCTATATAGTTTTGGGAGCCTCATCTTGCTGGTTACCACACTTGGGAAACAAGCTGGAGCTTCTAAGGGAGTTTATGCCCTCCTTGCTGCTGTAGATGGGAGGCAAACTATTAGTAAAAATCGCTGTATAACAGTCCTATTAATGGTTGCACTCTCAATTATCCGTGGATATATATTTGAGGTTTGGAACCCTTATGACTCTTATTTCTGTATTTCTCTCTGAGTTGTAACAACAGTATAAATGCATTCAATTATATGTCTCAATTGAATTTAAAGTGTCAACTGTCTCTTCAAATGATTGCTATCTATTGTATGTCAAATGACTTAGTGGGTGTTCAGTGAATTGAATCACAAACCAACCATTGCATGACCAAATAAACTCAAAAAATTATATCAGAAATTGCCTGCAAACTGTTTGTATAAATGTCTGGTATACATTATGAAGCTCTGAACACACCAATGCATACTCTGTGAAATGGTCACTGAAACAAAACATCTTTACACGATACAAACTCAGAAAATCCATACATTGACTTATTGCAAAGTGTTTGACGAAATGTCAACACATAGAACTCAGAAATTTTGAAGGGAAGGGAATTTAGCCGAGACATTACATTGCAGTGCAACAAAGTTGGCTCTGAATATAAAGTTCCTGTTTATGGTTGCACAATGTAAACAACTTGGGCATATTTGAGAAGTTGGATTGAAGACCAACCTTGACAAGATACAACTGGTGGTGGAAATGGAGGCACCCTAAGATATCACATTGATAAAATTCTTCTTGGGCCGTGTCGGGTATTACCAATGCTTCATCAATATTTTTGCCCATTTTCTTCACCCCCTTGACACCTTGACAAGGAAAGGTATTCCGTTCGCATGGTTTGAAGAACATGAGCAAGCATTTAGAGAACCAAATGTACGTCTGATTAGTTCTCCTATCGTTGTATATCTAGAGTGGGAAAAGGATTTCCATGTTCATGTTGAAGTAAGAGCTCAAGGGTTAGACCACTCGGTATTCGTTGGGAGTTGGCTATTGTTGAATGCCAAAAATAATTAGAGAATCACTGAGTAAGAGGCACTCGGTATGGTCTATGATGTTGAAATGTTTCATCAATATTTATTGGAAACTCCATTCACATTTTATGTAGACCACCAAGCCTTGTTGTACTTAGTTAACAAGCCCATTAGCCAAGGTTAGATAAGCAGATGGTTGATGTTGTTGCAGGAATGTGCATTCAAAATCATTGTTAGGCTTGGCAAGTGCCATGTGGTCGTTGACCAGCTTGTATGGAAAAAGTCTGGCAACCCCCCTGATGGTGTTAATGAAGATTTTCCAGATGGTCACTTATTCAAGATTGCTATTGTACCATCCTGGTATGAGAACATCAAAGAGTACATAACTACTTCTTTTCCTGACTAATGCAACATGCAGAGCTGAGGAAACTAGGCTTGAAGGTCTGAATGTTCCAACTGGTCCATGGTCTTTTATACAAGATGGGGCCTGACCAGGTCATGCGTCGATGTGTAATGGAGGAAATCCGTGATGTACTCTTGAAAGCAGACTAGGGACTAGTTGGAGGCCACATGGGTCATGATGCCATGACATAAACGGTACTCCTTATAGGATTGTGGTGGCTGACATTGCTTCATGATGTCCCAATGGTTTTAGCTGCTCCAAGAGCTTTTGGGATAGTGGGGCTTGGATTTCATTTGACCATTAGAGGTCAATCAGGTCCATCATTGCAAGTTTATTGTTGTTGCCACAGAATATTTGATCGAATGGGCAGAATCCAAACCTTTGTTGCATAATCCTAAGCTATGAGAGGAGGCATGACATTAAACTGGGTAAGTTTAAGGTAATGTGGCTGGGTCCATTTAAAATCTTAGAGATAACCGAAAATGGAGTAGTTAAGTTGGAAAACTGGAATGGAATGTTGGTCAAAGTCATGATGAAAGCCTCTAAATTGTAGTTGTATAAAATGAGGACTGAAAATATCAATATGATTGATATCAAGCCAAGTGATAAAGCAGCCGAAGGGCCCACCGTGCAAAAAGTTAAAGGTACGGTCAGTTATAAAGGCGAAGTACAAATTTATCAAATAAAGTGAAGGATAGAGAAAAGAGTAAGGCAAAATACATCCAATCTTAGACCGTATGCTCTCCTCCCAACCTCATGCCCCTTTATGCTTAGTGAAACCTATGCTCGACTCGGTTTAGCCGTATGACCCATTGTGCTTCACCCCATTTTACGCTATGTGCAATTCCACCCCACCGTATGCTGTTCAATTCCACCCCACCGTATGCCTTGCTTTGCTCCACCCACTGAATGACAGGTTCTTTTACTCCACTTGTATGACAACTAGGCTGTACGTTCACCACCAAACTGTGCATCCAAACAACTCATTCATATGTTTTCCTTCCAGCATAACATCCACCACACAACCATATGTCCTATTAGGACCATACCCCACTTCCTGACCAGGCTGTACGCCACCGTTGTAGCCCTTGTTGCTTTCTTCTACTAGTCAGCCATACAGTCATCAATGGAATGCATGTTTCTCTGAAGAAACCATTCTGCAGTCTGTACAGTCCACTTTATTAGCACTGGGCATATGCTGTGGTCAGGACGATCATTACCAAAAATTGTAGTATTCTCTGCTGGGGACTATAGTGCTGTATGGTCAGATAAACCTGTTTTTTCTGATCCACCACCCTCCATTCTCACTGTTCCAATTGTAGAGTGCGTATTCAGCTGAGGGAAGTGTGTGGGAAAAATTCAGATTTTTGTTGCTAGCAGAGAAGGCTCTGGTAGAAAGGCATTCACTTGAAGCCCAGGATTAAGAAGAATCACTTTCCTACAGTTTTGGGGAAGTAGCGGAAATCGAAGGACCAAAACCCCTGTTAAAAAATCAGCAACAGGGGGTTTTTGTAGGTATTTTTTTTCAAAATTCTGGATTTGCTGCAGTAATAATAGCAGACAAAAGTCAAAACCCTTTTGCCGCAGCCACATCATCCTCCCCATCAATGGTTCCAAAATGTAGTATGTTTATAGAGAAACTATAATACCAATAGTAATTGCATAGCATACAATGTCAGAGAAGCGTGTACAAATTATAGCAGATTTGTGTTCACGAAAGTTAGTTCTCAATACAATTTATGCAGTACAGCGAGGACCTAATACAAGGGTCCTTACGGCTACGTGCAACATTGTATTTGAAGGCAAGATATAATGGCTGGAAGTTGACACAACTGCTCAACCAAACATCAAGTTTGGTACTACCTAATGCCAACCATAAAAACATAATAAATTCAGAATAATAATTACATTTATTATGAAAGACAGTCTGCATCATTATAGTAGTATTATGCTACTGTTCCAGTGATCTGCCATTGGTTTTTTGTTTGTGCATGCTTCTGATGCTATTATGCACTTTCTTGCTTTATTTTTGCCAAGAAGTGCATCATACAGCCTGGGTGGGTTAACTCTTAGTAATGTGATATTGAGTAACCCTTGCCAAAGACTCGGGTTAAATGTATGAATTAGCCGATGCTAATAATTCTCCAGGGTTAAATATGTAAATTTAGATAGCACAATGCCTGCAGTAACAATATTACGTGGGTGCAAAAACTTAGAGATTTGCACCTCAAATCTTCTGGATACATCTTAGCATACGTCAATTCCAGGTTAGGATGGATCTGTACTAGTGTTTACTTGCTGTACACACTGGTGCTATAAACCTTTTATGGTAACTCAAGGTCAGAAATAATTTTTTATCTTTTGGTTGGTCATCTTTTATATTATTTGCTGTGGGTATTTTACTAGGAACAAGTTAACAAGATCATTTGTTCAAACTGTCTTTTCTGTTCCATATCATTTTGGAAAATGTACGCAACAAGGGCATAAGAGCCAATCTTATAAATTCCTGAGAGTTGAAAGGCAAACAACTTTCATTTTTATTGTTCAAGGTAGCAAAGAAATTTAGTCTTTGCTCAAGTAACCCAGCACCAAACTGCCTACTACTTGCTTGTACACAGCCTAACCAATTAAACGTTTGGCTGAGTGTTTTTTTTCTGAGAACATGAAAACTACATCAGTTTAACAACAATGTTACAGGGAGAATATCTACCTGTAAATGCCAGAATATTTAATATTTGAGCATGCGGCCCAGGAGGCATAGACTCAACATTTTTACAGAAACAAGCAAGGTTGACTTTGACAAGCAGAGCCAAATCATGCGTTAAAAAAATCAACTCTCCTAAACTTTGTGTAAATTGGTCCTTATGAAAAGTTGCATGACATCTTGGCTTTCAGAGGAAACCTATGTCAGACAACCAAATTATATGCCATAAAGATTTGCAGATTTTCCTGATCATCCAAGTGTTTTCAAATGCAAGGCCTCACCAAGAGAAGTGGGTTATGAATAAATAGTTAAATTCAGTATGTAGCCATTTCCAAACTGTCCTAGCACTGCATCTCCCTAATACACGACTAATTGATTCCTGTCGCCCACAAAAACTGCATAAAGAATTTGTGACTTCAACCTTGTGAAGCCCTGATTTGACTGCCAAAAGCCTTAGTGGAGCACAAGCCACCCAAAGTTTCTTTTGTGTCAAATGTCCTTTCGCAATTATGCAGCTGAGCCTTTACTCTCTCTGGGTGAACAAGGGAGCTATAAATGTTTTATGATTGCACTTATCATATACTATCAGTCTCTTGTAACAACTTCCAATTTCTTTGCTTCTTTGTTAGTTACATTATAAAATTACCTTATACATAACATATGGTGCTAGTGTTGAAGTTTATTGCACTGAAAAGCATAATTCCCGTTTTGAAGCGTTGGTAAGTCTATCAAGGTAGGCTCTGATATTTAATTCATAATTTCTTTTGTATCCCTTCTTGAATTTTTCATTCATGGACATTCCTTGAATTAATGTGAATAAGTGTGAGTGATTTTGCATACTTGTAATATGACATTTCACTACAGCGTGCAGATTGGCGACTTCGTCCTTTACCAGAGCTAATGGTCGAATATGCACGTGTTGATGCACATTATCTTCTTTACATTGCTGATTGCCTTTGTGCTGAGCTTAATGGAAATAAATTAGGTATGTGTTCGTTTGGTTGATTCATTTTGCACGACTTTTTGGGATACTTATGAAACCCTATAAAAGCTGTCAATTAAATCTGTAACAACAAATAAATAAATAAATTAAATGCTGGGGGTCCATCACAGCTATATTTATTGTGTGCTCATACCATATTATCATTTATAAAATGCATATTCATCATAGTACTCGTCAGAAAAGGAATATACACATTAAATATTTGCATAGAATCTCCACATACAGGTACATACCAAAATGGTCAAAACACATGCAGTCTCTGAAAAGTCATCAAACACAGGCTAGAGCATCAGTTTTTGGTTGGCGCATCAGCTAGAGGGCTGTTTGGGGCTGGTGACTTGTTGGAGGGCTATTTGGCATGCTGATGCCATCCTTTAGAGGGCTGACATCACCCTAGAGAGCTGGTTTTGAGGGTTGTTCAGCGTATAGTTTCATCTTGGGCTTGCCTAGGGCTGTTTCATGCTTGATACAACATTAATTTATCAGCTAGTTGGTCAGTTATGGTTGAAATTGCATTGGTATGATCCGCTGTAAATTAATTAATTTACAACCTGAAAATATTTTATAAAAAATCAGATTTGAAGTTGTGAGGATTCCACTTTTGAAATAAATTGAGTTTCTTAATTGTCAGGGGGTTTCTATGTGGATTGTATTTTCTTTCCTATAATGTTTTATGGATCATTTTCACAATTTTGTACTTTCACATTAGGGTTTAAGTAAAATTCTAGAATTTTATTAATATGTCGTAAAAGGGATATTTCAATGGTATCAAAGCCATCTCCTTGCCAACTGTGGGGATTGAGTTGTCTGTAGGTTCTACTACATGCAAGGCACTACATAGAGCTTAGGTATTACGAAAGAGAAAGAAGGGTCCAAAACAAAGAAAAGGGTTTGATCAACTAGGGCACAAGAATATGGATGCTCCATATGCAAATCGCATTGGATTTGAGAAATTTGCTTAAAATCAAGAGCGTATGACAGATATGATGGCTGAAATGGTTCACACCGTGCGGGGCAAGAATGCATCATGTCCTTCTAATGGTGAGGGGAGTGCTTCAGGAGCCAACAACAACCCTCCTCCCACATAGAGAATGACGGTTGGATCTATAGCTAGGCCTTTTCATCCTAACTTCATTCGTAGAGAGGAAGTCATTCCTAAGGTGGAGGTTCAACATTCATTGATGGATGATATTGCTGCCAATTATGTAGAGCACAAGACACTTCCACCTGAGATCAAGGGAGAAATGACCCTCACTAACTTCTTGCAGCTGAAGAGGAACAAAGAGGGGCCTAGAGTTGTTCCTAGACCTCGAAATAATTAGAGGGATTTTCAACAAGTTTTGGGAAAGTTCACTTTTTCTACATTTGATGGATCTACCAAGAGCACTGATCGATCTTGGATCCAAAAGGTGGATACATACCTTTCTTTTTGGCTTATGATGGAAGATGAAGCCATCAAGTTTGCTACTTTACATCTTGAGGGCACGACACATGAGTGGTAGTACCATGGATTGGTCACACAAGGGCACAACCTCATCAGCTCTTATGATGAGTTCAACAGGAGGTTGATTGAGAGGTTTGATAGGGCCGATTTGGAGATCCATTTTAGGGAGTTCGCATAGCTGAAACAAAATACTTCCGTGGATGATTACGTGGCTGAATTTCAAAGAGTGCTAGTGATGGTATCAGATGTATTTGAAAGGAGGCTTGTGGTATTGTTTGTTGAAGGGTTGACTGATCCACTGAAGGGTTTGGTCATGGCTTTCAACCCTTGTTCTCTCCAAGAAGCCATCAAAAATGCATTTGATCTAGAAACAACAGCTTCTAAGGCCAAATTTCTGCCTTTAGGACAACAAAGGACATACTCTTTTGGGCAGCCTAGGACTTCACCTTCTAGGCAACCAAGGACAGCCCCATATGATAAGCAAAAAAGGCCATATTAGCAAAGTCACGTGCAACAAAAGGAGCTGCCAAAGACAAACAAAGAAGTGGACTCAAGGAATGAGTTAAGGAGGACAAATTTGTGCTTCACTTGCAAAGACCCTTGGACACTTGGCCATTGTTGCCTTGGCAAAGGGCAAGCCTATTACATTGAGGTAGTATCGAATGGAGGGAGAGGAGGGGAAGAACCGAAAGAAGAAGAGCAAGAAAAGAAAGAAAGAAGTTGACTATACAAATGGCACCTTTGACACATTATCCGGTGCTCCTAGATATCACCCTTTTAGAGTGAGAGAAGTATTGCAAGGTAATAAGGTAACTTTGCTAATTAATAGTGGGGCAACCCACAACTTCATTGATGAAGGCTTGGTATCTAGATTTGGGTTGCAAGCTGATGATTTCAAGGGCTTCAATGTAACAGTGGCAGATGGCTTCACTATCCCATGTACAAAGAAAATAACGCAGTTGAATATCACTGTGGGAAGGCATACGATTGATGATGATTTCTATGTGGTTGGGATTGGTGAGACCAACATAGTCCTTGAGGTGCAATCGCTGCAATCTCTAGGAGAATTCACTCAAAATTACCAAACCATGGAGCTAAAATTCAAATCAATAGGTAAAGTACTGTTGCATGGTATGGCCAATGGAGCTCCTATGGTAGTGACAACAAAAAGAATGGAATGGGATTTTCATATAGGGCAGGTTGCTTGGGCAACAAAGTGCTTTGTGAACTATACAAATCAGAAATTGGAGCAGTAGCAATATCATAAGGATAGTCAACGCATCTTTGATAAGCATGCCAATGTTTTTGGTAGTATTCCACATGGATTACAACCGGATAGAGGTTTTCAACATATCATTGAGTTGGAGCCCAAGACTAAAGCGGTAATAACCACTCTATACCACCATCCTAGAGCCTACTGTTAGTAATTTGGCTTGTCAAAGCCAAGTTACTATCCCTATTATTTTAAACTTTCCTACAATGGTCTAATCCCCTTTTCAGCTGGTCAATCTGTGGTCTAAACACATGAATGAAGGGTACTTATAACAAAGGTATTAAGAACAGTTGGGTGAAGACCTACAGCGACCATATAGAGCATGCAGTTCGTTCGAGGGAAAGGTACATACAACAAATTCAAAGGCCACATCTCTTGTTCACTTTCAATGGAAGCACAGAGTTAAAGGCAACATCATGCATATGTTTATTTTCTCGGGTTTTTTCTAGTCAAAGGATAGCGGATTTCAAAGGATTTAAAAAAACCCTGGGTACTTTGCAATAAAGTCGAGAAAATTACAAAGGGAAGGACTCTTTCAAAAAGCCCGAAGGGTATGTACCCCTTCGAGAAAGTCCACTTCAAGGTTTTTTCGGGGATGTCATTTACAATAAGCCCGAATGGCGTGTGCCCTTTCGGAGGGCATCCCAGCAAAGTGAAGGGACGTTTTCGAAAGTCCCTAAGGGCACTTGTCCTTCGGGATAGTTGGAAGGATCATTTCAAGTGAGTAAAGGACCTTTTCAAAAAGCTTGAAGGGCACCTGCCCTTCGGGAGGATAAATCGTGGGAAAATGTAAGGATTCCTTCGGACATTTTGTCCGAAGGAATACCTTCAGAAAAGTTGCCGCGGGGTTTACAAAAACCGGGTACTTTGCAATAATTCCGAAAAAATTCAAAGGGATATTTCTTTAGCAGGAAAATTACAAAGGGCTCTTTCAAAAAGCCCGAAGGGCATGTGCCCTTCGAGAGGAATCATTTCAAAAAACCCGAAGGGTAGGTACCCTTCAGGAAAAGTTCAAAGGTCATTTCAAATGGTTCATTTCAATCGGGAAGGTCCATACAAAAAGCCTGGATGCCCTACAAAAAGCCCGCGGAAAAGACAAAAATCGACAGGAAAAACCCGAAGGAATTCCTTTGGACAAATTGTCCGAAGGATTCATTCGGGAGACTTGGACAACACAAATGGGTCATGCCAATTTTTATGAAACAATTGGCCTTAACAAGACATCGAAGGAATTCCTTTGGAAAAGATGAAAAGACAAGATTAAAGGAAGTCTGCGGGAAAGTTGAAACTTGAATGGACAATTTCCTCGGACTTTTTGTTCGAGATAATAAAAGTCCGCAAGAAAACCAAAGGTAAATCTAGGGGGCAAGACATAAGAGCCAAAGAGAATAAAATCGAAAAAATTGGCAAGAAATAAATCTGAAGGAATATAAGACCAAGGAGATAGCCAAAAAAACCCGAAGATAATATATACAAGCAAAGCAAAATATCCGAATAAAATCCGAGACCAAAGGAAATCCGCAGAATAAAGTCCGTAGAGCACGACATACAAAGCTCGAAAAGATAGACCAAAGAAATAAAACCAAGGGAAAAATTGCCAAAGAAATACACAGGTAAATCTAAGAGAATGAACAAGGAAAGGCACAAACTTTTGTCTGGAAAAACAAGGAGCACACATATTCGGAAAAGTCATAAATAGAGAAGTCTGAGATTATAAAGCAGGTAAGCAAGCAAGACAAATAATATACATGCACAAGGATTAGAAGCCGTAAATAGAAAAGGGTCAAAAATAGATTCTTATCGATGCAAACGTGTTTTTGGACAGTCAAACTACTGTTGACTATTTCACCGTGCCACATGCTTCTCTCATGCATCCAAACGTTTCGAACGTTCGAGCGGTTCGTGAGTAGTTCATCTACTGGCTTTTTGCATAACATTTCATATAAAGGAGAAGTTGACTGGTCAGACCCGAGTTCCTTCGCCCACTTCCACGCCATCTTGGTCATGTATGTTTGGATATTTCTTGGAGAATTTTGTTTATTATAAGAATCATTTTTCAAACTTAGCTCTATCATCTATATTCTACGCCAAGGTTTGGAGAAGCATGCAGATTTTTGTAAAGGAGAATAATTTTATTGAATATTCAAAGCATTGTAAAAGAGGTGAGGTCTTGAGTTAACTAACCAAGACTGATCTTTTCCCTTTTTGGACTACACTTAGACTAATTTAGACTATTTATCAAAGCTTATTTATTCGCTGAATCGAGCCATAGAGAGGACCGTTGAAGTTTGAAAAATAAATTGTAAGCTGGACCAACGATCAATAAGGAGTTTATTTTTTTGAATATGATTCTGACAGAAGCATAGTGTGTATTTGATTGTGCATCAACATACATGAGAGAATTTTTCTCCTTTTGCAGGTCCCTTCCTCACCTATCTCTCTCTATCTCACCCTTTTTGCAGGTCATTTGAAGAGGTTTTCAACCCTTTCTCTGAAACACTTTTGCTTAGGGACATAATATAAATTGCATTTTGGTTGTGTGCATTAATTTCAGTAACTTCAGAGGATCAAATCAATACAGGTGTATCACCTCCCTTAGATTTTCTTTCATAGTTTTCCTTTACTCTTTTCACCCTAAAAAAAAACACAGTTTTAGGTTTAATTATAAAATCACAAGGGAACCAGCCCTCTCTAGAGGTTCTTCTCAACATTGAGGCACCCACCCTCATGAGAAGATCCCATTGTTTCAATTGGAGCGAAGATTAGCCATTTCAGCACGTCTTCGATTCAGAGTGCACTCCAGAGTGATAACACCTACAAGGAGGAAATGGAGAAAGCCATCCAATAGCTATTGGAGATGGGACATATAAGGCCTGGTCCTAGTCCCTTTACTTCTTTGGTTGTTCTAGTGAAGAAGGATGGAACCATGAGGATGTGCATTGACTACCACCTTTTGAACAAAAAGACCATAAAAAATAGGTATCCCATACCTAGGATTGATGAGTTAAATGGAGCCATCTACTTTTACAAGATTGACTTGAAGACCAGATATCACCAAATTTGGATAAGAGAAGATTTTCAAAAAATAACTTTTAAATGTCACTTTGGGCACCATGAATTTTTGGTTATGCACTTTTGATTAACCAATGCACCAACAACTTTTTATTCTTGTATGAACAAAGTCTTTAGGCAACATTGGAGGAAGTTTGTTTTGGTCTTTTTTGATGACATCTTAGTATATAGTAAAACATGGGAGGAACATCTCCAACACTTGCACACAGTGCTGGGAATTTTGGGACAACATTGTTTTGAGGCATGAAACATGAAAAACGTTATGAATTTCGTTGCGTTCTCTCAATTCAAGCTCATAAGTTGTTAAGAACAAGCTTATACTGAGAGGGTGGGTGAATCAATAAAAGATATATATATATATATTTTGCTTTCGACTATTAATCTTAAATCTAAAACCTCAAATTACTCCGCAATTAATATATTCAAAGCAATCAAAGAATACAATACAAAACCACACAATGCAAATAGACACAGATTTGCATGGAAACTCTTTCGGGAGAAAACCACGGAGAAACTCTCTTAATATAATTTTCAAATATTCGTAGGCACCAACCTACAAGAGACACCAATCCCCAATTACAATTTGCGGGCATCAACCCACAGGAGCACCAACCCCTTCCACCAAGCACCAACTCAGCTTTAATTCGTGAGCACTAACTCACAGGAGCACCAACCCCTTACAAAAATTCTTCTTACCACTGTAGATTTGTTGTTAACTCAACGAATGATGGAACCCTTTGTTTCTCTCTTTCTTCTTTCAATGATTTTTTAATGCATTTTCAGCTCTTCTCCCGCACTTCTCTTAGACTTGAATGATATAAAATATATTTCAAGTGCTTGTTTATCTTATTTCTTTTTCCATCCACTCATCTATTCTTTTATAGCCTTTGCTACCTTTTCCCAAGAGGGGCGTCCATTCCAAGAGACACCTCTTACCAAAAAGATGTGTCTTTTTAATTTATTTTATTTAAATAACCCAAGTGGCGCGATTTTCCTTTTTTTCCCTTAGTCGGCCTGTTGTCTATTTAAGTGCTGCCCGTAAACTAATTTGTTGCCTCCTTAAGACAAAACGCTTGTCCATTAAACAAATCGCTGCCTCATAGAAGAAATCGGTGGCCTATTAAACAAAGCGCTAGTCCTTTCCATAGGTAGATTATTGATTATTTATTGCTGGCACATGATCGCTGCTACGCATATGATGATCGATGATAGGCGTATGCATTTGACATCAATGACTATGTTGACATCAATGACAATATTTCCAACATTAGCAACCTCCCCAATATTTCATTTGATACTATAAGGCCTATAGAAGAGGGGCATAAGTTTCTTAGCTCCAATTTTATTGAGAGAGGACTATCTATTGGGCTGCAATCTCAAGAAGACCATGTCTCCAACCTCAAAAGTTCTCTCAATATGGTGTTGGTCCGCAAGGAGAAGGCAGTGGTAAAGCTCCTACTGAAACTACATTTGTCAATTTTCAGGAAGGTGAGAATTCTTTTGAATATTTGGCTGTAAATCAGAATCAAAATTTATCTAGTGTTGATAATCCAATTGCAACTTATAGTAGATCCAAAAAAAGAGCAATTGGAGAAGGTTCAGGGCTTGAAAGGGCAATCCCTTCTTCTCAGCCGCAAATTACACATGAGCTGCCTCAAAAAAGTTCAAACCAGCAATTTCAGGTTTCAAAAGATAAGAATGTAAGAGGGCCTTACATTCCTCAATTTACACAAAATTTGGGCACTGTTCCTAAATCACAGTAAAAAAACAACCACTTCTTCACTTAGTATCGTGGATCAAATGAAGAAGACTTCAGTATCAATTTCGATGTGGGACACTCTACTAATCCCAGGTCAAAATGAATACTTACAAAAAGATCTTTCAAAGCTCACTATCTATGAGAAGACACCAGAAAAAGAAAGAGTAAGTGCTGTCCTAACTAATTCTAATTCAACTGTTGAGTCTCAAAAGGAAACTAAACCTCCTCCATTTTACCTTTCTGTGATCATTGGAGATTGTCTAGTTCATAATTGCATGATTGATAGTGGGGCTAGTACTTTTGTTATGCCCAAATCAATCGCTGATAAGTTAGGTTTGCAGTTTGAACCCCATGAGAATGGTGTCTTGCAATTAGATGGTTCTCCTACCAAAACTGTGGGTGTGTTGAAATACTTGCTGCTTGCCCAAATTTCACCATGTTACAGGATGTTGATCTGCCTCCATATTTTGCACTGTGCCTATCAAGAGATTTACTGTCAAAATAGGAGGTTATCTTTCCTCAGATTGGTCATACATGGTTTTTAAGACCAGGTATGGGACCAAAGTAACTATTAGATCAGAGCCTATTTTCAGATTTCACGTTGAGCCATATATGCCAAATATGACAAATGTGAATTGCAGTATTACATAATAAGATAATACCATTGGTCAAGAGCCTTCTAAGCCTCTTGAAGGCATTCCGGATCTCCTCCTTGACGAATGGGCTGCTGATAATCATGGACATGACCCCTACAAAAGTATTGAAGATGCTGGTTTTGGAGTTTATTGCATGCACGAAGGTGACTTGTTGCCTAGTCTCACTAGCTCACTACGGGATCAAGGAGTTTGGAATCTATTTTTTGATGGATCCATAACAAAGAATGGTAGTGGCGCTGGAGTTATGTTGGTTTCACCACAAGATCAAATGTATTATTCTTCTATTAGATTTCAATTCAGTTGTACTTCCAATACTGCAGAATATGAAGCTCTTATTTATGGTCTTCAGTGGGCTAGAAAGAGGGGTATTAAGATCTTACAGGTAAAAGGTGATAGTGAATTAGCGGTACAAGTAAAAGGTTTAAGTACAACAAAGAATCCTCTTCTGAAGGCATACACACAGAGTTTGAGATCTCATTGAAGATTTCCTTGCATTTGACATTCGCTCCATTTCTAGAGGAGCAAATCAACATGCTGATAGACTTGCTGCAATAGGTGCACAGTATGATATTCCGGATCAGATTAAGGACAATAAAAATCAGACTCAAATCAAAGTGGTATGCAGACCTTCAATTCCAAATAATGATGTTAGTTGGCAAGTTTTTTATTCTGACAAACAAATAACATATTTTCTACAGAATGAGGCAAAATTTTGTCAAAGAAATCATGATAAATTGCAGGATCAATATGAAAATCAGGTTGTGCAATTGAAATCAAACAAGATGCCCAAAGGTTTGGTGACTTTAGAAAACATATTCAATGAAGATGATCAACTAAGAAGAGACAAGGTGAATATTTCTTTGAAGAAAGAGCATTATGAGCCAATTATCATAGCTGGAAGTAAGCAACTTAAGTTGGGTAAAGCAAATTCAGATTCTGAGAGAGTAGCTTTCATTTCATTATGTCAAGAGTATATGGATGTTTTTGCTTGCGAGTACCATGATTTGAAAGGTTTTGATCCCATATTAGCACAACATACTATTGAATTGGAAAATGATGCAAAATCGGTAAAACAAAGGCAAAGGGCAATCAACCCCAAGGTTGAGAATCTTGTGAGGAAAGAACTTACAAAGCTGATTGAATCAGGTATCATTTTTCCTATTAAGCATTCAACATGGCTTGCAAATCTTGTTCTTGTAAGGAAAAAGAATGGAGAGATAAGGCTTTGTGTAGATTTCAGAGATTTAAATAAGGTGTCATTGAAAGATCATTATCCACTACCTTCGATGGATCAAATTTTGCAGAGAGTTTTAGGTTCACAGAGATTTTCTTTATTGGATGGGTATAAAGGATACAATCAGATACTAGTGAAGGAGCAAGACCAATATAAAATCGCTCACCACCAAGTGGGGTACCTTTGCTTACAAGAAGATACCTTTTGGACTCTCCAATGTTGGAGCTACCTTCCAAAGGGCAATGGATGTTGCTTTTCATGGTCTTTTGAATGAAATGGTTTTGGTATATCTAGATGACATGACAATATTTTCAAAGAATCCTAATGTTCATCTAACTCATTTGAAGATTGTTTTTGATAGATGTAGAGAATTTGGAGTTTCTTTGAATCCAAAGAAACGTATTTTTTCAGTACATGAAGGGAGACTTCTTGGACATGTTGTGTCCAAAGTTGGTCTTTCAATTGATCTAGAAAGAATAGAAGCAATCCTTGCTCTATCATTGCCTAAACACAAGAAAGGTTTGCAAAGCTTTTTGGGTAGGATTAACGTTATTAGAAGATTCATTCTTGGTTTTGCTGAACTAGTAAAGCCACTCACTCAAATGCTTAAGGAACACAGAGTTCACTTGGGATAAGGAAGGTAAGAGATGTTTCGAAGCTATTAAAGAAGCAATCAGCCAAGCTCCTACTTTGCCCAATCTGGATTTTAGTATGGATTTCTTCTTGTATGCTTTCTCTACTTCCAGCACTATTTCAGCCATGCTTATGCAACAAAATGATGAAGGTTTGGAACAACGCATTGCTTTTTTTAGTCAAGCTTCAAAAGATTATGAAGTGAGATACTCTTTCGTAGCAAAGCATGTTCTTGCTGTAATAAGAGGTCTGAAAAAATTCAGACATTTGATTTCAAATAACAAAATTATACTAATGGTTGCTCATCCAAGTGTGAAGGACTTCATTCTCAATAGAGACTTGAGCGAAAAAAGCGCTGGATGGGTTACTAAATGCATGGAATACGACATTGAAATCAAAGTTACAAAGCTGGTTCAAGGTAAAGGATTATGTGAACATCTTGCAGAAGATGTAAAAGAAGAGAAGGAAATAATTTTGGCAATTCGAGACACTGAACATCAAGCTGAAGGTACACCTCTTACACGCTGGACACAAAATATTGCTAGGTTTTTGCAAACTGGAGAATGTCCAAGGGGTTTGAATGCATCACAAAGAAGACACTTCAGGGTGCAATCAGTGTCCTATATCCTGATTGATAGAGTGCTTTTAAAAAAGGACATTGGAGGTATGCTTTATAGGTGTGTAGAAACTAGTCAATTTGACAAATTTTTTGAGCAATATCATGAAAGTCCTTCTGAAGGCCATTTTGCAGCTAAGACTACAGCTGCAAAAATTATTAGAGCTGGTTATTTTTGGCCTAATTTATATAGAGATGCACATGCGTGGGTTAGGAAATGTTCAAAATGTGCAATGTTTGTAGAAAAACAGAGACTAGCAGCTATGCCATTAAAGCCAATTCAGGTTGAACAGTGATTTATGCAATGGAGTTTGGACTTCATTGGCATGATTCATCCCTCATCTAGTGCTGGTCATAAATGGGTTTTGACAGCTATAGATTATTTCACTAGGTGGATGGAAGCAGTACCTTTGAGAGAGGCAAATGAGAATTCCGTACTTGAGTTTTATGAGAGCCTAGTCACTCGTTTTAGAGCTCCATCTACAATTATATCAGATAATACTTTAGCATTCAGCAGTACAAAGGTATGTGAATGGGCTCTTGAACATGGTATTAACTTGTCTTCATCATCTAATTACTATCCACAAGGTAATGGGCTAGCTGAATCTATTAATAAAAATTTGATTCGAATCATCAGAAGAACAATGGAGGATGATTAGAGATCTTGGCATACAAAATTGAAAACCGCTTTATGGGCTGATAGAATCACCCCTAAGAAGGCTATTGGCCATTCACCTTATCTCCTAGTTTATGGAAGAGAAGCCAGGTTGCCTATTTCATTGGAGCTTCCATCTTTAGAGCTTGCACACCAGCTAGAGCTTCTGGAAAATGATGCCATGGAGGTAAGAATGAATGAATCGAGGGAGTTAGAAGAAACTAGTGATGATGTTATGCATATCATGTGGACTAATCAACAACAAATTAAGAAGACATTTGACAAGAGAGCTTCATCAAAAATATTCCAACAAGGAGACATAGTTCTCAAATGGGATGAGGAATGTGCAAAGCCAAGTAGGCACTCCAAATTTGATAGCCTTTGGAGTGGACCTTATATTATTATTGATTGTAAGAAGAACACCACTTTTCAATTATCCAAATTGAGTGGAGAAGAGCTTCCCATTCCTGTGAATGGGATGTTTCTTAAATACTGTTATTAGGAGAGTCACTCCTTTGTACATAGTCATAGTTTCATTCCTCTAAGTGATTTTACACATGTTTTATGTCTAGGTTGCTTTCTCTTTCAGTTTCGTTGTGGTTCTTTCCTCTAAGTGCACATGTGCACAATGTTGTTGTTGAGTCAGTTCTCCTAATTGTATTGGTCTCCAGCTTTCCAATTTTTTAGTCATGTTCAAGCTTGTTACAAGTAATTTTTCTGAGTTCTTTGACCAGTAGGCTAGTCAAACCCTGTGAGTCGCCAGAATTGTTAGTAAATTGGTTTGTCAAAGCCACGTTACTACTATTATTTTAAACTTTTCTATAACGGTTTAATCCCCTTTTCAGCTGGTCAATCTGTGGTCTAAAAGCATGAATGAAGGGTACTTACAACGAAGGTATTAAGAACAGTTGGGTGAAGACTTACAACCACCATATAGAGCATGCAGTCTGTTCGAGGGAAAGGCACATACAACAAATTCAAAGGCCACATCTCTTGTTCACTTTCAATGGAAGCACAGAGTTAAAGGCAACATCATGCATATGTTTATTTTCTCAGGTTTTTTCCAGTCAAAGGATAGCAGATTTCAAAGGATTTACAAAAACCTTGGGTACTTTGCAATAAAGTTGAGAAAATTACAAAGGGAAAGACTCTTTCAAAAAGCCCAAAGGGTATGTACCCCTTCGGGAAAGTCCACTTCAAGGTTGAAAAGGCAAAGTTTTTTCGAGGATGTCATTTACAATAAGCCCGAAGGGCATGTGCCCTTCCGGAGGGTATCCTGGCAAAGTGAAGGGACGTTTTCAAAAGTCCCGAAGGGCACCTATCCTTCGAGACAGTTGGAAGGATCATTTCAAGCAAGTAAAGGACCTTTTCAAAAAGCCCGAAGGGCACTTGCCCTTCGGGAGGATACATTGCGGGAAAATGTAAGGATTCCTTCGGACATTTTTTCCAAAGGAATACCTTTGGAAAAGTTGCCGCGGGGTTTACAAAAAACCGGGTACTTTGCAATAAATTTGAAAAAATTCAAAGGGGCAGTTCTTTGGCTGGAAAATTACAAAGGGCTCTTTCAAAAACCTTGAAGGGCATGTACCCTTCGGGAGGGATCATTTCAAAAATCCTGAAGGGTAAGTACCTTTCGGGAAAAGTTCAAAGGCCATTTCAATCGGGAAGGTCCATACAAAAAACCCGGGTGCCCTACAAAAAGCCCGCGGAAAAGTCAAAAACGGACAGGAAAAACCCGAAGGAATTCCTTAGGATAAATTGTCCGAAGGATACTTTTGGGAGACTTGGACAACACAAATGGGTCATGCCAATTTTTCCGAAACAATTGGCCTTAAAAAGACTCTGAAGGAATTCGTTCGGAAAAGATGAAAAGACAAGATCAAAGGAAGTCCGTGGGAAAGTGGAAGCCCGAATGGACAATTTCCTCGGACTTTTTGTCCAAGAGAAAGTCCGAGATAATAAAAGTCCGTAAGAAAACCAAAGGTAAATCCAAGGGGCAAGACATAACAGCCAAAGAGAATAAAATCGAAAAAATTGGCAAGAAAGAAATCTGAAGGAATATAAGACCAAGGAGATAGCCAAAAAAACTTGAAGATAATATATACAGGCAAAGCAAAATATCTGAAGAAAATCCGAGACCAAAGGAAATCCGCAGAATAAAGTCCGCATAGCACGACATACAATGCCCAAAAAGATAGACCAAAGAAATAAAACCAATGGGAAAATTGCGAAAGAAATACATAGGAAAATCCGAGAGAATGAACAAGGCACAGAGTTTTGTTTGGATAAACAAGCACACAGTCGGAAAAGCCATAAATAGAGAAGTTCGAGATTATAAGGCAGGTAAGCAAGCAAGATAAAGAATATACATGCACAGGAATTAGAAGCCGTAAATAGAAAAGGGTCAAAAATAGATTCTTATCCGTGCAACCATGTTTTTGGACTGGTCAAAACTGCTGTTGACTGTTTCACTGTGCCACATGTTTCTTTCATGCGTCCAAACGTTTTAAATGTTCCAACAGTTCATGAGGAGTTCATCGACTGGGTTTTTGCGTAACATTTCATGCAAAGGAGAAGTTGACTGGTCAGACCTGAGTTCCTTTGCCCACTTCCACGCCATCTTGGTCATGTATGTTTGGATTTTTCTTGGAGAGTTTTGTTTATTTTAAGAATCATTTTTCAAACTTGGCTCCATCATCTATATTCTACGTCAAGGTTTGGAGAAGCATGCAGATTTTTGTAAAGGAGAATAATTTTATTGATTATTCAAAGCATTGTAAAAGAGGCGAGGTCTTGAGTTAACTAACCAAGAATGACCTTTCCCCTTTTTGGACTACACTTAGAATGATTTAGACTCTTTTTCAAAGCTTATTTATTTGCTGAATCGAGCCATAGAGAGGGACCGCTGAAGTTTGAAAAAGAAATTGTAAGCTGGATCAGTGATCAATTATTAGTTTATTTTTCTGAATCTGATTTTGACAGCAGCATAGTGTGTATTTGATTGTGCATCAACATAAGAGAGATTTTTTCTCCTTTTGCAGGTCCCTTCCTCACTTATCTCTCTCTATCTCACCCTTTTTGCAGGTCATTTGAAGTGGTTTTTAACCCTTCCTCTGAAACACTTTTGCTTAGGGACATAATATAAATTGCATTTTGGTTATATGTGTGCATTAATTTCAGTAACTTCAGAGGATCAAATCAATACAGGGTTATCACCCCCCTTAGATTTTCTTTCAAAGTTTTCCTTTACTCTTCACCCCCAAAAAAATCACATTTTCGCGTTTAATTGGAAAATCATAAGGGAACTAGCCTTCTCTGGAGGTTCTTCTCAACATTGAGGCATCCACCCTCGTGAGAAGATCCCATTGTTTCAACTGGAGCGAGGATTAGCCATTTCAGCATGTCTTCGATTTAGGGTGCACTCCAGAGTGATAACACCTACGAGGAGGAAATGGAGAAAGCCATCAAACAACGATTGGAGATGGGACATATAAGGCCTAGTTCTAGTCCTTTTACTTTTTCGGTTGTTCTAGTGAAGGATGGAACCATGAGGATGTGCATTGACTACTGCCTTTTGAACAAAAAGACCATAAAAAAAGGTACCCCATACCTAGGATTGATGAGTTAAATGGAGCCATCTACTTTTACAAGATTGACTTGAAGACCAAATATCACCAAATTTGGATAAGAGAAGATGTTCAAAAGACAACTTTTAAATGTCATTTTGGTCACTATGAATTTTTGGTTATGCGCTTTTGATTAACCAATGCACCAACAACTTTTTATTCTTGTATGAACAATGTCTTTAGGCAACATTGGAGGAAGTTTGTTTTGGTCTTTTTTGATGACATCCTAGTATATAGTAAAACATGAGAGGAGCATCTCCAACACTTGCACATAATGCTGGGAATTTTGGGACAATAAATATTGTTTTGAAGCATGAAACATGAAATACATTATGAATCTTGCTGTGTTCTCTCAACTCAAGCTCATAAGCTGTTACGCACAAGCTTATACTGAGAGGGGGGGGGTGAATCAGTATAATATATATATATGTATATATATATATATATATAGCTTTCGACTAATAATCCTAAATCCAAAACCTCAAATTACTCCGCAATTAATATATTCAAAGCAATCAAAGAATACAATGCAAAACCACACAATGCAAATAGACATAAATTTGCATGGAAACCCTTTCAAGAGAAAACCACAGAGAAATTCTCTTAATATAATTTTCAAATATTCGTAGGCACCAACCTACAGGAGACACCGATCCCCAATTACAATTTGCGGGCACCAACCCACAGGAGCACCAACCCCTTCCACCAAGCACCAACTCAGCTTTAATTCGTGAGCACTAACTCACAGGAGCACCAACCCCTTACTAAAATTCTTCTTACCACTGTAGATCTATTGTTAGTTCAACGAATGATGGAACCCTTCTTTTCTCTCTTTCTTCTCTCAATGATTTTTTAATGCATTTTCAGCTCTTCTCCCGCACTTCTCTTAGACTTGAATGATATAAAATATATTTCAAATGCTTGTTTATCTTTTTTTTTTTTCATCCACTCATCTATCCTTTTATTGCCTTTGCTACCTTTTTCCAAGAGGGGCGTCCATTCCAAGAGACACCTCTTCCCAAAAAGATGTCTTTTTAATTTATTTTATTTAAATAACCCAAGTGGGGTGATTTTCCTTTTCTTTTGCTTAGTCTGCCTGTTGTTTATTTAAGTGCTGCCCGTAAACTAATTTGTTGCCTCCTTAAGACAAAATGCTGGTCCATTGAACAAATCGCTGCCCCATAGAAGAAATCGATGGCCTATTAAACAAAGCATTGGTCCTTTCCATAGGTAGATTGCTGCTTATTTATTGCTGACACATGATCGCTGCTATGCTCATGCATTTGACATCAATGACTATCTTGACATCATTGACAATATTTCCAGCATAAGCAACCTCCCCAATATTTCGTTTGATACTATAAGGCCTATAGAAGAGGGGCATAAGCTTCTTAGCTCCAATTTTATTGAAGAGGACTGTCTATAGGGCTGCAATTTCAAGAAGACCATGTCTCCAACCTCAAAAGTTCTCTCAATATGGTGTTGGTCCGCATATAATTTCTATTGATTTTGTGCTCTTTGGAGTTTTTCTTCGAGTGACTCCAATAATTCTTGACTTTGCTTGACCAAGTCTCTTTCCCTTGACATTATACTGTTTGAGATGACCAAGTCCACAAAAGAAAGAGCATAATAACCATACAAGGCTTTTAAAAGAGTCATACCAATTGACATATGGTGTGAGGTGTTGTAGCAATGCACCCCCATATAGAGCCATTTGATCCACGTTATTTGCTGCCTTGGTACATAGTTCCTCAAATATCCTTCAATCCACTTATTCACAGTCTCTGTTTGCCCATCTGTTTGAGGGTGGTAACTGGTACTAGGAGTCAACTCCGTTCCTGTCAAATGAAAGAGATCCTACCAAAATAAACTAAGGAACTTGCTGTCCCTGTCACTTACTATGTTCTTGAGCAACCTATGAAGCCTGAATATCTCTTTGAAAAACAATTCAGCGACTTGTGTTGCCTTAAACTCAGATGTAACATCAAATAAGTGAGCATATTTAGTAAGCATGTCAACTACAACATATATACAACTTTTAACCTGAACTTTTGGAAGACTAGTGATGAAATCCATAGAGATGCTCTCCCATTTTTGCTTTGGAATTAGTAAGGGCTGCAACAAACCTGTTGGAGATACTTGCTCTGTTTTGTTGTGCTGGTAGGCAGTACACTAATGTATTGGAGGACCTCTCCTTTGAGGCCTTTCCAAAAAATTCTCTCCTTGATTTGCTTATATGTTTTGAAATACCCTGGGTGACCAGTCAATGGTATATCATGTACTGTTCTCAAAACTTTATTCTTCACTTCTAATTTTGGGACGAGATATATGCTATCCTTGTAAAGGATGAGGTCATCTATCACCTTATACCTATCATCCTGTATTTAATCCTCAAGGATATCAATAGTAAATACATTCTTTACATACTCTGCAATGATAGTAACCTTTCAATGAGCAAAGATTTCCGATATAGAGCATAGAGTAGGTTTTCTGGATAAGGCATCAACTACAACATTATATTTACCCTTAACATACTCTATACCAAAATCATAAGCCTAATGTTTACTCACCCATTTCTGCTGCTTATCACTCAAATCTCTTTGGCCAAAGAAGAATTTTAGGCTATTGTGGTCAGTCTTAAGCACAAATCTATCACACACTAGGTACTTCTTGAATTTTGCCAAAGCATGCATTATGGCTAACATCTCCTTGTCATAGATTGAGAATATTTTTTTGTCTCTTTGAGTTTCTGGCTCTCAAATGCTATGGGATGCCCTTGCTGCATTAAAACCACCCCAATTACTTCCCCTGATGCATCACACTCTAATACAAATGGAAGAGAAAAATCCAGAACAACTAAGATAGGACATGAACTCATTACCTCCTTGAGCTTGTTAAAAGCTCTAACTAGCTGAAAACTCCCTTCTTTGCTAGTTCTGTTAATGGAAATGCCAACTGTGAGAAGCCCTTAACAAACCTCCTGTGATAACTGCAGAGGCCAAGGAAACCTCTCAACTTTGTCAATGTGGAAGGAAGCGACCACTCCAAAATAGCTTGGATGTTTTGTTGATCCACCTAAACTCTTTGAGCATTAATGACATGGCCCAAGTACAAAAATTCAGTTATCTGAAACTCACATTTAGACTCCTTATCAAAGAGAGTCTGCTGTTCTAAAATTCTTAGAACTATATGCAAATGCCTCAAATGACCTTCCCAAGTCTTGGTATAAATCAAAATGTCATAAAAAAAACTCAAACAAATTTTCTCAACTACTTACTGAAAATATGATTCATACATAACTAGAAAGTGGCCCGAGCATTTGTCAAGCCAAAAGGCATGACCAAGAATTCAAAGTGCCCAAAGTGACTTCTGAAAGCTGTTTTTGGCACGTCATCATCCCTTATACGAATCTGATGATATCTTGATCTCAAATCAATATTGAAAAATACGCAACTCCATGCAACTCGTCAATTAACTCATCGATCTTGGGAATGGGATACCTGTTTTTGATTGTCTTCTTGTTCAAAGCTCTGTAGTCAATACACATCCACATAGTACCATCCATCTTCTTCATAAGGACTATTGATGATGCAAAGGGACTAGAACTAGGTCTGATGTGGCCCATCTCCAAAAGCTCCTTGATAGCCTTTTCAGTTGCTTCCTTATATCCTCTTGGATGTTGGTCGGGTGTAATCATCACGGGCTTAGAACCTGGTTCTCATTCTATTATATGCTGAAATCCTTTATTAGGAGGCAATCATAGAGGTAAACCACTAAATACAGTGCCATGCTTTTGTAGAATAGATTGGATATCCACGTGATAGGATTTCTTATCTGTTGGTAAAGCTATGGTGTTCGTCAAACAATGGGCTGCCCAAGCTACTTTTTCTCTAGAAATTGATCTCTCCAACCTCTTGGTTGTGACAACTATAGGGGATCCATTGGCAATGCCTTAAAGCACCACTTCTTTCCCATCTAATTTGAATTTCAGCTCCATGGTTTGATAATTCTTAGTGAATTCTTGTAACAACCCCATTGGGTTTTACTAGAAAAAGGTAGTTTTTTTTTTTTAAACATTTACATAAATTCAATATGAAGATTCCATCACACTGAAACCATAACACAATGATCTTTAACTAAATACATTAGTTTTAATGCTAACCACTTTCAAGGTCTAGAGCTAATCCATTTAGCTAATGATCATATAATCATGTATAATGCTGAATATAAAAATTAATACTGTATTTATTTCATAAAGAGTTTATTTACAAATTCAGCCACTGCTGATACAATGTTACAACCAACTGCTGTAATGGTTAAATATAGCAAAATAGTACAGTTTCAACATAATACAAGGCTTAATAATAATTTACAATGATACAATGCTCCACGCAGTATGCGAGTCTCATCGAACTCGAATAATCTATAAGTAATTATGATTGTAGTCACTAGTGAAGTATTGCTAAGGGGAAGGAGAGCATCATATGAGTGCTTTTCCACACCAACTACGGACCATAGATTTCTCGCACAATTTTCCAACAAGGGAATGGCCCTCCCTTGACGGATGGGTAGATAATGACGGTGTGAGAATCAAGAGTGACAATTAGAACCCGTGTGTTGTAAGATAACTATTACATGCAACATATCATAAAGAAACCCATTTTAACATGATATCATACAAAACATGTAAACTGAATCAAACAAATGGAATAACAATGTTTAACGATAAACACTACTTTGGCCAAAATTTTCTTATAGTTATTTGATCTCTAAGATCAATTAATTTCATACACACCACTCAACTGGATTACACTTTATCTGCGTATTAGTGACACTAATTAAGTGGAATCCATCTCACTCACTTATTTAGGGTTATCAATACTAGATTGGTTCATATATTTAAAAATATTAAAACCAATAGATTTCAAAATGAGTATTTCTCTACTAGCAGCTACACTATGTGCTAATACAAGAAAGTCTCAAATACTTGCATTTAATCCATCAAATGCAACATAATAGTTCCAAACATCTAATTTATTTAATTCATAAAGTCAGCTATATAAATAGATTTCGTAATAGTCATACCATATGGGTAAAGATTTAATCATCAAACAATCATACCATTCGGGTAAAATTTAAACATCACACATTAAGTTGCTAAAATCCATATATGCAAATTTTCATTCAATGTTATTTTAACGTCTATCATTAATTAATAGCTCATTCTACAACCACTTCATTTCCATTTTACTAAATGTATAAATCAGCTATCATATACCAATAAATGGAAAATGACTTGATCTAAAAATTCTCAAATACTACGCAACTAGAAGTTCCTTGAATTTCTTGAATTCACTTCTAATTCAACCTTATTAAGGCAAGTAACAAAGCATTTATACCTCTCTAATATTACATATGACGTATTTAATCATCAATCAATATATGCATGAGTATATACGGTATACTCTTAATTAGAATAGTATTATGTCAATAAATTAAGAATATCATATATATATATATATATATGGATGCGTATACAAACACAACAGTATATTTAATTCTGTCATATCATATAATGTGTTTACTTGTTCAACTGAATATGCATATCTGAATATGGTATAGTTGATTTGGAATGATAATCTATCAACGATTTACAAGTATCACATATAAATATATGCATATTCAAATACTCAACCATATTACTAAATTTAATTATTTTCTAATATCAACCAAAGATTAAACTCTAATTATACAGTTGTGATTAAATTCCAACCAACTCGCAATCCAAACTAAATACCTCATAGAGCATATGGCCATAACGAACCCAGTCACAATTATATATACATATTTCAATAATTGAAAGGATATATTTATTTATATTTCAACAGGTGGTAAGGAGTCATTCTGTGGACACCTAATACCTAGCTAAGATTTAACTTTAATGTAACAACTACGTTATATGTGCATAAATCCAACAGACATTAACTTATTTATTCAAACGGCACACAGTCACAACGAGACCCATCCGTGTGTGTGTGTGTGTGTGTATAGGAATGGCTGTGTATACTTATACTCCTATAGGTTGCAAGAAAACATTTTGAGGTCTCTTAAAACAAGTGGGAGTGTATATAACAGGTTTACACAAAATGAAACTCCACAATATAACCATAGTGAATTACTCAGTCTTCTAACAATTACACATCGAACTTTCTTAGGATTACATTATAATATAAATTCAATCTTACATGTAAATAGAAGAACCACAACTTATCTAACGTATACCCAAGTTTAGTATGTATATGAATAGATATAAGCATATCATCATGTCATTCACTACTTAGAGTTTCCACAATTGTATATGTATTTAAAACAACCACAAACCTGTTCACAATATATATATATATATATATATATATATATATATATGTCAACATGTCATCGACAACTTGTCCTTGACCTGTTTTATACATGTATATACTTATGTAAATATATACAGTTTATGGTTATTCCTACGCACAACTTAGTAATTTAATCAAACCAGTCATTACGTTATTAGCCCAGATTAACCTCATATACAACTGTGCCCTAACATGAGTTTAATGAACTTGACTAGGTTTATTCATAAAAACAAGCCAATGTATTTTGTATGAAGAAAAGAATGACTTGAAACTAATTTTTAAAGTTTGAGTTTAACTGTACATACCCAGTCGTTCCCAAAGTTTCTCATTCTTGTTTAACCCTTTTCAAAATACATAGGATTTCTACATTATAACTCCATAATTTATTTTTGCAAAGAACTCAGCGTAATGTTTTGGCAACGAAGCCGTATGACTAGGGTTTATAGAGTCATATATTTGGCTCTGTGGATGGCCGAGCCATCTCTAGTCGTATATAACCCTGGTCTTTCTTCAATTTAAAAATAACGAAAAACAAAACCCTATTCAATTAAGAATGCACTAGGTTCATTGATTTAATTCATACATTACAACTATGAATTTAACCAACAAACCTACTTGGTAAGTGAAATCACAACTCTGCAAAACTGGTGATGCCCTTCTCCAATATAGCTCGAACCCTCCGCCTTCCTTTTCCTGTCTGCCATGTACTCCCTCAGACATAACTTCCTCTCTCTTTTATCTCCCTGCATGCTAATTTCATGCTAACAAACCTTCCACTATCTCTGCCAAAAATCGCTGTAATCATAATGAACTCGACGAAGAAAAATTCCATGCAACTCAAAATTGAAGTGTTTTGTTTTGCATGATGACACGAAGAACTCAAGTCAACACCACTTAACCCTAATTCGCGAACCTTCCTCATAATAATCCTTTTTTTTAAAGCATTATGAATAGAATCATTGACTTCCACAATAACATTAAAACATTATAATTGCACATAACAACATGGACTTTGCACAATGATCATGCCTAATAACAGTAACCACATCTTGCTAACTAGTCAAGTTAACAATCAACTAACACAAAACAATTAAGTTCCTTTTCTTTATAGCAATGTATTTATAAACAAGACACTGATATTTTTGAAAACACACACACCAAAGCACATGTTATGGCAACATCATCACATGAGGTATGTGTTATCAACCAAATTTGCACCCCTTGGAAGGTAGTTCAAGCCTTTCAAATTTGGAATAACCTGGAAACAATCTTAGGCTGTGGGTGGCCTAAACTTGGATTAAATCTTTAGGTTAAAGGGCTAGCTCTCCTTGATGAATCACTTAGGCTCACAAACTACTGTATCAACTTGCTAGAAAAAGAGAGAGAAACCTATTCTAATAGAGGTGATGCACCAAATATACTTACCAACCAGCTGCATTTGCACTTCAACCATGAGACTACCCTGCAACAAGCACTACTCCAAATCTGCCTCTCTACATCAACATTTCACATGAAGGTTGTGAAGAATGCTTTGGTTAGGAGGATTAGTCAAGAAGTCATGAAATAACACTAATGAAAAGACAACTCGCTCAACTTTCACACCTCACTTAGACACTTCACAAGACCTACAAGATGGATTTCAAACTAAATATGAATGCTAGACAAGGACAACATACCAAGGAAACAAAGTTAATCACTTGATAAGATCAAACTAGTCATGTAGACACATTGAAACCAATCAAAGGAGGAGGTAAAACAAAAGTTTCTCATTGATCAAAGAATTGCAAATGGGCAGAGCTTCACCATACTTTGGTGGAGGATACAAACATAGCCTATCAAGGCTGAATATATAGAGAAAGTGAGCGAAGGAGAGAAGGGCGTAGGAGAGAGAGATGACAAGTGTCACTATTGATGGAGCAAGTTACAATCAAGGAGTTATGAAACAGTTACATCAGACTCTCCAAGACATGTGTAGATCTCCTGCAGATGTCTTCCTCTCCAAGTGGCATGGAAGTCTCAAACCTTGCTTGACACGTTGTCTTGCTCTTGAAAACTGCCCCTTGTCTTGGCTTGTGATGGACAAATGGCACACTTGATTACTAACTCCTCTTGAACTGTCTTTTGACCTACTCTTTGACACTTTGCATCTTCTTAGGAGCTCCACAAACTGACATCTCAGTGGCAATCATCAAGTAACTCCTTAGGTGTCTTGAAACCCCTTTGTCTCACTAGGCCTTTCTTGCCCAAATAGCTCAAAACTTGATTTCATCTTCACCAATATAGTCTTTCTCTATGGATGGCCTATTCACATCATATTAGACCTGGAACAATTCATTTGGAGTCATCAAACTCTCTTCAAGACTCCAGTTTGCACCAAAAACTCTCACTAGGCCTAATTCTTTGTAGACCTGAAAAACGTGAAAACCTCCTTGTGTAGGATAGTGTGAAACTGAAGATATTTTTAAGGACCTAGTATCCCCTTACAGCTCCATGCCAATTTTCAGGTCCTAACTCCAAGTGGAAATGCACATTTTCTGATTTTCTTTCTCTTCAATTAGGCCTTGATTAACCTCCTTGCCTAGAAACTGAGTTTTGGCCCAAAATCACTCCCACATGTGTGAAAATTCCATAAAGTGTTTGATTCACTTTCCCCATGCCAAGACCATGCTCCATGTCAATTTTCAAGTTCTGAGACCTTTTACGAATGGGTAAACCATGAAATGGTCAAAAACCCTAGTCTAGGCACTTGTGCAGGCATGAGAGACAGTTGAAGTGTTTGGCAAGAAATTTGCAGGCTCTAGTACTTGGAAATGATTTGTTGAGGTCTAAAACATCATTGGGTAACTCAATCCACTGAGGAGAGGTCTCTTGAAGTGTTTTATAGGACTGCATATAGGCTTCTTGACTTGAAAAACAATACCTTCTCACCTTCTTAACCAACTTGCTGGCTTACAGAGCTCATATATCACTTTGGAGGGCTTGCAAAGTGTTGTGAATGGTCATGGAACCTTTTATCCAGCTTACAAAGCTTCTACACTTGATCTAGAGATCATTTCATACCCTGTATATTGACAAATATACCTACAACCATGCATTTATAACCATTCCATACAATTGTACTTGCATACTTGCTAGCCAATGTCCTGAAATGGTGCTCATGAGACCTGGGAAGATCACCAAGGTCATTTGAAGGTTGAATCAATCCATTAGAAGGCATTTGAAGGCCTCTTTCTTCCATCGGGTCAAAAATGGCTTTTTAGACACCCTGAAAGTGTCTTAGGGTCTCAAGGATGATTCATACATTACAGGCCCTGGATGGAAAACTTAATGCCATGAATTGTTAGTGCATAGACCTCTCTACTTTCCCCTAATAGCATTGGACACCATCCAGCTCCTCATGAAAGATGTGAGCAAGATTAGGAGACCTTCGGGTTAGCAAACTGTGTATTTGTAAGGTCTAGAAAGAAAACAAGTCTGAGAGAGCTATCTTGAGTTTGTCTAGAGTTGCAGATGATTTATCTAGGTCTATAACACCTATTATGACCTATTCCAATAGTCATTTTCCTCTTTATTCTTCATTAGGTCTCTTGCAACTTCATTAGCCCATACCAAGGGTTCTCTCGCAAATCAGTGTTAGTGACCCTAGGGTCAGTGTTTAGACTATCTCCTTTCTGTTTAAGGGGTCAAACCTTCATGGAAATTTCATTGAAGTTGTCAACCTCTTATCAAAGCCTTCACAGTCTCGCTTGCAGGTCTACAGGGGTTGAAATGAACTTGTCTTGATCTCTCTCTTGACCTTTCTTGAGGTCTTTTGACTTATAGTGATTCTCATGACTCCATTCAATTGCCTTTTATCCTAGACTCCAACATCAATGTTCAACATAGTATCTTCTCTTCAATGCTTGAAACCATCTGAGCTACTTAGGCAAATCTGTAGGTATGCATTTGGGGTTTACCTTCTTTTCATGAACTTTGACAATTTAGAGATCCTTAACAACCATTGGAAAGTCACCTTCATGTGGTTTCTCCATTCTACAGACTTTTCAAACTTCAATCAAGTGAGCACCTCTCTTAACAAGACTAGGCAGTGCTCAAGTTGCTTGTATTTGGCCATTCTACTTGTAGGTATCTTGAGTACAGTTTGAGGTTTAGATATCTCCATTTACAAGCCAATGAATATCTCAAAGATCTTATCACAAGGTTGAGAGTTTAGAACCTTCTACCCTCTGCAGACTTCTTCAAGATCGCCAAGCTTGAAAACCAACTGAGTTATTTAAGTAGACCTGTATGTGTTAGTGAGTTGAGTGATTGTGAACTTGGAATGAATTGTCATTTATGGATGAACTTGAATGAACTTCAAGACCCTCTTATCTTCAGAGCTTCCATACACTTTGTCCATTCACCTAAACTCTCACTCCACACAACTTTGCACCATCTCTTTTCACTGTTTATGCCAAAACACTCTTGGCTGTAGGTGTGATTAGGTGCCTAGATTGTAGACTAGGGATGAAAACCCTCTCAATATAGTTCTTGACAGTTCGATGACTTTGACCACTATTAGAAATTTTCGTCATAATCCTCTCAGCTTCTTTGTTAACGACATCTCATGACTCCCATATGTCATTCACTCCATGGCTGTAGGTGACAGTTAGGGTTCATGAGGTGTCTTGAGCATTGGATTTTTGAAGACACGCCTTCTCTCCATTGAGTTTAGACTAATCCAAGTGTTGGGGCACTGTATTGCCTTCACCTTTTCACTTTCAAACTTTGTTCTCTGTGCACATTTCAACACATTTTCCATAAAATAGAGACCTATAAGTCTGCAAACCTATAGGTCTGCACTTTGATGCCTTTGTTGTCAATCAAACCCTGCACCCTTGTGAAGGTAGCTTTAAGCCTTCACGATCTGTTGGAACATGGAAACAATCCGAGCTTGTGGGTGACTTGCTAAGTAGATCGAGTCTCTAGATTATGAGGGCTAGCTCCCTTAGGTGTATCAATGAGGATCTCTACTCTATGTTGCGGACTACCTACTTGGAACCTTGAACACTAAACAAACAAGGGAAAAGGAAGACCTTTGATTTCAATTGATCACTATGCATAAGTATTTCATGAGAAGGTTCGGTCGAATGACAAAAATGTGAGGAAAAACTATGGAGAGAGGTCTGATACAAGACACTCTGCAGCCACCTAACATCCACTTACAGCTTCAACAAAAGACATATAGAACATTGAACATGACCTGCATAACATGATAAGCTAGCATCTAGGTACAAATCAGAATTTGGGAAGGGAGAGAAATCTACCACGTATGCAAATTTCTGAATGAATGCACACTATGCTAGCACTTGAAATCTGAAAGTACAGTCATTTTATTGATTAAAGATGTTACACAACTCATCAATGACAGAGTCTGGTCTTACCAAGAGGGATGGATTTTTACAAGGTTAAAAAGCCATTAATATAGAAAATTACAGAAAGCCAAGAGATTGATGTTGAAAAATAGAGAGGGAGTAAACTCAAACCAACTCAGCGTTTACAAAAGTCTATTTTGTCTTGCATGAAAATTCCTTGCGTTGAAAAAGAAGACAAGCTTTGGATGCATGAAATCTACGAATAGATGTCTTGACTTGAAAACCAGTCAACTCTAAAAAAAGAGTAGTCAAATCCACTCAAACTACTTGAACACTTGAAAGTCTCCCCTTTGCATGAAATCAATTCAAATGCCAAATTAAGAATTATGTTTGAACCGCTGGAACGTTTCAAGCTTTGAGACAAATGAGAGTGCGTGCATGGAATTTCTTTTGCTTAAGCTTTTCACTGTTCCACTATTCGAGTGCTCATGCAAAGTGAGCCTTTGTTTAAGAAGTGAAAGTGACGTGTTAGAATGGTCAAATTTGGACGTGTCTATTCCTATTCATAGCTGTTGCATGCTCTTGTATTCTCGGACTATTTAGGCATGTTCATCGTCTGTATTTGTCTTTTCCACGAATCTTCCCTAATGCCATTGTTATGCGCATGTTCATCTTGTATTTTCGTCGGGTTTCTTCGTCTAACATTTGTGTTTTGATTCTCCAGGGCATCTTTTCCCACGGATTATGTTCTCTGCGTTTGTTTGTGTCTTTACTGTATTTGTCTTTTCTGCATTAGTCTTTGCTTTCGAGCGGCTTTTTTGTATATGTCTTGGCTTTGTTCACGCTTTAGCCTTCGGGCTTTTGTTCCTTGCTCGTGGCCTTGTCTTTTCTATTGGGCTTTTTGTCCCTCCCGAATTCCTTCGGACTTTTTGTCTGAAGGAATTCCTATGGACAAAAATTCTGAAGGAAATTCTTTTTCGTTTGTGATTTTCGCTTTTGGTCATCGGGCCTTTTGTCCTCCCAAATTCCTTTGGAATTTTTGTCTTCGGACAAAAAGTCCGAAGGAAATCCGTCTTTGGGCTGTCTTTTCCCGAAGGGCAAGTCACTTTGTTTTTGTCCTTCGCTTTATGAATGTGCCCTTCGCAAGCGCTTTCGCTTCCCAAAAGTGCCCTTCGGGCTTCTTGATTTGGTCTTTTTAGTCGCCTGGGTGCCTTTCGCAAGGGCAAGGTTCTTCTAGAAGTGCCCTTCCGAAGAATGGAAAAGGTCCACTTCACTGCAAAGTGCCCTCCGCAAGGGCTATTCGTCGTCAAAAGTGCCTTTCGAAACTTTTGAAAGGGTCTTGCCATCGACCAAGTGCCCTCCACAAGGACAGGTGTTTGGAAAAATTGATTTTGTCCTTCGAAACTTTTGCCAAGGTCTTCTTCGTGCTTGAAGTGTCCCCCGCAAAGGCACATACCCTTCGGGGAAATTGTAAACGTCCCTACGCAATGCCCAGATGCCCTCCGCAAGGTCACTTCTCCTTAAAACATACCTTTCGGAAGAATTGTAAAGGCCACCTCACTGCATAAGTGCCCTCCGAAAGAAATCACCTGGCCAAGACCTTTTTGGGCTTTACAAGCTCCATTACTTAAAAACTGTATAAGACAACTACCTCGTAAAACCCGATCCACTCGTAATTGCATTTGTAGATGCAATCGGGCTTATCGATTGCTTCCGCTTATAAAAGCTAATAAGACATGCACCCTGGTAAACCCGAATTGCTCTATAAGTGCTAGAAATGATCATTCCCTGATTAGAATACCCCTGTACCTGCACAAAAGTGATTTATCCTTGATTTCTCAAGGGTCAAGACTTGGTTTTCAAGGCAAATGGTCATGGTGAGCGAAGTTTCGAATGGTAATGGTGACGATCTGGCTTGTGGGGCAAAATTGTCAAATCCTTGAAGTCTGCTATAATGCAAATTTGGTCTTCTTTTGAACTCTAAAAAGATCACACACTTCATCACCCTCCTCATGATGTCAAGAGCATCACACACCTTTTGAAAATGTAAGATTGAGAGCTTTCAAACCACTTTTGCACAGGCAACTTCATGATACAGTCATCAAGCATAGAAACATGAGTGATATTTTGAAGAATTGGTACATAGCAACCAATCATATTGAAGGACTTTGAATGACATGATAAGATGATGGAAGACATTCAAATATCCCTTGTATACACTGGAATGCGTTGAACTCTACAAAACTTCCAAGTCTTGGAGTGCAAAACTTGCAAAGTATACCAAAGTGGAGATTTCTTGCCAGACTGAGCCCACACGTGCCAAGCGTGGCTTGGATGAACATACAAGTTGTCTGTACAGACCCCTCATATGTTCTTCCAATGCTTTCATGCATTCATCTTGCTTGAAACTGCCATTTCAAAAGAGAAAAATGAGCTTGTGGGGTTGACTCGCTCTTTCAGACTGCCCTGCCTTATTTGCGATTGTTCATAAAGGAGGGGGAATGGATCTGCAAACCAATGCCACAAATTTGAAGCTTACTAGGACCCCCTCCTTTGGCAAAAAGATCAGACCATGGCTCTCTCTCTCCTAGCCATACCATCCACTTGAAAATTACCTTCTTAAGCTTGTCAATGGAGTGATGGAGAGAAGGAAGCAATTTTGGCAATCTTGAGACCTGCCCCTGCAAACCAAGTGTGGATTTGACGTATAGAAGTTGAAAGGACACTCTTGAGACCGTTTCCACCTGAAGATGAGCTCCTAAGTCTGTACAAATGCATAAAACTCCTTAATCGTTAAAATTCAAGAATCTAACCACTTTCTGACATCCTGACATATAGGCAAGTTATATAATTGCTTCAAGAACTTGGACAAAAGTGCTTGTATAGATCATTCACTTTGGAAGCTTTGACACTTGTTGGGAGATAATCAAAAACCTCTTTTTCCTTCATAAACTTACCTTAAAGTTAACAAAATAACCTTAAACTTTCCAAATACATGTGAAATGTCTATACAAGGTTATTAAGGCATGAAATGACTTTTAGAGACACCTAACAACCTATGACACCTCTTGGACTCACCACTTTCTCACTATGACATGACTAGGTTGGGCTAATACAAGATCAACCATTACCTTAATTTTTTCAAATTTACTTTAAACAATGCTAATAAGACCTTATAAGAACCAATTGGAGACTATCAAGGCATGTAAGGAGTTATGAACAAGTTTGATAAAACATGACAAGCAAGTTTTTATCTATTGGGGTTGACATTTTGACGTTGGGGGTCAAAATTGGTCAACAAATTGGTGATTCACAGGGGTAGCATGCTTGCTATACTAATTAGACCAGTAGCCTTGTCCTTCCATTGGGCAATGGAGTCACTTGCACTCAAACAAAGACCTGATCTAGATCTTGACCAAGACAAAACAAACTGATTTGACCTCCAAACCACACAAAACAAGGACAATACACACAAAGCAAAGAAACAAGACACACAAATGTGCTAGCTAAGCACTTAGGGAACACAAAACACAACATAAGCAACTAGTATATACAACTGACCTGAAAACAACTTCTTCTTCCTGGGTCAAAGGGGAAGCTTGTGATATTGTCTCCATGAGTTGAAGAATAGCATGTGGCAAGCTGCCTCTTGGACCTTTTTCTTGTTGTCTTCATTCTCTTCTTGCTTGCCAATCCTCTTGGCCTGTTCTCAAGTGAAATGACAGCAACAAACCAATCTCCTATGAAGATGAACTCATCATGTGCTTCAAGATGCTTCTCATGATGCTCCTTAGCTGCAATCTCAACGAGTGATACTTTACCTAGGCATGTTTCTTGGGTCTCTATGGCATCTTGAGTGTCCTCATATTGCTTATCATCTGCTGCAAGTTTATCAAGCTCTTCAAGGAGCTTTACATACTCACTCCGAGTTGCATCATTGTCCTGAATGGATGTATCTTGATTAACCTTCTCATGAACATGCCCAATAGGAAATGTATCTTTGCAAAGAGACTCAGTCTCTTGAAGAGATTCAATATACTACTTCCAATCATCCTTTTACTCCTTACTTTGGTCAATCTGAATAGGACCAGCTTGTATAGCATCCTCATCTTTATCTTCAAGAATTATAGGGATGTCAAGGAACTCAAACCTCTCTATGCAGTCATGATGGGATTGAGAAACAACTTCTTCAAGTTCAGCTGCTTGTTCATTTTGAACCATTTAAAATTCAGTCAAAATCTCAGCTTGTTGGCTTAGAGAACCTCAACATTAAGACCAGCTGCAACTTCAACAAGGTTAGAAGTAATTGAATCTCTTTCTTGAAGCATACCATCAAGACCATCTTCTAGAACTTCATCTTTGAAAACTATTTGCGTTTCTCTTCCCCAAGTGGAGTACCAATGAAGATTTCCTCATCAAACTCACTTGAAGCATCTTCATCATTTGCAACTATAGCTTGATCTTCTCTATTTACCTCCCATAGGATAGGTTCATTTTCGAGAAGGGAGATGGTGGGAGGGTGTTGAACATGTTCATGAGTTTGAGAGGGAAAGTGAGGCATGATAGGTTGCTCATGGATAGGCTTGCGAATTGAAGATTCTTGTAAGAACTCTTGGAGAGAAAGCAAGTTCAGTTGGGCTATGAGTGCCTCATTCTCTTCACCAACCACCACATCCTTCTCATAGTCTTCTTGAAGTTCATTCTCAGCTGCAACTTGATTTTCAACCTTCTCAACTAGGACCTCCTTGTTTTGAATGCCTTCTTGGATAGACCTCCAAGATGGAAAAGATTTAGGCTCTTGAGGAAGGGGAAATGGGGCTTGAATAGGCACAAAGTCTTTCTCCTTGATTTCAATTTCCTTATCTTGGCTTTCTTCCTCTTGTTTCTCCCAAGACTTAATTACTTGGTTCTAGGTTGAGACTTTGAAACTAGTAGGTTTTTTTGGATATTGAATTGGCTCTTTTAGAGGTTCTACTTGAGGATGGTCAATGATTTCATGGGTATAATAAGAATAGGAAGGCTGACAAGGAACACAAGAGGACTCTTGACACATTTGATTAGACTACTTTTTTGAATTTTCCAAATCTCCATCTTCTCCAATATCAAATCACACAACTCATTTCTTTCTAATGGATTATTAGATACAACTACAAACAACCCAATCTCTTCCTTATATTGGGAATTTGAACAAATTCTTCTTTCACATTCTAGTACCTTAATCTCCATCTTACCGATTCCATCTTGAAAAGCTTGGCAATATAGTGGAGGAAGGGAAGGAGGGTAGCATGGTTGAGGACAACGCTGTTCATAAGACTGATATGGCTCACAAGGAGGATAAGAGTGATGTTATTGGTAGTAAGGAGGGTAAGAAGATTCATAGGGCTGCTTAGGCATATAGTTGGAGTCACATGAAGGTAAAGTGGGGCAGTCATAGGACTGATATGGCTCATTATATGACTGATAAGGATCATGGTGAGGCTGTTAAGGAGTAATATAGGCTTGACATGTTTCACCAACTTGCATGAAATTGAACTCTATTTCAAACTCAGCCATAACAACCTCATCAAGACGATAAATTGAAGATATAACTTATTTTGAACAAGTGATTGGGCTGCTAAAACCAGCTGATTGTGCACGGAGTCGCCATTGATGTTTTGAATGCCTCCAAAGGTTGATATGTAGAAGAATAACACCAACAATTCTTCCACTACTTTGGACCTTAGTCCCATTGAGCGTGCGAAAATTGTTATCAACCAAATTTGCACCCTTTGAAAGGTAGTTCAAGCCTTCCAAATTTAGAATAACATGAAAACAATCCCAGGCTGTGGGTGGCCTAAATTGGATTCAATCTCTAGGTTAAAGGGCTACCTCTCTTGATGTATCGCTTAGGCTCACCAACTACTCTACCAACTTGATAGAAAAATAGAGAGAAACCTACTCGAATGGAGGTGATGCACCAAATTGACTTGACCACTACCAACCAGCTGCAAATGCACTTCAAACATGAGACTAATCTGAAACAAACACTGCTCCTAATTTGCCTCTACATCAACATTATTCACAACCAGAGGCAAATTAGTAGTAGTTGTTTTAGGTTAGTTTCATGTTTGAAATGCATTTGCAGCTGGTTGGTAGTGGTCAAATCAATTCGGTGCATCACCTCCATTAGAGTAGGTTTCTCTTTTCCTAGCAAGTTGGTAGAGTAGTTTGTGAGCCTAAGTGATACATCAAGGGAGCTAGCCCTTTAACCTAGAGATTCAATCCAATTTAGGCCACCCACAGCCTAGGATTGCTTCTATGTTATTATAAATTTGGAAGGCTTGAACTACATTCCAAAGGGTGCAAATTTGGTTGATAATAGTATGTTAAGTAAGACAACATATAAAAGTCTAAATCTTACACACACAAATACAACCATATTCAAATGTAGCAAGCATGATAACAACTGAAAGCAACTACAAGCCATCTAAATCAAACAATGATTAACAAGCATATTCTACTATTAGTGGTGTGTGCAATGTTTTCAACTTTTATTCTATCATCCCCCAATGCCTCTATCTACTCCACCCTCTCTGATGATGCTCCCCCTCCGTCATAGTTTGAGGGACGGAATATATCCTGCATACACCTCAGAACAATAAATGTAGTTAACCTAAATCAAGATAAAATCCATAACATATTGCTGTAATGAACTAAATAATCATGATCATCATGTACATAACATAAAAGTATAGCTAACTCAACAAGTTAACGATTATACAAATAAACAATATATAACTCTCCATACATCATTAAATAAAACTCTGCTTAACAAAATAGTAATTAACCAATCAATAACTATAAAATCCATTAATCAATAAGTTATCAAGTCTAGAGATGAATTGGGATGTAACAACTCCTCAAATGAATGTAACCATTGAACCCCTAATACCATATCTGTCTCTCCTATGCCCTCAACATAGAATTTTTCATGCACTCTGTTCCTTCCAAGTGTGACATCCAACCACTGAATTCTCTTGGTGCAAGGGATAATATAGCCATCCGCCACAATAACATTGAACTCGTTAAATTCCTCTGTCTTCAAACCTCATCTGGCTACCAACCCTTTATCTATAAAGCTGTGGGTTGCCCCACTATCAATCAACACTGATTTTATGCCCATGCAGAACTCGACAAACTCTAAAAGGGTGATATCTAGGAGCGCCAAAAAGTGTAGCAAAGGTGCCAACTGAAATTTTCTCTTCCTTTCTGCCATGTTCTAGTTTTTCCTCTTCAATTTATGATTTAGGTTCCTCTGATTCTGTTTCTGCATTGTCACTTCTATGTAAAGCATCTATCCTAGCCCAAATCATATGTGTCCATGCTCCCATGGGTCCTTGCAATTAAAACACAATTTGTTTCTCCTAAGCTTGTTTCTGGTCTCTACCTCTTTGCTTGGTTTTTGTGGTAGCGTTTTCTGCTAGGAAACTCCTCGCTGAAATGGTTTCTTTTGCTGTCCAGAAGGTGATGTCTTTTGTTGCCCAACAGGTGGTGTCTTTGTAAAATATTTATTCTTGGGTGCTGAAGTTTCCAAGTTCAAAGCATAGTGTTGAGACTTGGACTCAACAAGACTCGGCACACCTATTTTTGCCTCAGACTCGGACTCGACAAAGACTTGACAAGTCTTGGCAAATTTTAAAAAAACCATTTAAAATAGTGAATTTTAGGAGGAAAAACTATTAAAATGCATTCTATATCAAATCCACTTAAAAATACATTCAAATCTAGTCAATTAGATTTAACATACACATGTATATACAAAGAAGTAAGTAAATAATGTGATATTGAATGTTTTTAGTTGAACAATTGAACTTGAAATTTGAAAGTTGAGAACTAACATTAAATAAGAGTTGTTTTTATGTTCATCAAATTGTTTTTTACATACAAAATATGGATTTAGAAATCCTTGGCTATGGCATGAACAAAAACTTAATATAAAAAGATACATGTAAGGTTGAGAAGAGCTTGCATTGCTTATCCTCTCAACACAAGCTCCAACACGTTGGAGCCTATGACGTTTTTTATACATTAAAAAAGTAGTTGCAACCATTGTACCTGCCCTCGTGTTATCTATCACCACATCTTTATCCCTAGATGTACAAGCTCCCAACGCTACAAGCTTTTCCTCGCAATCAACTTGATCAACCCATCCATGGTTCTCCTCTATAAACACACAGTTGTCATCCTTTGTGATCCACTCTGATTGTGGATCATACTCTTCTAGCTCAATGGGGGATAAATCTTCCTCATCCCCTATAATCTTATTGTGATGGAGGCGAAGGTTGTAATGCACAAATAAAAGGTCATTCAACCTTTGCATTGACAACCTATTGCACTTTTTGGAGCGTATGTGCTCAAACATACTCCAATTGCACTCACACCCAGAAGCACTGCGTGGTTGGCTTAGCACTCGAATATCAATCCTTTGAAGATTCAACACCTTTGTAGCAAAAATTTCCCACCATGCATCTCTAACAGTAGGTATTAAAATGTCTTAGACTTCAAATCCAAAAAATATGAAAAAATAGTAAAAAAAAGGAAAATATTGATCACTCAACTCAAACTTTCCCTGGTTTAATTGTTGTCCTAGCTGCCTTGCAAATATATTGAGAAAAGAGATATCCTAGTGCTCGTTTGTAAATCTCAGTCTCGGACATAATCTTCACCCTGTTAGTAATTTGGCTTTTTAAAGCCAAGTTACTACCCCTACTATTTTAAACTTTCCTACAACGATCTAATTCCCTTTTCAGCTGGTCAATCTGTGGTCTAAAAGCATGAATAAAGTGCACTTACAGCAAAGGTATTAAGAACAGTTGGGTGAAGACCTACAACAATGATTAGAGCATACAATTCGTTCCAAGGGGAAAGACACCTACAACCACCTTATAGAGCATGCAGTCCGTTTGAAAGCAAGACACCTACAACAGGGTCGGAAAGTTTATCTCCTCTTCTAAACATCACATATAGCCAATAGCCAATACCTACAAGCATGTAAGTTTGTTTTTTCAAGGAAGTATTTTGTCTTCCCAAGGATTTTTTCGGGCTATAAGAGGTGGACTATTTCTTCGAACATTTTGTCCGAGAGAAAGAGCTCTCAAAGGACTGTGTAAAATTTTGAAAAAATGACCAAGTGGCAGTTGTGCAAAGTTTATTTCCTTCGGACTTTTTGTCTGAAGGAAATCAAGAGACATGAATCCGCAGAAGGGTGTCGGACAATAAGTTCGAAAGAATTCGGGCACAGTTTTTCCGAAAGACCATAGTCGAAGGGATATTATCAAAGTTTATTTCCTCCGGACTTTTTGTCCGAAGGAAAAGGAAAGGCACAGTGGAAAAGACCCGAAGGGCGCCTACCCTTCGGGAAGGTCCAATTCAAAAGTCCCGAAGGCTATGTACCCTTTGGGTTGGTTCACTTTATGTTTTTAAGGACGCAGACAATTCATTCGAAGGACAGTTTTAGAAAGCCCGAAGGGCACTTCAAAGAGAAAGATGCTGGCAGTTTTCTCGAACGGTATGTGCCCTTCGGGAAGGTCCTTCACAGAAAGCCCGAAGGGCTTGACAATTCTTTTGAAAGGGGTCTCTATTTCAAAAGTCTGAAATAGACTTTGCAAAAAATCCAAAGTGGCCGAAAGAACACTCAATTCCATCCGAAAGGTCACAGAAAAGCCGAAGGGCAGGCACCTTTCGGAAAAGGACAGTTTCAAACACGACAAAATGGAAAGTTAGAAATTCCGAAGGTCATGTACCCTTCGGAAGGGTCATTGACAGGAATCTCGAAGGGCAAGGCTTACTTCGAGAAAGGAAGGCACGTTTGCAACAAACCCGAAGGGCACTTGCCCTTCGGGAATGTTCATCTCATGATTTTTAAGGGGCTTTTACAAAAAGCCCGAAGGGTATGTAACCTTTGGGCAAATTACTCTACAGTAAAGTTCGAAAGAACAAAAGAACGAATTGGCAAAATAAGGACTTGGACAAAAGTCGGAAGGAATTCCCTTTGGACAATTTGTCCGAAGGAATTCCCCTCGTAAAAAGGAAAGGCAAGTATGCATAGAGAAGTTTCGGGCATTTTGTCTGAAAGACAAAAGTTCGAAAGAAATGAGACACGATGAATTTTCAAAGGTAGACAGGGAAGTCTTAGACACGATGAAAGTCCATAGAAAAGCCGAAGGAGAAAAGGAGATAAACAAAAGTCCGAAAGAATTCTTTCGGAAGATGAATCTGCGGGAAAATTGCTAAGTAAATCCTGAGACAAATAAGTCCGATATAAAGCATAAGAAAGGGAAAAGATCTGAAAAATTTGATTGTGCAAATAAACCTGAAGGAAATAAGCCTGAAGAAAGAATTTCTAAGGGATTTGACTATGTAGAAAAACCAAAGGGCCAAGCAGGATATCTGAAAGAATAAACCAAGGGGAAAATTGCCAAAGAAATACATAGGAAAATCTGAGGGAATGAACATTGAAAGGCACAGAGTTTTGTCCGGATAAGCAAGGAGCAAACATAGTCGGATAAAGTCATAAATAGAGAAGTCTGAGATAATAAAGCTTGGCAAGCAAGCAAGACAAAGAAAATGCCTACACAAGAAATAAAAGCCGTGATGAGAAAAGGTCAAAAATAGATCCAATCTGAGTAGGCAAGATCCTTGACCATGCAAACGTGCTATTTTTGGATTGGTCAAAACTACTGTTGACTATTTGACCGTGCTACATGCTTCTCTCATGCATCCAAACGTTTCAAACATTCTAGCAGTCTGAGTGGAGTCCATCTACTGGCTTTTGACATGGCTTTACATACAAAGTGGGGTAATCTCTTCCTCCAGCTCAGCCTTCAAACAAGTCAAACGGAGTTCTTTTTTTTAGAATTGGTGTTACATTCCATGCAAAAGAGAAGTTGACTGGTCAAACTTGAGTTCCACCGTCCACTTCCACGCCATCTTGGTCATGCATGTTTGGAGTTTTCTTGGAGAGTTTTTGTTTATTTTAAGAAATCATTTTCCAAACTTGGCTCCATCATCTATATCCTATGCCAAAGTTTGGAGAAGCATGTAGATTTTTGTAAAGGAGAATAATTTTATTGAATATTCAAAGCATTGTAAAAGAGGTGAGGTCTTGAGTTAACCAACCAAGACTGACCTTTTCCCTTTTTGGACTGCACTTAGATTGTTTTAGACGGTTTTTCAAAGATTATTTATTGGCGGAATCAAGCCATAGAGAGAGGAGCCCTGAAGTTTGAAGAAGAAATTGTAAGTTGGACCAATGATCAATAAGGAGTTTATTTTTTCTGAATTTGATTTTTGACAACAGCATAGTGTGTATTTGATTGTGCATCAGCGTATGAGAGAGAATTTTTCTCCTTTTGCAGGTTCCTTCCTTACCTATCTCTTTCTATCTCGCTCCATTTCTCACTAACAAACATTCGCTTCAACAAAGCTTTCGATTGTTACAAAGATTGCAAGGTGATGGAGGTTGCAAAACAGTTTACACCAGATCGGACCAGCTCTTTCTTGTCCGTGAACTCTCTCATTAAAGAGAGGACCCAAACATGTTTGTAGATGTACTTGCAAATATTACGACTCTGCTCCACAATTGGCATGACCCACTCCATTTTTTCAATATCCTCTAGCATCAAATCAATGCAATGGGCTGAGTAAGGAGTCCAAAAGATCTAGGGGTGCCTTTTCATAAGTAGACTACCTACAACAACATAATTTGCTGCATTATCGGTGACTACTTGGACCACACTTTCTTCACCCATCTCTACAATAACTTATTGAAAAATGCAACATAAGTAATCAACATTTTTTATTCTTCCGGAGGTATTAATGGACTTCAATAAGACATTCCCACTTGAAGAAGAAACCGAGAAATTCAACCATGTTTTATTTTTCTATCTGTCCATCCATTGGACATGATAGTGCAACTCTTATTCCTCCAAATAACTTGCTGCTCATCAATGATTGATTTCACATCAACCACTTTATCAAACAAAATTGGGCCCATTAAATCATCAATGGAGGGAGCTTTGAATCTGCAACCAACAACAATGATAGCATCCACTAGCGCTTGCCAATAGGGCGACCTAAGTTGCCAAAAAAATAAAATTTAGAATTTAAATTAAAAAAATATTTTATAATTAATAAATATATTTAGATTCTTAGAATTACATTAACATTCTAAATTCATAATTTTTTTCATTCATAATATAGAAGAAATCATAAAAATATAATATTACCTCACCGCATGAAAATGAATGTCATGAAAGTACCAAAAGTCACCCACTGTGGTTCTCGTAGCTACATGTTTGTCCTTGTTCCAATCTGTGCTTTCCAATGATGGTTGGGAATTAGGAGCATTGCGTGGGATGAACCAACTCACCAAACTATGTTCTCTAGGGCCAATGCGACCAAAACTCGATCCAGGAATTGGAGGCATGGGTTTGGAGCAGCAACTATTTGTTGGTTTTGCTTCTCCATCAAGTCCTCCTTTTCATGAAAGCTCTCCAATTGAGTTGTGATCTCCCTTACAACCTCAGGGTCTATAGCGGGACATTCTACAACATCATGCTTAGATATGCGGGCAAGGTGATATTTTAGGCAATTAATGCTGCCACCAAGAAACTCAGCGCCACAATATTTGCAAATCACATGCCCTTTCTTCAAACCCTCAATGCCATGCCTCCAAGTGGGTCTTTCAGATTTTTTGATCCTCCTATCATGGTAAGTGTAAGGCCCAAAAAGCTACATTGTACATAAACAAAAATAATGGCATGGACCGTAGGGTTAACATTCAACTTTGCAAATTTTAAATATACAACAAGAAAAAACATACAATAGAGAAACAATAATAACCATGGTTCATAATACATATCACAAGAAAAAAATTAAAAAAAAGAAAGAGAAAAGGTAAAAAACAGCAATGTCCATGGGTTTTAATTTTAAAATTTAATGTCTAAGGATGAAGAAGAAGAAAATGTTAGGAAATGAGATAAATAAAAGAGAAGTGTTCATGTAATTTACTTCTTGTAGATGCACACTTGAATCAGTTCTAAGCCTCCAACAATGCATAGCCACACACAATCCATAGTGCACACATTTTGACGTGAAGCTTTGGATCAGCCAATGAACTTAAAAACAACTAGTCCTTTATAGCTCTAGCCTCGAACAATGCACTCACTTGTTGCTAAAACAACCTTTGCACACTAGCAATCTGCCCCTTTGAAGCAAAAACAACAAATCTGAATGATTCAATCACAATGGAAGAAAATGAAAAATAGAATGGGCTCATGAAAAAAAGGTTAGAATGAGTGAATGACAATTTGAGGATGTTAGAATGCCTTTTAGGTTTAGGTTTATGTTTATGTTTTTTCGTTTTATTGTTTTTTTTTTTGCATGTTTTATTTTTTTAGTGTTTTCGATAGACTCGGCAAGTCCTGGGACAGGGCTCACGAGTCTGCCCAGACTCATGGCGAGTCCCATCCTAGACTCGCTGAGTCTATTGAGAACTCGTTGGGGCCTCATTTTAGTGGATTCGGGCTCAGATCCACGATTCCTCGTCAAGACTCCCTAAGTCTCAACACTATGGTTCAAAGCCCTATTAATAGCTTCTTGCAAAAGTTTGGGCAGATTCGCGAGTCTCGACCTAGGACTGGCGGAGTCTGTCGAAAACTCGTCAAGGCCTCGTTTTAGTGGACTCGAGCTCGGATTTGTGAGTTCTCCCCAAGACTTGCTGAATCTCAACACTATGCTTCAAAGCCCTGTTAATAGCTTCTTGCAAAGATAAAGGATCAAATGCTTTTACCAAACCCTTGAGTGGTTCCATTAGTCCCTCTACAAGTAGAACAATAAGTCTTCTTTCATTCATATTAGGATCAATTACTGATAATCTTTGAAATTTAGCAATTTAGTTGTCCACTGTTCCATATTGTTTGAGTTGAGCTAACTCTCTGAAGTGGATCTCTAGATCTTTTCTGTCAAATCTTTCTTTCAACCTTTGGCTGAATTCTTCCATTGTGGTAATGGAACCATGCCCTTGAGTGACCATACCATGATACCACCATTCATGTGCCACTCCTTCCAAGTGAAGGGTAACAAATTTGATTGCCTCGTTATACATTGGATTCACTGATAAGTGTTTAGCTTTTGCATCCACGCCCTGAGAAAACATTTATTAGATCTATCATATGTAGGAATTGTAATCTTACCCAAATACTACTAGATATCTTTACGGTGCTGATCTTGTTGAGTTCTCTTTCCCCTCGTACTATTATTTATTCTTAGATCACAAAACTCTTAGAAAGTCAATGCTTGTTGTACTTCAAGGCTGAATCCTTCATATTCTGCATGATACACTGCAAAATCATTATCTATGCGATGTTGGGGCTCTACCTCTTTTGGGTGTTCTTTTTGCAGAATTTTTGCTCAGATTGTCTTGGAAGGGGGATTGATTGACTTTTTGGCCTGCTTTTCCCTATCCTCTATGACTTTATTCTATTTTTGGTGACTGAACCCTTCTTTCTCTTTGATAAATACCTGATTTCTCTCCCACTGGCTTGCATAAGATATCATTGAATTAACTTAACTTGTAGGCTGGCAAGATCATAGCTTTGATACCATTGAAATATCCCTTTCCCACTATTTATAAACTCTAATTTTTTTATGATTTTTTTTTTCTAATATTGGGTATCAATAACATAATAAGCAACAACATACAAGATTAATATTATAAACCCTATTGATAACACCAAGACCCCATGGATTTCTTTATTTCAATAAGCTAAAATACAATGCAATTGAAATCTTTTATTGTAATGCGCTGAATACTTGTGAATATTGATGACAAACACAATTAGGTATTGAAATAACATATACAGAAATACCTGGTTATATAATATGCAGATTACAACACAAGTTTATTGTGGACATACAACAAAAAACACTTATTACAGATATGCATTGAACATCTGATTATAAATACAATTGATGACAGGTAATATAAGTACTGTAGTAGCGATACCGATCATTTTGGCAACGGTACAAATCACTGTAACTGCCGTACGGATCACTTTAGCAAAATGAAAATGGAATAAATTTCAATCTTTCGGCACAAATATGATTTCTGGATGGAAACACAATTGGAATTATAGGGTTTTTGTCCTCCAATCCTACACACCAATGGGTTTTCGTCCTTGGGTGAAAAGATGAACACAAATGCTCAAGCTCTGGATTAGGGTTTGATTTCAATGAGTAAATAATAATAATTCCTTTTGAGCCCAACTCCTCTTTTATTAATAATCATTTTAATTCTAACCCTAAAAGCATTTAAAACACTTTAATAAAATGACTTTTTGGCCTGCTTTATAATAATAATACACAAGTGTCCTTTTACGATGTTATAAAAAATGAAGTGACTTAAGACCACTTCAGATATTATTATTAAATCAATTTCCTAACTTTATCCCTTAGACTACGAGAAATAAGGAATAGACTATGGGTCCTCTGATTAGATTAATTTGGAAAAGGGGACATGAGAAATAAAAGTGCATAAATGGGATTCAAATAGTTTATTTTCATTTGAGAGTTCACTTTTTTACCTCCATTTTGTAACTATTTATGTTTCTTAAATCAAACAAAATAATTAACCAAAATGAAGATGGATATTATTCAATGTATCACGAAATGAAAGAAGTCGATCTTCTCTTGAGTTGTATGATTCTGTTAGTTTCCCTCGCAAAAAATGGTTGAAATTTCAAACTTCACATTATTTCTAGTGGCTAATCCTGTTGCTTGCATGTTTATGAAATGTGTCCTTTATTTTTTAAATAACATTATTGTTAATGTAATTCTTATTTCTAACTTTGAAGTGTCATGATATATCCACTTATATTACTGTTTTTCATTCATTGAATTGGTCCTTTGCTGTTTAAACTTGGCAGTATAGTTCTGTGCTTAAATGCATATACATTTCTCTATTTGACATTAAAAAAACTATTTGCAAAGCTGCAGTTGAGGATGCATTGCGACATACTTGCGGCGACTCTGTATACTCAAATATGTTTGAGGAGGTTGCCTATCGTTCTAATTTGATTACACTTCAATTGTATGAGAAGGATGGGGCAGCTTCTAGGCGAGAAGCTTCCACTGCGTCTATATTGTCACGCTATTACGGCAGTCAAGGAGAATTTTCTTATAAAAATAGAGAGTCAAGGGTGAGCTTCAGTTTTTAGTGTTGTACTCTTTGACGGCTTTATATGCAATAGTTTAATTCTTGTTAAGTTGGTTTTACTGATTGATTTGATTTGAACATATACCAGCTAAAAGATGATAGATTCGAGCAGCTTGTGAGGAAGTTGTGCTTATGGAGAGATTTTGTGGTATGTTATTCTTCCAAATATTTGGCTTTTGAGGACTATTGTTTGCACTTGCACAATTGATGATGAGACATGGGGTAGTGCATTTTATTAAATATAGTCACGTAGGCTAGTCCACTTCATTAAATGTTTTTACATAGTCACCTTAGATCTGGATAGGTCCTTCATGTCATATCTCCTTACAGATTGTGTGTTGATTCCCCTTTTAGATCCCACTCAATGTCCTTTGCTCATGGCCCTTGTCTATAGCCTCAGATTGCTTTGTGGATTGGCGTCTTGTGTGTGTGTTGGATCTAGAATGGTCTTTTACCTTTTCTTATTTTAGAGAATCCTTATATTAGAGACTGTTTTTGGCTTGCATACATTCTAGTGAACCCAACATGAATCTTACGCCACTGCTGATTGGGTTATCTTCAAGTTTTTCTTTTTATAGATTCTTAGTTTCATCAGTTTGTCTAGCATCTCTTACCTACCAAATCTCTTCTTACTTTAGTAAATCTCGAGGCTAGTCTCCCCTTCCTACAATGTAATATACCAATGATACCCAAAACGAAGCCCCCCAAGGTTTCTATTTCTCTCAAGCAAAAGCCTCACACGGGTTCCCCTTTTTCAACAACCAAGATTGCAACATGGGTATCACCAATACCCAAAAAAATGCTCATTTTCCCACCAGCATGGTCAATGTTAGATTTAAAGCCTATCAACAACAATTGCCACCCTGTGGGGATTTAGAGCAATCGGGGGAGCAAGATGATTATGTCGAGTACACTCTGAAATGCAAAACTTTCTAGCTGAAAATCCTGAAAATGTAGGAAAGTCTTATGTAGAAATTCAAGCCCTCATGATTCCTGATTTCTTTAAGACCACTCCTAGGTCAAACATTGTCTCAAGCACGGGGGAAAGCCAAGCTGTGTCTTTTTCCTATCTCCATCTTCTTCAACTACCCCATTTATAGCTGCAATCATGGTGGGTGCTACCACTAGTACCTTTCCTAAAACCAACAAAGCTACTCAAGCAACACAAAATTCTCCAATGGATCCCACTCAAATGAGCTTGCAAGTCTTATAGACTCAATTACCCACATAAAAACATCTAGTGCAAACCAATTCATGCAAATCCAAACTCAACGGTTGCAAATGTCTAATTAGTCTCAACGAATTCAATGGAGATTGTGTAATCAACGACCCTCTTCTTCCCCTCTCGTCCTCTCCCTTCCCCTCCCCTTAACGATAATCAGGGGAACCCAATCCCACAACTATCCATTTGCAACAAAGTACTCCAAAACTTGCAAAATAAATCCTTAGCACCTCATATCACAGCCATGGACATTGGGGGAATTTCCCCAACTATCACCTATAATTGGTTTACAAATACCACTTTGCATCTTAAGGCCTTTGGAAATCCCGACAAAGATTGGCTTAAAACTAACAACTATTCGACAACCAAAGTACTAGCAAAAACCCTCACAAGCAATGCCTTGGAATAGTATAGTTGACATATTCCCAACTCTATTGTTGAATTAGAAGGCTTAGTTAATGCTTTATTCGAATAATTTCTATATCGTGACTTACCCTAAGACAACTTTGGTAACTTTATCAATTGCAAACAACTAGACCATGATATGATCCACAATTTCATCAAGCAATGAAAATCCTTAGCCCATAAAGCAGATCACAATCTGATTGAGGACAATCTTTTCAGACTCTTTACAACTTTTTTAGACTCTCATCTGCAATACAAATTTAGGTCCTTTTCTCCTTAAGACATTGGAGGAAGCCTTCGTACTAGCTAAACGACATGACCATCTCGTGCGCCAATTTGAGATTCTCAAACCTAAACAATTCACTCCAATGCTCATTAGACCTAACAAAATAGGCATGCTACTGGCGATTCTAACACTTAAGATCATAGTTTTGAATCTAAAAGAACAATCCATGCAATTATGCCCAATGCTTTTCAAAATGCAGACTTTTCCCAACCAATTTCGGGAATCCCTTTTCAATTTTACTCTCAACTAGGAAAGTGTAATCATCAACCTCTAAGCAAAGAAGAAATTAGAAAGACTATGTAGACCTTATTGTTAAAGAGTTCGATCCTACTAATGCAACACCCCAATAGAATGATACTATTTTTTTTTTTGTTTTCACACAAATTGGGGTCATTCACATGAAATTTGTCACTCGTGTTAAATAATGTAATAGACTTAACTAATTTTAGTTAATGTCTAAACTAATAACTGCTGTAACAGTTGTAACCATTTTTGCATACCATAAGATGTATGCACACATCAATACATCATGTGCTTTTCAGTATCATCTTCTACTTATAGTGGTATCAAAGCCACCACTCGAGGAAGTCGAAAAGGTACGAGTGTTTGCTATTTGAGGAAACCCTGGTTCTAGGGTATGAACAAGAGAAGAGGGAGAGACAATCCCGACAACCATTCATCGATTGCAGTCCCGTTGACCATTGATTGCAAACACAAGTTGAAGGAATTTCGCGTGGGAAACAAACACAGTCGTCGAAGATCCTCATGTAACAATCATGGAAGTACGCGGGATGACAATAGTCGAGTTCAGGGAGTCGCGGAAGTACATGGGACGATGACTGTTGAGTTTGGCACAAAGGGAAACATTTGAGTTTGCAATCGAGTTTGGGAGAAAACACGCATGCAGTGAGTCAAGTTTGTAGTCGCGTCGGGGAAAACACAGTCCCCAGGAATGATGTGTCCAGGAGCGATGAGGAAGGGCACAACATTGAAGTCGAATCGCATGAAGGGTTGCGAAAGGGCACAAAGTCGACGTCAAATTGCAAGAAGGTTTTTTTTGGGAGAAAAACACAGTTCCCAGGAAGGGCAAAAACGATGCACGAAATCTAAAAGAGCAAACACCGATGCAAGGCAAAACCAAATCGTGGAAGAACAGAACCAGTGCGTTCATAATTTTTCAAAAAAATTATGATTTTTTCCATACTATAAAATTTCTGGGTGGTTGAGCTTAAAGTGCTATCAAATATATTTCTGTTGAAGTTCAAAATCAGAAAGGTTGAAATAGTTCAATTTTTCGGAATTTTTTAGTATTTTGTTGGTTCTTCCTAAGGCCCAAAAATTAACTGGCCAATATCCAGAATCTTGTCCTTCCTAAGGCCCAAAAATTAAATGGGTAGAATTATAATGTGTGGAGTCATAAAATCTTGACAATTGCAGATTCCGTGATTGTGACAAGATCATACTTGACACAGAATGACCGGCAATGAAATTTGGTGATTATGGCAAACATCATGAAGAAGCCCTTTTTTTATTGAAACTTTTTGTTCGGATGATATGATTCTGGAGGTTCAGACTGCTGCACAAGCAAGTGCATTATGGACCAATCTCAAGAACAAGTACCAAACTTAGGAAAAGAGTCGAGTACTTTATTTGAAAAATCTGTTGTTTTCCACGAAAATGATAGAAGGTGGTTCTCTGTCAAAACATTTGTTACGGATGAAAGATCTCCATGACCAATTGTCAGCCATCAACAAAAACGTGGATGACGATGATATGGTGGTTTTTAAACTGAATAGCGTGACACCTTATGAATCGTTCGTGGAAGCTTTGCACTTGATGACAGAGAGGAACACTCTCACTTTTGATCAAGTGAGTTCATATTTGTTGCAAAAAGAACGTAGGTAGAGACACACTTGAGTGAGCCCAGTTTTGGCTAATCAAAAAGTGCATTTGCTGTCCAGTCAAAAGGGAAATGGAAAAGACATTCGGATATGTCTTCATCTTCCCCAAAATTCAAGGTAAAATGTTATTATTGTCAAAGATTTGGTCATATTAAGAAAAAATGCAGAAAAAGACAATATGATCTAACACATAACAAGAAGGCAAAAGGGCATGCAAATGTGGCAGCAGTTGAAGTTGAATTTGAGGAAGAATATACTCTCATGGCGTCATGCTCCGATGAGAGGTCTACCAGTTACTGGTTTTTTGATTCCGGTGCATCAAGGCATTTTACATGTCGAAAAGACTGGTATGTTAATTTCACTACAAAAGAGAGTTTTTCCGATTTAGTTTCCTTGGGTGATGGTAGGTCACATGGTGTAGAAGGGATAGGAGATATACACATTGTATTGAATAATGCTGCAAGTTCATAGTCAAGAATGTTGAAACTGAATTTGACGAAGAGTATGCTCTCATGGCGTCATGCTCTGATGAGAGGTCTATCAGTTACTGGTTTTTGATTCCGGTGCATTAAGGCATTTTACATGTCAAAAAGATTGGTATGTTAATTTCACTACATAAGAGAGTTTTTCCGATTTAGTTTCCTTGGGTGATGGTAGGTCACATGTTGTGGTAGGGATAAAAGATATACGCATTGTATTGAATAATGTTGTGAAGCTCATAGTCAAGAATGTTAGGTATGTACCTAAGATGAACAAAATTTTTCTATCAATTAGTCAGTTAACTGAAAACCGTCACATTACTGTAAATTTTTCAAGAAAAAAATGCATAGTGTTTGATATCAAAAATGATAGTCATAGCCCTAAGCATTGGGCACAATGGCTTGTATAGAATTGTTGATTGTGCCACTGTCAGTTTGAATGTATTAATTGTATGGCATGAGAGATTTGGACATCTCAATCTTTAGTATTTGGCCAAACTCCAAAAATTGAATATGGTTCTTGGATTGCCTACTATCCAAGTCAAGCATGATATATGTGCAGGTTGTTTGGCTGGCAAAAGCAGAATCCTTTTACCACTGAAGGTGCCTGGAGAGCAAAGGGGCTCGTTGATCTTGTTCTTGTAGATCTATGTGAGCCATTTTGGAAGTCATCTATCGTTCTTGGTGCAAGGTATTTTTTGTTGTTAGTAGATGATTTTTCTAGAAAAGTGTGGGTCTACTTCTTGAATAAGAAGTTTGACTGTTTTGCTGAGTTTGTAAAATTCAAAGCACTGGTAGAAAATCAAACAAGTTAGGGGATTAAAACCCTATGATTTGATAATGGGGGAGAGTTCACTTCAAAGCAATTTCAGAACTATTGCGGCAAGGAACGAATTCATCGACAACTAACAACCCCATACACTCCTTAGCAGAATGGAGTGGTTGAAAGGCGAAATCGCACAATCATGGAGATGGCTCGATCCATGATGCACAACAGAGGTGTGTCGTATAAATACTAGGGAGAAGTAGTAAACGCGACAATCTACATACTGAACAGAAGTCCCTGCAAGGCTTTGGAGAATACTCTAGAAGAAGCCCTGTCCAACATCAAAGCAGAGGTAACAAATTTTCATGTTTTTGGTTTTGTTGCATACGCTGTCATTCCTAAGAAATAGAGAAGTAAACTAGATTCTAAATGTGCCCGATATTTCTTTGCTTGTTATAGTACTCAATCCAAGGCATATAGACTAATAGATGTGTCTACTAACAAGATCATCATTAGTTGGGATGTTGATGTAAAAGAAACAAAATCATTTTTTGTTTGTAATCAACAAGCTATCTCCGATAATCCATAGGTTTCTACATCTAGTATTGTACTTCCTCGAAAAGATGAGGAACCACATGTTTTGGAGACACCCTCACAGTCTTCAGTGCAACAATCTATGGCTAACACTCCATTAGTCTATTAGTGTCGTCAACTTGAGTCAACCACTTCTCCATCTGATGTTCAACAGGAACATGTATCCTTGGTAGAGAAGAGACCCAAGTGGTATTACACCACTCTACAGGATGTACGAGAGGGTGATCTTTCTCAACCTCATACATGGTCTCGACAGCCAGGAAAGTCAGTTGTGGATTCAATTGATGATGAAGAGCATATATATTTTTCTCTTGCTTTTGATATTTTCACTATTTCAGAGCCCCAACGATATTTTGATGCACAAGGAAAACCTGAGTGGGAGACAACAATGCAATCAGAATATGATGCCTTGGTGAGAAACAATACCTGGACATTGGTGGATTTATCTCCAGGTAAGCAACCCATTGGCCGTAAATGGGTGTACAAAGTCAAATGCAAGGTTGATGGTACTTTGGACAAGTACCAAACCCTGTCTTGTTGCGAAATCCTTTCGCAACAAGAGGGAATTGACTACGAGGAGACTTTTGCTTCTACTGCAAAAATGGTCACATTTCGGTTACTTCTTTCTATTGCATCTCAGTTTGGTTGGAAAGTGTTTCAAATGGATGTCAAAAGTGCTTTCCTTAATGGCGATTTGGATGAAGAAGTATACATGGTGCAGCCTGAAGGCTTTCAAGAACCTAGTCGTGATCATTTGGTTTGCAAATTGGTGGTCTCTTTATGGGCTTACGCAGGCTCCTCGAGCTTGGTACATCAAAATTGATCAGCATCTATGAGATTCTGGATTCAGACGAAGTCCATCTGATCCAAATGTCTATATCAAAAGCATTGATGATGAAATTGTGATACTCATTGTGTATGTTGACGACCTTGCCATCACAAGTAGTGGAGACACAACGATTCAGAAAGTCAAATTAGATGTGTGCACTGCTTTTGATATGACTGATTTAGGCCTTCTACACTATTGTGTGGGTGTAGAATTCTGGCAACATGACCACTCCATTTTCATTGCTCAGGTCAAGCATGCCACTACTCTTTTGAAGAAGTTTGGAATGATGGATTGTAATCTTGCTTCTACACCTATGGAGGTAGGGCTGAAATTATCAGTGCATGATGGTTCATCATTGGTCAGTGAATCATTATATAGACAGTTGGTGGGCAACTTGATATATTTTACCACCACTCGACCAACTTTATGTTTTGTTGTTAGCTACCTCTGTCATGTCCCCACTCTAGTCCAGTTTTGCAGTGACATGAGAGTCAGCCTATTATGGGGTCTTGTAGGTTGACAGGATGGTACAGAGACCCAGTTTGGTTATTCAGTGTTGGACTTGGTGCTCTGGCAGGTTTTTGATCAGTTGGGTGACATTTCTTGTTCTTGGGAGGCAGTTCCTACATTTGTGGAGGTTACTCCTATTTTTTAGGAGACTTGGTCAGGCCCAGGATTGGGACTCCATGAGATTCTATTCGGGGGTGCAGTTTCAGGGTGTTAGGGCTTGTTCCCTAGTTTTTAAGAGCATCCCTAGATTTTAGGGAGGAGACTGCCAGTGGTTCCTTGATTTCCGACTCCAGTCACAGACAGGTGACAAGTTGTTTTGATAGTTTGTGGGGTCGATTGGGCATTTCTTGGTTACTTTGGTTATATTTTTAATATTACCGAGTTTCCGTCTTTTAATTAAAATAAGGCTAAGTTATAGCCAATTTGGGGTTATAAGGAGTTTCTGGCTTCTTCGGGATGCGTGTACTGGAGTGTAATAGCTCGTTGGAAAGGTCTTAAACTTTCCTAAATATTTCATTCATAAGTCAGAGCCTTTCGGGAGACGGATTTCTGTTAAATGGGAAAAAGGCATTATTTTCTATGCTCTCGGCCTATTAAAAAGAAATTATTATAATATTGACTTAAGCGCCCTTGGTCCACTTTTAGGGGATCGGATAAGTTTGAAAAAATGCTATAAGAGGCGTTGGGAGGACACAAAGAAGGTATCCAATTATCATATCATTTTCTCTTGAGAAGAGCGCTTGGTAGCGTGGAGCATTGGGACGCAAACCCCAATCGCAATACTTGTGGGACGTAGCCCCCACAAGGAGGTTCAATTATATTTTGGGGGCTTGGCGATTTGATACATCTCTTTGGCAAGGTGCTGGTGGGCCGTTGGAAAAGAGCGCAGCATTGAGAAAGAGGAGGGCGATCTCAGCTGTGAAGAGTTGGCGCTGCTGTCTTTGGCAGATTGGAAATTCCGTACATGCTATACTTGACAGCCATCATTGTTTCCAGCAGCATTTCTATATTGAAGATAACCAGCTGGTCAATTTTCTACTCTGTCTCTGTGAAGGTTCAGCGATTCAGGTTGGCTGTTCAACATTGCTTTCCACCTGGATTTTAATAGCTTTCTGTAATCAGCGAGCTTAGATTAAATATTAATAAATTCTGCTCTATTAAATCCGGATATCGATTGTACTTAGATTTAATTTCCAGACTTTGTTTATGTATATGCATTTCAATTATTTCCATTTTGCAAAATTCGTCAAAAACCCAAAAACAAAGAAAAACACAAAATTCCAAAAGAAAATACAAAAAAATTACAGCAGTTCATTAGAAAAGGTCCATCAGGGATCTTTCAACCTCTCTTAGTTCTTGTCTCAATTGAAGCTATCACACTGGATAATAACAAAACATGTTTTGCGATATGTTAAAGGAACTCTTGACTTTGGCATTCTCTATCAGAAGACAACAAATTTCAGATTGATTGGTTAGACAGACTCTGATTGGGGAGGATTAATTGATACTCATAAATCTACCACCGAGTATATGTTTTCCTTCGGTTCAGGGGTTGTTTCATGGCAGAGCAAGCTTAAACATGTTGTTGCTTTCTCTTCCACTGAAGCAGAATACAGAGCAACAATCAGTGCCAGTTGTGAAGCAGTTTGGGTACATTGGATTCTAGCTGATTTGCAACTTCCTTCATCTACACCTACTCCACTGTTTTGTGATAATCAAAGTGTATTGAAGTTATAAAAGAATCTTGTTTTTCATGCCTGCACCAAACACATCGAGATTTATCATCACTTCATTCGACAATTGGTTGATTCTAGTGATATTTCTCTTCACTTCATTGCTTCTTCAGAACAACCGGTAGATCTAATGACTAAACCTCTTGGTTCTATTCTTTTTGTAAAGTTTTGAGACAAACTTGGAGTCATTTCTGGTTTAGTCATTAAGAGGGGGTGTTAAATATTGTAATAGACTTAAGTAATTTCAGTTACCATCTAAACTAATAACTGATGTAACCATTTTTGCATACCATAAATAAGATGTATGCACTTATCAATATATTGTGTGCTTTTTAGTATTATCTTCTACTTACGACGCCCTTCAATGACTAGCTAGTAATTTTCTCCTTGGCACAAAATTTGATCACAACGCTATGGCTAGAGAATGGTATCAAGCATTCCTTTACGCTTCCAAACACAATGAAAAATCGAAATAGGCGTGAAGCCATTCACCAAGCAAATGCTACTTGGTATTTATACCTATCCTCTACCGGATCATTCAAGAAACACAATGTATAATAGTTGGCAAGTGGTGGGATCCGTATTGAAGCTTTCTACCCCAACTACCAAACCGTCAATCACATTTAGGCCAACTATATAAATGTCAAAGCAAATGCTCCACTTGAACTTAACCCTGATTTATTCTGAAATCCAAAAATATTGAAGATCAGGGAATCTCAGTGACACTTGCTATGACCATTAGCATTAATACTACATTGTCCATGGCAAATATTGTTGTCGAAGAACACAAAACTTAAAATTCAAAGCTTGATAAGCTCCCAATCACTACTGAAACTATCATGACACCTAGGTAACCCATGAAACGTAACAAAAAACAACCTAACTTAATCAAATGGGACCCTGTAGCTGATTTTACCAATTTACCTAGCAAGCCCTATTCCTTGAACTCATGCAAACTTTACCTAATAAGCATCACAACAAGCTCATGAATTTGCTTGACAAAGTGAACATTCAAGTACCACATTTTCTTAATGAAGAGTGCATACTCCATGGTTTTGATGAAAGCACCCTAAAAAAATGTGAGGACTTCTCCATTGAGATTGATCACTCTACCAGCCAAAGTCCATCCCTCAAATTCCCCATAAAATATATGATATCCGATGAGATCCGATATTGAATTGATGATCCTTGTGTACATTAATGTTCTCATTGGGGACTTTCAAGTAAAACACACCTTAGTTGATGAAGGTTATGTTACTTTTGTTGCTTCCCTAGAATTTGTCAAGAAAATAGGTTATTGTGCTAAAAACTTAAAAACACACAATGCTTGCCAAGACTGCCAAGGACCTCACCTACCTAATTTTGGATGCATTTGGCTCTCTATCACTCTCCCCCCTAAAATTGTTAAGCTCAAAGTTAGGATCTTCAATTTTTTCCTCTCGGATATCATTTGCTTGGGTGCCGTGGACCCATTGCATGGGAGTTGTGGCATTCTCTACTTGTCAATGCATGAAGTTTGTACAATTTGGTATTGTCTACAAGGTTCAAGGTGACATTGAACCCTATAACTTCAAACAATTCCAACAATGAGTAGTCTACAAAATACCAACATTAGAGCCTTTCCCCTTCATACCATATTGTCACTACCAAAGAGAAAACTATCTAGTTGAGACACTTAGAGGCTATAGTGGTCATTCTCAACTTGTAGGATGTGCACTAAAAAATATGCTTTGACTCCAATGATACCAAACCTGATGAAATCCACCTTAAGTTTAAACCTACAAACTTATTTGAACACATTTTTGACAATTACCACCTAGCCTTAAACCTAGGTGTTAAAAGAAGGCACCTACTTGATGAGGTCAATGCCAAAGCAAAAATTGAGAAAATAACTATTGAAAAGTCCATGCCTACATAGCCTAAGGGCATAGTAAGTGAATCCTTCTACACACAATCGTGTATTCCTATCTATAACATCGACACTACTAGTGATGACCATGATGATGGCTACACCATAGATGATATTTATTTGGTTACGCCCCAACAAAACACATGGGGATCCTATGGTACTGTAACACATGAAAAAGAACGCAATGACAAACTCTCAATTAAGTAATCAACATGGTTAACTTGCTAGCTATAATGATGATCAACATGATGATTGATGCCATCGAGATCCTAGAGTTTTGGGTGAAGGGTCAACGTTTCCATGTCAGCATTGATAGCAAGAGCCAGAAGAACATCATTGCTCAAGGTATGGTGCTGCACCTAGGTCTCACCACTGAAGCACATCCTAAACCATACTCTTTGGGTTGGCTTCAACAAGGGAAGGATATACAAGTTTGGTGGCGATGCACTTTCTAGTACAATTTCAAGCCCATGGAGGACAATCATTTGTGACATCACACCACTTGACATCTATGGCATTTTTATTGGAAGACATATTTGTATGATCATAGTGCTACACATCAATCCAAGCCATAGCAGTGGACTATGCATGTCAAAGATTGCTTCTTCAACCTCTTGGAATCACCTCCAACGACCAAAATTACTTTGGTCTTTGCCAAACTTTGCCGCAAGATCATCTTGCACACATAGAAGTTCATGCTTCTCATGGTCTACCCAAAAGCACTTGCATAGGAGAGCAAGCATCCATTAGCAGTTCGCCAAGCCGCAACAACAATAGCTCGGTGAGATACTACAAAAATATGGAGACATCTTTGAAGAGCCAAAGAGTCTTCCAACACATTGCGCTATAAAACATCACATTGATTTGGTTCTTGGATCTCCTCTTCCAAATTGTTTGTAGTATTGTAGGTCCATTTGGGAAAATTATATAGTCCAACACCAAATCCAGGAGCTTCTTGATCAAGGAAAAATCAGGGTTAGCACTTGTCCTTGTATAAGCTTGATAGTTCTCGTGCCAAAGAAATATGGTACTTGGCAACTGTGCATTGACTAATGCAAGCTTAACAAGCTAATGGTGAAGAATCGGTAAGCAACTCCGTGCATTGACGACCTCTTGGACTAGCTTTGAGGTGCACAATACTTAACCAATATCGACCTAGAGTCGGATTATCATTAGGTATTGTTCCATCATGAGGATATTTGGATAAAAAAATTCAGAATATGGGAAGGTTTGTATGAATGGTTGGTTAAGCCTTTTGGCCTTACCATTGTGCCAACAACAGTCGTGCCCTTGATGGATGATCTACTCGGGCCCTTCCTCAACTCCTTTGTCATCATCTACTTGGATGCATCCTCATCTTCAATAAGACTTGGAAGTGGCATGTGGAGCACGTCTTGAGTGTCTTAGACACTTTGCATCCACAAAAGTTGTAGGCCAACTTATCAACTTGTACACTTAGAATCGCACATTTTCAATACTTGGGCTACATCTTCACTGCATAGGCCTCCATGCAGATCCAACGAAGATCAAGGTAATCCAAGATTGGTCAACTCCACACAATCTCAGAATTGAGGAGTTTTTTTGGACTTGTTAACATATGAAGCAGGTTCGTTCTTGGATTCTCCCACATAGAATTTTCTCTTAGTTAGATAATGGGTGCCAAGGAAGCATTCCAATGGACACCTACACAACAATGTGCTTTTGAGGAGCTCAAGCAACACCTCTACGCAAAACCTATTTTGGCAATGCCCAACATTGCCCACTCCTTTGATGAAACGGTTTAGCAACAATTTATCTATGGAAAAGAGTTGTATGCTATTGTGCAAGTAGTAAAGCAATGACAACACTACATCCATCACCATAACCGAAAGCCTCTGAAATTCGGTTACATAACCTTCCACTGTGTCTTTTTGTTTTAGTTGAGCCAATCCTCCAAAATGCAATTCCGGATCAGACCTATTAAATCACTCAATAATCTTCTTACTGAATTCCTCATAAGATGAAATGAGTTGGTGGCCTTGATTAACCAAACCATGATACCGCGATTCATGGGTAGCCCCTTCCAAGTGCAAGGTAGCAAACTGAATGGCCTCTTTTTCCAACATAGGTCTTAGGCGAAAAATAAGTATCCACCTTTTGGATCCAAGCCCTAGCTGAACTTTTGGGAGAACCATCAAAATTTGAAAGTGCAAGCTTGTCCAAAGCATGGTGGAGTCTTCCTTGGCTGCCCTTGTGCTTGTGGCCAGCCCTATTGCCTCCTATTTGACCATGCTTCCAAGAAGTGAAAGCTGAAAAATCCATTTGTTCCATAAAAGGGGTTGGATATGTCATGTATTCATCATAATCCTTCAACAAAGTGTTCCTTAATGAGGGTTGTGCTTCCCCCTCAAGAATGGCCACCTCATCTTGCAAAGAGGTAGGCTGGTTAGGCCTACGTGAAGCTCCTCCAATACCCTTAGAACGTTGATCCAAGACGTTGTGACTTCCCGAAGTACTACCATCCCCATTAGATGGCTTGTCACCCTTCAACTCCTCCATAGTTCGCACAAATTCTACCATCATGGTCGTCATTTGTTCTTGGCCTTGTGTGTACCTGTCAATCCTTTGTTCTTCTCTATTTTCTACCTCTTCCCTTGATTGATCTTGGTGAGACATGTCTTCTGTGTGTTGAAGTTCCCCCACTTTCTTCTTGCTCCTCAAGTAATATCTTATTTCTCTTTCACCTTCTTGCATGTGTCACTGCAAACCCCACATCTAGCCAAGATTTGGCTTTGATACCACTGTAATGTCCCTTTTTAGGGATATTAGTTAAACAAAAAATTATTTCAACAACTTCAACAACAAGTTATTAATTTCCAGATTTTTCATCAAAACCTTAACAAGCTGAAATAACAAAATGATGTTGTATATGCCTTGAAAATATCTCCAAAAATATTATTTCAAGTCTCCAAAAAATAACAGAAATTATATCAAGTTATTAGCCAAATAACCAGCTAAAAACCTGATTTTTCGGTTAAATATATAGCTGGAAATTTAGGATAAAATTTTAGAAAATATGTGGCTGATCCACACCCTCCAATGGCCTTGAAATGACCCCAAAGTGGGTCGCTCACCCTCAAAACCCAGTCACTACCCTTTGGTGAGATATGCAGCCCTCAAAAAGTCATTCGCTGCCCTAGGACAACCCCTTCATGCATATGTCCAGCTCCTCCAATGGTTCGCCCACCTGCAAATAACCTTTGGTGTTGAGAACACCTTTGTTATTGTCAATTTCCGCTCAATGCAACTCTGTGGTGAGTTGCGCTAGGTCTGAATTCAAGGGTTTCCGTCCTTGATTCAGCTCTCTTGAAGGGTTTCCGTCCTGCAAGTGCAAGCCCTTGATTTTTGTGTTGAGACTCCAAGAAAATAGTTATCAAAATTAGTCATGAATGATGCAAATGATCCTTCCTTTGCCTTATGTAGTCCTCCCAAGTGAAGCGCCCAAAATTGGGAAGGGAGAGTAACTTAAGGATCTTAATAGACCTTTCACTTATGATCTTTTTCTTTCTTTTTTTCTTTTTGAAAATCACTTAAACCATCAAGACCCTTAAAGGTCCCCTCTTAAGTGAATTCGAAAACATAAAGTACTTTTCAAAAAAGTACTTTTACACATATTCACTTAAAACATTTCAATTCTCACTTTCGTTTATATTTGTCCCTTAGTCCCCGGGAAGGGTTTTAAGGCTAAGGGTCTTCCGCCATGTCCCCATCAAAAGAGGGACATGACACATGCCCCCATATGCAATTGCCATGCATATATCTGTTGTTGCTAAAAAGCCACAAGGCCTTAGGACCTTTTCAAATAGCCTTCCAACTGCATATTTCAAACAAGTTGCTGCCCCAAACATATGTTACCCAATGCAACTCAAAACAATTGTTAAAATGCCTCATCTCATGCCCCAAACTCTTCAACATGGTCCTCTCACGAGCTAGATTTTTCCATGGTGAAGCCATGGACACGTGTTCATCCAAAAAGAAATTACCTCATCAACAGGAATGAATATGCGGATATGTGGGTTGTGAATGTGATGTACAGCTAGGCGATTGCTCCAAAATGTCAACTTATTCATTACCGAGTTGACCTCCAATGAGATCTTCATTTCCAAACTCTTCAAGGAAGCCATTGTGAACTCAAACATTATGCAGAAGGGGCTAGGGATGCAGAAATGAATCAAATTGAAATGTATGACAAGGCTGCCCCTTTTGAAAATTACCTTTTGAAAGTGTGCTATGGTGGGTGTGCTCCCACGACATGCATTTCAAAACTTGTTAGGGTCTTTTATATGCCATACCAAACTTTTCCCAAGCCAAAATTGTAGCCTCCCCACTTGCAAAGAGAAAACAAACTTGAACCAATTTGAGAGCATACCTTGTAAGGGAATGTCATGGGTATGTAAGCAATCATGCATGGATCTTTTTTTGTGTGTCATGTATTCTTCCACTTGCTGCCCTTTGTCAACATCTTCAAGCATGTATGCATCACAAAATAAGTTCAACAAACATTCCAATTCATCCACGAAGGAGTGTTATACCTTACGTGTGCTTTCCCAACCTTTGCTATGCAAGAAGTGCCTCAAATCATGAACATTTCCAGAACTTGTTAAGGGCTGTAACCAGTCAAAAAAATCAGTTTTCTCATCCTTGTGAAGCTGCTGCGTTTGCATCCATAACTCAGAATTTTTTGAGTGACAAAATTCAGACCTGGTGTGTGTACTTCCACTACTTATTTTAGGCTGTAGAATGCTAAAAAAATCAAGGTTTATGACCTCAATAGACGGTGTTGTCTGTCTTACCAACTTATAAATTTCTGAGTAAAGAAAATCAGGCTTTGCATATGTGCTTTCAGAATTTATCATTGGCTGTAGCGTGCCAAAAATTTCATAATTTTTTGACTTTTCAACCAGCTGAGTTTGCATACCTCTTCCTATCTTTCCACTTTCATCAATTTCAGAATTTCTTGAGCTCTTCAAACAGCAGTTGGATGGTTTCTACCACGCCCAATTGGCTGCCCATGCACGGAAATCACAATATTCTTTTCAATCTTTATAGCCATTGCAGTTGATTTCTCTAGTGACCCTACACATGGAACAAACATATTAGTAAAAACATTAATGTTTAGCAACACTTTTCCAATTATTCCATCATGTCTCATGAGCATGATATGGATTCCCTCTTGGTGCCTTGACCTTTTCTTATCACAGCAGTAGTATGCCTTTTTTCTTTCCCTCTTCCTCCTCCTAGTGGCTAGAAATCCACTAATACATACTTGGACCACCCTCATGATGTTGAGGTGTGAGAAGCTGTAATATTCTCAATCAGAATACTATACAAGAATTCGGTTTCCATGGAATTCCCTTGAAATAATATTGTATAAATATAAACCTTTACTTGTAATAATACTTTAAATAATAAAATGTAATTGTATTAATAATAAAATATAAATCCTCAGTGGGTTTCGTCCTTGTGTTATAGTGATGATAAGGGTTTTCGTATTTGAAATCAGATTACACAATTAAAAGGTTTCGTTCTTAAAAGCGATTATAAAGCATAATGCTTGTACAAGGTTAAATGATTGAATGATTCTTTCCATACCCACGATTGATTATTAATACTTCATAGCCTTCCATCAAATGACAAGACTTCTCCAAAGGCGATGACCATTCATCTAATTAAAGCTGGTTACAAATTAAATAAATAATAATTAATTAATACTATACTAATTGCTGCAGTTTACATGGGCACTCCACTTGAATGATTAAGGACCGTGGTTTAATTAATGACTGATGTTCTTTTTTGGCGCTCCACATAATGGAGATTTCCTAGTAATTGTAGCACTCTATTTCAAGGCTGTGATTACAAATTGCTGACTGAATATTGGCAATTTGATGTTGATGTTTGCTTGCATGGTCGTCAACGATTTACTAGATTGGCGATTTGTTGTTTATTGGTTTAATTTTCAAAGGTTGAATATTTGCCACGATTTAATTAAGGATATCTCCAATGATTTAATTGAGGATATTAAATAAGCACACCTTTTTAGAGCCCATTCTCATCATGATGACAAAAAACCTTAAAGAGAACAAACTGAAAATGCTAAAAACAATAGTTACTATGTTCTTGAGACCATAATACCTCTTGCTTATTCCCTTTTTTATGTTGGCCCAAATTGTATTTTTTGTCTCACCACATGACATGATAGCAATATAACTCTTGTAGAGCTCATCTGGATCCCATATCCATGATGGATACTTGTCATGCTCATTCCTTGAATTTACTTGGAAGAGTTCTCTTCCCCACTGAGTGCCATTCACCTCAACCTTAATGATAGCAGAAAGTTTGCAACCAAGATAACAAAAGAACCAAGTTTGAGGAGAAATCAATGAGCACTTACCAAGATGACAACTCAATTGCTTACCCATACACATTTCTGACTTCCCTTCTTCCAAATGCAAAATGAAGTCTTCTTTCTTTTTATTTGGCATTACTCCTTCAAAGGACCCACTTGCCTTGTCCAATGTTGTTGGGACTTGTTCTGCCTTTCCAAGTGTTAATTTTTTCTTCCAAGCTTCCTCTTGGAATCTGAAATTAGGCAAAGAAAATGGTCTATGATAAGAACCAATGCAAAAATTTTCTTGTATGACATACCTTTCCATTATGGTTTCCTTATACATATCCAGGCTTTCTTCTTGATCTTTTGGTTGCTCATGAAGTTGTTGAACAACTTCTCCTTGCTTTACCTTTGGAAGTTTTGATTTTTCTGCTACTTCCACCTTAGTGGCTACCATTTGCAACCCCATTGGTTGCTTCATAACTTGCTAGAAACCTTCATTAGGTGCCTTTTCCTTTGACCCTTGTTGGCTGCCTTCTTTTTCAAACTCAGATTTACATGTCTCAGAATTTTCCATGTTTATATCAGAATTTTCTGATTGTCTTTCTTCTTGTGGCTGCCCTTCGAATTTGGTTTTGCATGTCTCGGATCTCCCCATTTTAAGCTCTGAATTTCTAGAGTTTGATGACTTTAAAACCAACTGATTGTTAGTCAATGGTGACTTGGAACTTAGTGATTTTTGTTGCCCCAAACTTTCATGTGTTGGCTGCTCCTTGCATGTCTGAAAATTTACCTTTGGTTGCCCAGGAACTACTGATTTTGATGTCCAACATACTCATGGGTTGGCTGTCCTTTATACAGTTGGAAACAAGGATTATTTAAGTGCCTTAATGGCTGCCTCTTATACAATAGAAAGTCCCTTGTGAACCGATCCTGGGCTTGAATAAGTCTTTCCAACCTAGCCCTTTCCATGTCACTGTTTGATATATGTTTGTCCATCTCACAATTTAGCCAAGAAATTGGCTCTGATACCACTCTAATGTCCCCAACTTGGGACACATCTGGAAATAAGGGTTTGCGAAAAAAATCCTATCAAATCCGAAACCCGTTCATATGAAGAATCTGAAAATTTAAATTCAGCTAACAACACAATTCTGAAAAGTGTGGTTCTGAAAGGTGGAGGGGGGTGGATGCAGTCGATTCCAGAAAATTCTAACAAACAGACTTTTCCTTTTGTTATAAAATACATCAAGATGTCTAGTAATTAATTCATTGGTGAGGATAAATGCATTTCTTTGCATGCAAATGCAATCTAAAACTTATAATTTTAGATTTATATTGTTAATTGATGGTAAATGAGTTACTAGAAGAATTTCATTAATCATTATGCATAGCCCATTTTAGTCTTGTGTATTAGTTACAAGTTAAATTAATCAATTAGTCACTGTTAATTAACTTAAATCGAAATTAGTCAATATTGTAATTATTATTAGTTAATTTCAATCTAAATAAAAAATTTAGTAACTAACTAAATTTTTGAAGTGTAGTTGTTATTACTCAACTTGAATTAAAATAAGTTATTTTGGTAGTTATAATTAGTTAACTTCATCAAAGTCTATTAATTTGGTGTTAAATAAAATTTTAAATGCCCATTGAAGATGGGTTATAAATGGCATCATCTTATTGGCCGGATGGTCACGTGCTTCTTCTAAATAAAGGATTGCTTGAGAATCGATATTTACTGTTGGTCTATGATTGCAAAATGTAACACTTACTATTCGGAATGCGGCAGAGATGCATCTGTTTGTGATTTTTTTGTGCACATTATGGTCAATATGAAGTCTTAGGTGATCTTAACAGGCTCAATATGATAAGGCTAGAAGACAGAGGTGGATGTAACGTTATCCTGTTCAAATAGATTGAATATAACTGTGATTTGTCTCAGTTTCATAGTCGACAATTCATCAAAAATCAGTTTTATTGGTTCTAACACCCTGTTTGTGAAGGAAGTTTTTTTTTTTGTGCACAAACTTTGGTTGCTGGGCTGTGATGATTATGTATTTCTTGAAACTCAATAGAGTTAATTTCTTTTCATGGTATTGATGTCATTGCGGGAACATTTAATCCAAACACTAGTCTATTCATTAAGTAAAGCATCATTTTACGTAACTGGTGCTAGAACAAAGGTTTAGGTCTGATGAAAATGTTCATGTTTTTCTTGTCTTTTGCAATTCCTTTAAAGTGTGAACTATTTTTGGTGGAACTTCATAGTTTTTTTAAACTAATTCTGGCAGTTGCATTCGCTAAGATGGAGCTTACTTATAGTTGAGTGAACTTGCTTGTTTGGCAGGCCAGGGAAGAAGATGAGAGCTTACGTTTTGTACTTTCTGACCAGGCTATAGTTTTTCTTGCAAGAGCAGTACCTACAAGTCCAAAAAGGATTTACAACACAATTTCCACAGCTGATTCTATTTCACAGACTCTAGATATTTCTTCTTTGTCGAAAGCTCTGCCTTCACCATCACCTGTGGTCTATGCTCACATTAATGATTTATGTCACCTCCTGAGTGAGGATTCTGTCAACATTAATTATAATTTACAAGAAGGAAATAATGCAGGTTTGGACGATACACTTAAAAAATAGCAGAATTTCTTGGGAGACTCTTATTTTAAAAGCTTAGATGTGCATGCTGCAGGACTCTCTTGCAAATTGAATGCAATGAATGCAAGGTTGGATAAGGCAAACCAACATGGAGCTTCAAAACGAGGCAGGAAAGAAGCTTCACGCGCACAGTTTGCACAGAAATTTTCTTGCAAGTCACCTGTTTATCACAACTGTAGGATATATGCTGGTGATGGCCGTCTTCTCTGCCATTGTGATCGCAGAAAACTTGATTGGTTGGAATGGATTTCTTTATTTCTTTTTTGTCGCTTGGTTTATTTTTTATTATTTTTAACAGAATATTATCACTGAATCAGCCGTCGAGTTTGACTATTCTCATCACCACGTGTTCCCCCCCCCCCCCCCCCTCTTTCAAGGTATATTCAGCGGGACCTGGCTGAACTTGTAGAGGATGACCCTCCAGCTGTTAAACTTCTTTTTGAGCCCAAAGGCCACCCTGAAGATAAGAACAACGAATTCTATGTTCAAAGCAAAAAGAATCTGTGTGTTGGTTGTGGAGAAACCAATCACTATTTACGCTATCGGATTATCCCTTCTTGCTACAGACTGCATTTTCCAGAGCATCTGAAAAGCCATCGGTCACATGATATTGTTTTGCTTTGTGTTGATTGTCATGAAATTGCTCATTCCGCAGCTGAAAAGTACAAGAGGCAGATTGCTACAGATTTTGTAATTCCTTTGTTTGCCAAGAAGGTAGTACACTCTGAGATGAATGGGAGAGGAACTAACAAGTTTAAATTTTTTGATGATGGTGGAGAGAGAGGTGTTTCTCCTTTGCAATTAAGAACTGCAGCTATGGCACTTCTGCACCATGGATCAGCAATGCCAAAGGAACGTCGTGAAGAGCTTTTATTGGTATGGATATTATCCACCTTTTAGTCATGAGCTCTTTTTTCCTCTCTAAGCGACTTTCATTTTTGGTTTATTATCTATTTGACATCAAGTGACTTGGTTAGATCACTCCTATAAAATGACATTCAAATTGTTATTCAAGCCTCTTACAATCTTATTTTATGACTTCATATTTTTCTCTAGAGCAACCAAGAACAGTTTTATGGTATTACTATTTAGTGATCAGTTAACAATTTTAAGCTGCTTCTACTTTTAGTTATGTGAGATCACACAATTATATATTCCTGTTAGAATGCTATGTAGATGTGCACTTCACATTTTTTTAAAGCTTTTAAACATGCTATTTCTTAATTACTATACGAATATCTTTCTTCATTAGTGTTTGTGTCGGCTGTTCTCTATATTATTGGCTGTAAAATAATATACCAGAAAATATGAATAGGAACAAAGGAAGGCCAATTAATTTCTTGGCCAGATTATCTATTGAATTCAACCTGTCAAATGCTATACAAGTGGTAGACAAGCTATAAAAGTTCAATATTTAGTTGCATTTTGTTAAAGTTATAAATGAGCTGTTAGTACATTAACTAATGGTTATTTATATATTACCCCAATTGCTATAACTTCCTTTTATGCAATAAAATATCTGCTATCTGTTCCTTTGTGGCAATGTATTCCAACTTTACATGTTCTGCACCCTGTTCTCTCAAGAAGTGATACTTGATAGGAATATGTTTTGTCCTAGAGTGCATAACCGGATTCTTCGAAATATTTATTGCACTAGTATTATCACAGAGTATGGAGATTGGATGATCATACTCTATCTTAAAATTTTTCAATGTCTGCTTCATCCAAAGAATTTATTTACAATATGACACTGCTGCTATGTATTCTGCCTTTGCCGTGGATAAAGAAACATTTTTTGCTTCTTGCTTAACCAAGACACTAGTTTGTTGCCAAAAAAGAATGCTCCTCCACTTGTACTCTTTCTATCATCAACACTTCCTGCCCAATCTGCATCTGTATATGCTATGAGAGTGAAATCTTCACCTCTTGGATACCACAAACCATAATCCAAAGTGCCTTTTAGATATTTGAATATTCTTTTGACGGCTTGCACATGAATTTTTTTTGGTGCTGCTTGAAGCCATGCTACTAAGCCTACAAATTGCATGATGTCTGCCTGAATGTTGTGATGTATAGTAGGCTACTAATCATGGATCTTTAAAGTATTTGATTTGCTTCAAGGGTTTCATCATTTTTACTTAACTTACATCATGTAACCATGGGTGTGCAATCTTCCATTCTAAACTTCTTTAACATCTCCTTGACATACTTGGTTTGTGAGATAAATATTCCTTTGTTAGATTGAGAAATTTGTAAACTAAGAGAAAATGACAATTCTCCTAGCATGGACATCTCAAACTCTTTTTGCATGTCCTTTACAAATTCTTGGGAAATTTTTTCACTATCTCCTCCAAAAATGACGTCATCCACAAACCACAACAATAAACTGATTTTCACCTTTAGTCTTTATGTAGAGATTACTTTCAGTGACTCCTCTTTTGTAACCTTGTTGTAGGTATTTATCAAGTCTTGAATACTAGGTTCTGGGGGCATGCTTTAGCCCATAGAGTGCTTTCTTCAACCTACACACATAATCCTTGTTTTATGATAAAAGAAAACTTTATGGTTGTTCGATATATACCTCTTCCTCTAACTTCCCAGTGAGAAAAGCAGACTTGGCATCCATTTGATAAACAAAAAAGTTCTTAAAATCAACATATGCCAAAAACATTCTAATGACTTCTAGTCTTGCAATAGGTGCAAAGGTTTTTTCAAAATCAATACCTTCAATTTGAGCACATCCTTTACAAACTAACCTTTGCTTTATTCCTTGTCTCTTGCCCATCTTCATTCAGCTTATTCCTGAACAACCACTTGGTACCAATCACATTTTTATTTTTTGGTCTTGGAACGAGTTCCCAAGTATCATTTTTCTCAATTTGATTCAACGCTTCTTCCATAGTATCAATCCAATGCTTGTCGTTGCTAGCTTCTTCAAAGTTTTTAGGCTCTATTTTAGATAGCAAAGAGAAGTTTACTTGTTCAGATGTACTCACTAATTTTATTCTAGTTTGCACCCCAACATCTATATGACCAATAATTTGACTTTCTGAGTGATGTTTTTGAACAAATCTAGATGGTGCCTTTGTATCTACCTGTTCCACTTCCTTTTGTTTTTCTTGTATTTTTGCTATTGTTTACTCTAATTTGCCCTTTGTTCAAAATGTAGATTGTGATGTTAACTGCCTCTCTCCAAAAATGATTTGATAGCTTAGATTTGTTCAACATTGTGTTGCCATTTGTTGAATAGTTCAATTCTTTTTTTCTACAACTCCATTTTGTTATAGAGTTTTTGCAGCTAAGCAGTGTTTTTTTATACCATGATGCTCATAAAATTCTTCAAATTCATTTGAGAGGAACTCATCTCCCCGATTTGATCTCAAACACTTGATCTTTGAATCGGTTTCATTTTCAACCAAGGCTTTAAAAACTTTAAATTTCTCAAATGCCTCAAATTTTTCATTTAAAAAAGTGACCCATGTCATTTAGAATAATCATCAATGAACAACATGAAATAAATGTCACCTTGTATGCTTTGCATTCTTGTAGGCCCACAAAGATTTGTATGGATAAGCTCCAATGGATTAGTTGTTGAGTACTCCTTTGATTTGAAACTTGCCCTTGTCTGTTTTCCAAGCTGACACTGCTTGCAAAGAGTATTTGAAGGTTTTATAAATTTTGGCATATCTCTTACAGCTTGCTTGGTGCTGATTTTCACCAGATTATCAAAGTTCATATGGCCCATTCTTCGATGCCATAGCCAGCTTTTGTCAATTTGACTCATATAGCATTTTTCTCCCTTGACTTCACTGAGTATGTATAAGTTTGTTGTTTAGCATCTACAACTAGTTTTCCTGTATCTGCCTTCCTGATCTCACACCCTTGAGCATAAAATGTGAAGACGTGTCTTTGATCACACATTTGACTAACGCTTAGAAGATTATGCTTCAAACCTTCAACATCAAGACATTTTTTGTTTTTGTCTTCCCATTGTGAAGACTAAGAGTATCTTTTCCAGCTATTCTTGTCGTAGCCTTATCTCCAAATTTTACAGTGCCTTCACTTATTTTCTATAAAGATAGAAATTTGCTCATCACCAGTCATGTGACTTGAGCACATACTATCAATGTACCATTGCTTCCCTTTGTCTTGTCATGAAATGCTGTTTGCACAAGCATAGATTTCTCCTCTTGATTATCTTCTTCTTGCTTCTTTTTTCAGATTTTCGTATCTTCTCATTTGTGTACAACAGGAGCATCCACTTTCTTGTCTTGTCTAGGAGGTTCTACAAAAATACTTCTATAGAAATGTGCTATATGTCCATAGTTATTGCACTTATAACATACAATAATATTCTCATTGTAATTTGATACAGGGGCAAATGAGTTATAATTTCTAGTTGAAAATCGATAAGCACTTTTGCCATTGTCCCATGCATACCTATTTCTTGCACATGTCTTACACTCCATTGCTTTATGCTCAATATGACTGCATAAATAACAATAATGTAAAAAGAAATTGGGTACTTGATCATATTAAATTGCCTCAGAGGGAATGATCTTTTGAAAATTTTAATGGGGAAATACTCACCTTTGTTGTCTTTGTGAGGAGTATCATGCTCTTTCTTCTTGTCGCTTCCCCCATTCATGGACCCCTTGAGTACATCTGCATAGCTCTTGGGCTTCTTTGCATATACTTTCTTTGGTGGTTCTATAGTTTTTGAACTCTAACCTTCTTTAATGATCTTCTGGTTTCCTTCATAGCCAAGACCATGCTTAATGAATTGTGACCTTTGGCAATTTGTTATGTCACCCAACATTTCGGTACTCTTTTCAAATTTTAAACTATTTTTCCGCTGAGCAGTTGCCTTCTTCAATTCTTTTCTTAAAACAACTACTTCAGATTCTAGCTTTTTACAATTGTCTTCCTTTGTTTTCAGTTTGACTCTCACCTCTAGCCTTTTTGCTTCGGCTAGTTGAGATTTAAGGCTAATGATAGTTTTTTTTGATTCGTTAGCACTTTGTGACATTCTTGTTTGTAAAACACAATCCTCTTCTTCATATTTTTGAAGTTGTAATTTTTGTTTCAGATTCATTTTCCTAAGCACCTTTATCTTACTTAAAGCACAAATGAGTTCTTCAAGATCTACTTCTCCTTCATCTTCGACATCTTCTGCGTCTTCTAATTTTTTTTCTTGTCTTACCAAGGTGTCTTCACTTGCAGAGGCGTCACTTTTTGTTTTTATAGCCATGAAAAGGGTTTCTTCTTTGTCACTGTCTGATATACTTTCAGCGCTCTCTTTAGTTGAGTTACTGTCCTTTTTGGAATAGAGACTTTTCTTGTGTTTATCGAAAATTTGCTTATATCCATTTTGTTTCTAACTTTTCTTGTATTGACGAGGTTTGCTCTCCTTCTGTTTCCTTTCCCCATGATTTTCTTCATCATCACTATCATCCTTATGTGGACACTTAGCAACAAAATGTCCTATTTTATCACAATTAAAACATTTGAAAGGTAGCTTACCTTTGTATTTGTCGGAGCCTTTCTTAAGCTTTCTTACAAAAAGGGCCTCTTTTTCATCTTGTTCATCGCTAGTGTTATTGCTTGATTCAGAATCTTTATTCTTCACTTTCTCTGAAGCTTTAAAAGCTACTTTTTTTGATGGCTTTCCTTTTTCAGTTCTCATTTCATTCGCTGTGAGGATTTTGTTGACCAAATTTGACCCCAGGTCAATTTAGGTCAACCACTATATAGTCAAACTTCCTATAGGGTCTTGCCAAGGTCATAATTATGTTTAGTAGGGTCACTTAATGTGTTTCACTTTAGTCATGTGTCATTTGTTCTATTTTGCCTTTATGTCACCTTTTGGTCATTCTAGGAGGTTGTATGTAATATTCATGAAAGGACAGATGTGTTAAGGTGTTTTCTAACGTCCAAGATGTTAGTTGAGTCTTAGGAGTCAATTCTGTAACTGACATAATGCAGATTCAACATCCATCTAAGGAGATCATTGCAAAACAGACAATTAAGGGCAGCGTACAGACAAGGACTATCCAATTTGCACGTGGGAGGCTCAAGAATGTCCCTTCAGGTCCCCTCAGTTCATTTTGTAATATCCCAAAATTCTACTCCTTTTCCACATGCCACTTTACAACCAACCAATGACAATTTAATGGACCCTTTGAAAATTGTTAAGCAACCATCAAGGATGATCGCAGCACCCCAAAATAGTAACAGCAATAGGCAGATTACAGCACTACCCACTCCCCATCACAAAGCCAAGACAATTGACCCAAAGACAGCAGCAATTAAGTTTGGAGATCAGCACTGCCTTGTATTTAAAGAATTGCTGCTCTAATGAAGATCGTTGGCCATCCTAAGGCAGCGCCAATAATTTGCTAGGAAGGCTCAACAATTAACAACAATATTAATGCAATTAATCATTAATATATATTAGTAAAAACAACATTAGTTTAATTAAAGTATTATGAAGGGATGCAACCATTCGGAAGATCACAATTTTCAATATCGGATTGTATGTATAAATGATTCATTTTCGGGATGAAGAGAATCATTCATTCAAAACATTTATGTATTAACATTATATCCCGTATAAAGGTTGAAGCTTTATACTTACCATTAAGGACGATAACCCTTAGTGTGTGAATAGGTGCAAGGACGATAACCCTTGTCACCTCAACCCAAGGACGAAAACCCTTGTGGCTGATTGTAATATTCGAAATCTTGAAACTTTGTAATCATTTTATATTCAATTCAATATAATATTATTTAAAAATAAAAAAATCATATATATGTTATAAAACAGAGTTTCAAGAAAAACAATTTTTTTCATATAATACCTTGGTTCAGGATATTATAGTGGTATTAGAGCTCTCATCCTGCCATCTTGTGGAATGGAATTCATATGCAAAATAACAATAATTTATATTACGAAAGAAGAAATAAAGCCAAGAAAGTAAATCAACCAACAAAGAAAATGGAAAACAATATGGAAGAGAGGAACGGAAATGATGAATGGATTGATAGACTTATCCAAGGCCAGGAACAACTGGCTAACACCACGACTCAATTAACTCTCGTAATGCAATCTATGATGAATCATAGATATCAAAATGATGGAAATGGTCATTCTAACACTAGTCATAGTCAAATATTTCACAAAACAACTAGGAGTTCTTTGAATAGACCCTTTCAACCAAAATTCATTGCAAGAAGGGAATCAAGTATAGAAGAGGAATCCCAAACGCCATTTGGAGATGACCTTACAGTAGCTTTTGAAGAATATCGAGCCCTTTCAGAGGATTTACAAAGTGAAATTTCACTCACAAAATTCATGGACATGAAAAGAAATTGTAACGGCACCAGAATGGAGCGTAAACCCCAAAATAATCAAAAAGATCTTCAACATGCATTGGGTAAATTAAACCTGGCAACTTTTGACGGCTCTAACAAATGCACGGCTCGAGCATGGATCCAAAAATTAGATACCTATTTATCTCTTCGACCCGTGATGGAAGAAGTGATCAAATTGCAACCCTTCATCTCGAAGGTATTGATCATTAATGGTGGTACGATGGGTGATTATGCAAGGGCACGATCTTATAAAATCTTATGACGAATTTACTAAAAGGTTGATTGAAAGATTTGATAGAATCGACCCCGAAATCCATTTTAGAGAATTAGCATTACTAAAACAAATAGTAATGTGGAAGAATATGTGGCAGAATTCAAAAAACTCTCTGTGATGGTTCCAGATATTACGGAAATGAGGCTTATGGTATTGTTTATGGAAGGATTGATCAAACCACTCAAAGGTTTAGTCAAAGCCTTTAATCCTTCCACCCTCCAAGAAACGATTAAAAAGGCGTTAGATTCAGAAACATTAACACTGAGGAATAAAATTGTGCCATTTGTGCAGCCAAAGATAACCAATAATGGACAGCCACAAACCGTGTCATTAGGTTAGCAAGGGACAATACCCTATCGCCAACAAAGAAAACCACTTCCACTAGGAGGATTCCAACCAAACGACCCACCTAAGATGGGAAAAGAATTATAAATAAGAAATGATCTAAGGAGAAAAAATTTATGCTTTACGTGTAAAGACCCTTGGGGACTGTTGTCAACCTGGAACTGCACCTTGAATTGAAGACGTGCATGAAATGGCCAATCCTCTATCCAATTGAAACAATGGGATCTTCTCATGAGGGTGGGTGCCTCAATGGTGAGAAGAACCTCCAGAGAAGGTTGGTTCCTGTAAGATGTATCAATGAGGATCTCTACTCTGCGCTGCGGACTACCATGGAAAAGGGAGAAGGAAACTTGAAGGGGAAATACTACCTAATGACGGTGATACACCAAAACGTTGATCCACTCTACTTGGAACCCTGAACACTGAATCAAACAAGGGAAAAGGAAGACCTTTGATTTCAATTGATCACTATGCATAAATATTTCATGAGAAGGTTCGATTCAATGACAAAAACATGAGGGAAAACGATGGAGAGAGGTCTGATACAAGACACTTTGCAGCGACTTAACATCCACTTACAGCTTCAGCAAAAGACAAAGAGCACTGAACATGACATGCATAATATGATAATCTAGCAACTAGGTACGAATCATAATTTGGGAAGGGAGAGAAATCTACCACATATGCAAATTGCTGAATGAATATACACTATGCCAGCACTTGAAATCTAAAAGTATAGTCCTATTGATTGAAGAGGTTACACAACTCACCAATGGCAGGGTCTGGTCTTGCCAAAAGAGAGATGATAAAATCTAACGCTGAAAAGCCATTAATATAGAGAATTACAAAAGCCAAAGAGTTTGGCGCTGAAAATAGAGAGGGAGTCAACCTTTCATTAGCCCAAGTCAAACTACAGTTGTCTAAAGATCTAAAAGTAAAAAAAAAAAAAAAAAAAAAAAAAAAAAACTCCTTGTCTTGTGCTTGCATGAAGGCTCTTTGGCGTTAGAAAGTGGACGGTGGGCTCATCTTGGGCTGCTCTCTCACATGCATGAAATCCACGCCCACCTCAAAAAATAGGGCTCTTCTTGAGTTGTTTGAAAGCTGAGTTGGACTAAGAGATTATTCTCCTTTGCATGGAAAACTCCTAGTAGATGTGGTGTTTAACAATTAGTCAATTCTAAATTTAGAACAGTCAACTCGATGTCCAAATTTGGAACTCCAGTTGAACTGTTGGAACGTTACAAGCTTGAGACGGACGAAAGTGCTTGCATGGAAAACTATCTTGCTGAGTGAGAGATAAATTCAGGTTGAATTTATTTTTTGGCTATCTATTTTCTGTTTTTGTTTCTGTGCATGCGTTACTCTTGGGTTTATTCCCACGGACTTGTCTTTCTTCATGCAATTGTCTCGGCTTATGCCTTCTCACTTTCCCACAGGCTTTTGTGTCTTCGAAGCTTTTCCTTATGGACCCTTATTCCGAAAAGTATTTGAAGTGCCTGTGTCTTTCCAAGTCCCCTTTTCGGATTTTTTGCGAAGGTCCATTCCATTAGATTTCTTTCAGACTTTATGAAACTATCTTCTCAGATTTGTTCCTTCCAAGCCCTTCGGACTTTCCCCTTGGTCTATTCCCTTCAGATATCTCCTTGGTCTTGGATTTTTCTTCGGATCTTTTGTTAGTCCACTTTCCCGCGGACAGTTTGTCCTTCTCTGCCTTCAGACTTCGCTCTTCGGACAAAAAGTTCGAGACTTTATCCTTCTTAGGCCTTTCTTTTCCTTAGGCTTTATTTCCCTTTGATTTTCTCAAACTTTTTCCTGCGGGCTTTGTGTCTTTTGAATTTCTACGGACTTTTTGCTTCTCACTTTTCTGAATTAATCCTTCGGACAAAAAGTCCGAAGAAATATGGAGAATTTACAAAGAAAAACCCGACAGAAAAAAGTCGCCAAAGGCAAAAGAGAAAATAAAGGATGGATATCCTTTGGACTTTTTGTCCGAATTCCTTTAGACAAAAAGTCCGAGACTTTATCCTTCCTTTGTCTTACCACCGATAGAATGCCCTTCGGGTTTTATTGCAAAGGTCTTGCCACCGGCCTAGTGCCCTCTGCAAGGGATTTTGTCCTTCCAGAATGCCCTTTGGGGTTTTTGGAAAGGTCTTGTCACCGACCAAGTGCCCTCCACAAGGGCTTCTTTCCTTCCTTTGTGGCTTTTCGGAAAAATTGTAGGGCACCCGGGTTTTTTGTAGGTGTCCTTATTCCTTCGGACTTATGTTTTCCTAACTTCTCCTCTCTCGGATTTTCCGGCTCCTCCTTGGTCTTTATTCTTGGCTAATTTCCCACGGACTTATTGCAAAGCTCATTCCTTTGGATTTCCTGTAGAGAACTTTTTCCGAAGGATAACATACCCTTCGGATTTCTTAAGCGTCCCTTCCAAATTTTGCAACGGTCCTTTGAACTTTTCCAAAGCTATGTGAAATCAAGCCTTCTTTGTCCGAAGGAAATCCTGTTGTAGCCAAGGCCTTTGCAAATGAGTATTTCAATTGGTCTACATCTACCCAATGTATTCTTTCTTCCTTGGCTAGAGACGTTAACTTTCCGAATGGCAAGAGACAATCTGACGTGTGGAAGAATTGTCAACAGGGACCAGGTCACCGTTGTTTGGGTAAAGGACAAGTCCATTACATTGAAGTTGTTTCAGATGGGGAACCCAACGAAGAAGAAACAAAAGTTTAAGAAACATACCTGAACCAGAAGAAGGCAAAAAAAACATGGGGAAGTATTCTTGCGATATTATTAGGAGCCTCGAGGTACCATCCCTTTAGAGTAAGAGGTCTTCAAGGCCAGAAAATCTCCGTATTAATAGACAGCGGGGCCACTCACAATTTCATCGATGAAGGATTGATGACAAAAATGGGCTTAAAAACAGAAGAATTTCAAGGTTTTAAGGTAACCGTTGCGGACGGTTTTACCATACCATGCACTCAAAGAATACCACTACGTCTCACTTTGGGAAGGCATCAAATTAATGATAATTTCTATGTGGTGGGCATTGACGAAATAGACTTGGTACTAAGTGTGTAATGGTTACATTCCTTGGGGGAATTTACCCAAAACTATGAAACCATGAAATTAAAATTTAAAGTAGATGGGAAAGAAGTTCTCCTTCAAGGTATGCTAATGGGCCCCACCAAATGATTACCGCCAAGAGGATGGAATGAACATTCAGGAAAGACCAAGTTTCATGGGCCACACAATGTTTTGTAAGTTCTATAAAATCAAAGTCACAGAAACATCATATTGATATTCAACCCATACTTAAAAAACATGCTAAAGTTTTTGAGAATATCCCACATGGATTGCCCTCCGATAAGGGGTTTCAACATATCATTGAATTAGAAAATGGTACCGAACCCATAATAACCACACCTTATTGCCATCCCAGAATTTATAAAGAGATTGAAAAAGCCATCAAAGAATTATTGGAGATGGGTCATATTAGACCAACTACGAGTCCTTTCGCCTCATTTGTGGTTTTAGTTAAGAAAGATGGCACGTTGAGAATGTGCATAGACTATCGACAATTGAATAAAAAGATAATAAAAAATAGATATCCAATACCACGAATTGACGAATTAATTGATGAGCTACATGGAGCTATTTATTTCTCCAAAATTGATTTAAAATCAGGATACCATCAAATACAGATGCGAGACACCGATGTTCAAAAAAAAACATTTAGATGTCATTATGGGCATTTTGAGTTCTTAGTCATGCCTTTCAGATTGACCAACGCTCCTACCACCTTTCAATTATGCATGAATCGTATATTTGGTCAACATTTGAGGAAATTTGTGTTAGTTTTCTTAAAATGATATATTTATATACAGTATGTCATGGGAGGAACACTTGAGATATTTAGACTTAGTGCTGGGAATTTTAGAGCAACAATCTCATTCGCCAAATTGTCTAAGTGCAAGTTTGGAATGACATAAATCTTATACTTGGGACATATCATCAATAGACAAGGAGTGCATGTTGATCAAGATAAAATTCAAGTAATATTAGATTGGCCTCCTACTAACACAACTCAATTAAGAGGATTCTTGGGATTATGTACTTATTTCGAACATTTGTTAAAGGGTTTTCCAGGATAACGGCCCCTTTGACTAATTTCACAAAGGGAGCCTTTCAATGGTCTGAAGTTGCTCAATTAACATTTGAAGAACTTAAGAGAGAAATGAGAATGTTCGGTATTGACGGCACCCAATTTTTCATTACCCTATGTGCTGGAATGCGACGCTTCGGGAGAAGGAATCGGAGTTGTCCTAATGCAGCAAGGTCATCCTATTGCATTCGAAAGTAGGAAATTGAAAGAACACGATCATAAATATTGTACATATATGATAAGGAAATGTTGGCAATTATGCACGCATTGGTCAAGTTCCGTCAATACTTGGTATGTGGGAAATTCATAGTAAGGACGAATCATAATAGCCTGAAATTTTTTTTGAGTCAAAAGGATTTCAATGATAGACAACAAAAATGGGTAAGCAAGGTCCAAGCTTTTCATTTCAATATTGAATATGTAAAAGGGAAGAATAATGTTGTGGCGGATGCATTATCAAGAAAACCCTCGTGCTCCATATCTACCATTGCAGCTGATTGGAAAGTTCTTATAGTAGCCGAATATGTTAAAAATGAATTCACTAATGCAATTCTAGAAGGACAAAATGGGGATGAACAGTATAAAGTAGTAGATCTAATTTTGTGTAAAAATAAAATCTTCTTGGTACCCGAATCAATAATTAAACATAAAATGTTAAAAGCTATTCATGACAGTCCTTTGGCAGGCCATTCGGGTTATCTCAGAACATATAAACAAGTAAAAGAGTTATTCTTTTGGAAAGGGCTTAATAGTGAAGTCCTTAAGTATATTCAAGAATGCCCTACTTGCCAACAAAATAAAATCGAGCATGAATTTCCAGCAGGTTTATTGCAACCTTTACCCATCCCTACTCAAAAATGGGAAAGTATTTCGATGGATTTTATTACCGGATTGCCAATGGTTCAAGGGAAGAATTGACTCTATGTGGTTGTTGATCGTTTAATGAAGTATGCTCATTTCTTTCCACTACCCGTCAAGTATGATGCACCTTTGGTAGCTGGGATTTTGTTTACAGAGATATTCAAACTACATGGATTACCAAAAACCATTGTTAGTGATAGAGATTGCCGATTTATGAGTTTGTTTTGGCAAGAACTCTTTCACTTAACAGTTGTCGAGTTGACCCCAAGCACAAGCTATCATCCACAAACAGATGGTCAAACCGAAGCTGTCAATAAATGGATTGAAGGATATTTAAGGAATTATATTTCGGGGCAACATGCGTGGATCAAATGGTTACACTTGGGAGTATTTTGCTATAATACTTCCTATCACATGTCGATTGGAACGTCACCACTTAGTCATTCTAGATAGCAGAGTTTCAGGCGCTAAAGACTTAATTCAACAAAGTCAAGATACCCTTAGAACTCTCAAAGATAATCTTCAAGAAGCACAAATTCAACAAAAGCTATATGCAGATCGGCATAGAATAGAAAGGAGTTTGAAGTTGGTGACTTGGTGTATTTGCGTTTACAACCCTACAAGCAAAACTCTATCAAGCAAAGTGGAGCCGAGAAACTCAAACCACGTTTCTATGGATCCTATAAAGTCATACGAAAGATCGAGGAGCTTGCTTACAAGTTGGAGTTACCTGGAAGTAGCCGAATACACAATGTTTTCCATGTTACATGCCTAAAAAGGGCACTCGACCAACATATTGTTCCTTCCATCAAGCTACAACCATTGGATGAGGAAGGTAAGTTGATCTTAATACCTAAATCCATCTTTGACGTGCGTGAGAAGAAGCTAAGGAATAGAAGTATCATCGAATATTTAATTTGTTGGCAAAATTTACCTCTTGAAGACGCCATGTTAGAAGGAGCCTCAATCCTTGAACATCCTAATTTCCAATTGCTTGAGGACAAGCAATTTTGGGAGGGGAAGACTGTAATATTCCAAAATTCTACTCCTTTTTCACATGCCACTTTACAACCAACCAATGACAATTTAATGGATCCTTTGAAAATTGTTAAGGAACCATCAAGGATGATCGTAACACCCTAGAATAGTAACAACAGACAAATTACGACATTGCCCACTCCCCATCACATAGCCAAGACAATTGACCCAAAGATCGCAGCAATTAAGTTTGGAGATCAGCGCTGCCTTGTATTTAAAGAATTGCTGCTCTAATGAAGATCGCTGGCCATCTTAAGGCAGCACCAATAATTTGCTAGGAAGGCTTAACAATTAACAACAATATTAATGCAATTAATCATTAATATATATTATTAAAAACAACATTAATTTAATTAAAGTATTATGAAGGGATGTAACCATTCGGAAGATCATAACTTTCAATATCAGATTGTATGTATAAATGATTAATTTTCGGGATGGAGAGAATCATTCATTCAAAACATTTATGTATTAACATTATATCCCGTATAAAGCTTGAAGCTTTATACTTACCATTAAGGACGAAAACCCTTAGTGTGTGAATAGGCGCAAGGACGAAAACCCGTCACCTCAACCCAAGGACGAAAACCCTTGTGGTTGATTGTAATATTGGAAATCTAGAAACTTTGTAATCATTTTATATTCAATTCAATATAATATTATTTAAAATTAAAAAAATTATATATTTATTATAAACGAAATTTCAAGAAAAGTAATTTTTTCCATATAGTACCCTGGTTCGGGATATTACACATTTCCATGCTCAGGCAGCTTTCATAGGTCTGAAAATGAGCAAAACCGGTTCATATTCTCCATCACTCTCCAAGACAAGCTAAAAAGGTCAACCGATTTACTCTCAGTACGAACATGAGGAGGTGAGTTAGAGCACATGCCTTTGGTGGGTGGTAGAACTCTCTGTGTACTTCCTTTTCCTGGCAAGAGTTGCAGGGTTGGTGTACTATGGTCTATGAACAATTGCTAAGAAGGTTAATGACTCTTCTCTGCCTTCACATCACCATGGCCTCCAGTTTTCTTCTCTGTTTGGACTGGTCTGTGCATATAAAGTGTTTTATGTGATCTTCAAGGGTATGACCATCTCTCTCACAAAGTTTTCAGCCTTGTTTGTACATGTGAAGGTGAAGAAGTTGGCAGAAATATCTCATTTTGTTCATGGGAGACACCATTGAGGTCTGCAGACAGTATTTCATCATTTGCAAAGTTCCACCCTCCTGCAAATGGTTTCAGATCAAAGATGACATGTTTGTTTTCAACCTCTCATGGCTCGATGATCAGTTCTCCTTTGAAAGCTTAGTCTTAAGTAGCCATGGTTGGAAGTGCAAGGTTTGAAATATACATACAGTCAAACTTCTTTGTGACTGTCACCTATAGTCAGGGGAAGCTAAGTCCTTGGTCAGTCATGTTGATGATACATGAAGGTTTCAAGGTTTTGAGAGGTCTCCCAAGGTGGAAACAACATGACTAAGCCATTTAGTGAACTAAAGATGGGTTGTGAGAACCAAACCACCATACACAGTCCTATATGCAGTAGCACTTATAGGCAGTGTTAATCAATGGTCTGAGTTTAATCCAGAGAGGTCTGAGTAGTGTTGAATAGGAGGTGTTTGAGCTTATTTGAAACTTTCAAATAGGTCTAAAAGCATAGAAAAGACCATTGTGGCAATGGTGAAGCCATTACATTGCAGATAGAGTTAGGTCCTTGTTTCCAGATTGAGAAAGTTGCAAATGAGACTGATTATCTTAATATCTCAAAAAGGGGTTTTGCCCTATATATTGACATCTTGTGATGATAATCTATGAGGTTTGAGTGAGTCTTATGTCTCCATCCTTGTAGGCTAGACATGGTAGTAACGTGTCAACATGATAGGAGGTGAATTTGGTCAAGAAGAGATAATGTAAAGAAATTTCCAATTTCATCAAGTTTCCACTGAAGGCATTCAATAAACACAGTGACGAGCAAAATGAAACTTGAACTGCAAACTTCTAGTATGTGGATAGCAAAGTGACGAGAACATGATCTCAAGACAAAAGTGGAATCTATGCAAGTGTGAAATGGCCTAATGAAACACAATTATCTTACATAGATGAGCACCTACAAAGGCTTTTCAACCTAATGCACATCTACATGTATCTATAGTCTACTACAGTAGGCAAAGTAACTCATGCTAGTGTCAAGAGAAAGGTAGTTTGAATGTTGAGCATAGGCCTAAGGCAGGAGTTAGTTCAAACAACTATGAGGTGATCTTTATGACCTCAAGAGGATCCCAGGGCATGAACACAATGTTCAAAGACACCTACAAGGGTCTCATTCGCCTAAGATGAGACACTTATAGTCTAATTGCAGTCTACATACTACCCTAGTCAAATGGAGGCATAGGTCTAAATGGTTGGCAAAGGTGTTAGATGAGTGAAACACAGTTGGAAACATATTCACCCCTGTCCAACACATCTCCATATGATCCTCAGACCAAAAGGGCAGAGCAAGACAAGTTTCAAACCTCACCTACAGTTAGTTCAATTTCTGTGCACAATCCTCACAGTCCCATAAGTTTGTCTTGAAGTTTGTGATGTTGAGGATTGTAGGGGAGTGACCAAGCCTTCAAACTTGGTACAAAATATCTCCAAGACCAAAGCTAACCTCTCGCAGTCTCATTTCGACAAGGAAAACAGGGGAGATGCCCTCTATTTTGTCTCAGACAGAGGGCACTCCCAATCAAGACAAGCCTGCAGGCATAGTGTGTGGATGTTGGAAAGATGACATGAGGAGTCTTGGGATATTGTAAAAAGGTGTGCAGAGTTGCATTGAGGATGAACAAAGATGGAAACCCTCAGAAGGGCTAAAAACACAATATACACAGTCAGGTATATTAGGCCTAATCCCTAAGCTGCTCAACTTCACTTCTCTAACCACACGTTCCTTCCAAGCCTTTGATAAGCTTCAGGGGAAGGTAGAGGATCTCCAAGAAGCATCAGTCTATAGAGGAGAAGCACAGAGTGGTCAACTTGACCTAAAATCATCTCAAGGGTACACAAAATGCATGAAAGAGCTTGAGAGGCCAAGTTTAAGTACTCATATCTGTATGGACCTTGTACATGAGACCTCAAACACTTGGGGAGAGTTGAAGGGGGTCCTGTACCCCAACTTTGTGGAATTTGTTCAAAGGTTGGACGTCGGGATTTTATGAACATTCCTTAACAGTCCAAACCTTCTAAAACCCTCTCAAAACCCTAGTTTGGGCTTGATGGAGAAGATATGAAGAGTAATGCATTTAAAAAGGGTCAGCTTGTCATGAAAGTGCCTTAGACATGTCTGGAACTATCCTTGGTCCTTTGACATCCACTTTTGTTGTATTGTCATTTGTACGAACAGGTCTAATTCTTTGTTTCTTGCAGGATTTGAGCTGTTTGATAGGTACAAAAGAGAGTGGGCAAGTAAATATCATTTGTGGGAGGTCCTTAGGGACTTGTCCTAACTCCTAGAATTTATTTCTCACCTTGGTTGAACAGGAAAAAACTTCTGCTATCTCATTCATAACATGTAGTCTAAACAAACAATGAGAAGGCAAGATGATTATGAAGTGATGGAAATGAGAATTTTTGTATGAGTTTCATTAAGGTCTATTTGATAGAACAGAGGGCAGGGGATTCATTTGAGTTGCCTAGCATCTCTTCAATGCATTTCTTTGAGCAACTGCAAGCCTTTTGGATGACAAGTGTGAGGACAGACCTAGAGGACTAGTGACAAATGACTGCAAGCAGTGAATGACAAATGAGAAAGATGAATCTGTCAGTTAGGGACGAGTAGATGACATGCACTGATCTCTTCTCTACCTTTTCATGACAGACCATATGTGTCAAGGCTTCCTATGGCAGTTTTGGACACTCAAGTGCACTCCTCACCATCGTGAAGGCCGTTTCAAAGCAAAGCAGTGAAAGGTCTGCGCCAACTCTAGGAAGGTGCTCTATTTGAGATTGACACATGTTCACATTAGCCTTCTGACTTCTTGTCCACTTCATTCCATGGCATTGTAATTGGGTTCTGAAGTTTGACAGCTGGTCTTGTGACCTTTCATCTCGACTTCTCTCTCTTCTCCTATGTCTATAAATTCAAGCCTTTTTAGCTTTGTATGGGATCCACAATTGGTATGGCAAAGCCCTATTGGTTTTGACACCTCATTCGCCTTTGAATAAAGTTTTCGAAGTTGATTTCATTCTCTGCAATCTCTTGAATGCGTTAAGTAGTTTGTGTGTTGACAAGTGATGAAAATGCTCTCCTTACTTCCATGTCTACTCTTGCATGTTTGGGTGAATGAGATCTCTTCTATTAGGTTTCATAAAGTGTATTGTTTGTTAAGTGTGTCTTGAAGTGTGAGAGGGAATAGTAGTGTTTTGTATCAGACCTTCTTTTCACCCACCTCTAGATAGGCATAGCAATCTACCTCTATGAGAAATACTTATGCTAGAAGGACATAGGGTTGAATTCAATTTGAGTAGTCTTCTTTCTTGAAGTGCAGATGCAAGTGTGTTGTGTGGAGTTGTCTTGGTGTATCACCTCATTAACATAGGTTTCTTTTATGTCTCCTTTTTCCATTTTCACCCCCAATAGTAATTAGCTTGGTGTAGTGTGAGCCTAACAGATAAATCAAGGGAGCTAGCCTTTACAAACCTAGAGATCTCTCTCTTGTAGTGGCTTGTCTATGGAGGGAGATAGTTCCATGTTGTCCTAAAATTGAGAAGGTCTAGTTGACTTCTCTAGGGTGCAATTTTAGGCTACAACGATTTTGGCATGCCCGCTGGGACATGAAGTCCATAAAGGTTGATCAAAGTAGATGCTGGATTTGACAAGAAGGAGCTGTAATAGGCCACTTCTTGAAGCATTTGGCAACTCCAAAGTTTCAATCTTGGTTGCAGACCAGTGCAGCCTTTCATGCCTAAGCTAAACACTAGGTCTCTCACCAAAGGCATACCTTTTGAATTTCAAGAGTTCCTCCTTATTCCTACAAATCAAGTAGATTTGAGCACACCCATCCCTATCCAAAGAGGTCCAATCTTGCTCACAAGCCCATAAGAAAGTTCTTGATTCATCCATTCTTGCAAAGTCGTAAGGCCACCATGGCAAGGAACCATCCTTTTGTTGCCTTTAATGGCTATAGCCCTCTAAATCTTGCTCACTATGATGATTTTCCCATATCTGCCCTCAAAAGTGTTCCATCATACACCGGTGAGTCTTCCATCACACCCTTTGAGCATATAAGGAATATTGCTAACTTCTACAATATCCATCACATCATAGAGGAGAACATTGCAATCAGTTTGTTGGCTGTCTCCTTCAAAGGAAAAGCTCCTGACTGTTATGGAACATTGGCACCTAGATCAATCACAACATGGGATGAGTTGGGAGATGCATTGAGAAGAAGATTTGAGGACAAGAGTGACAACTTGTCACTAATGGAGCAATGGAACACCATTAGAAGAGCACCTCAAGAAGTCATTCAAGATTTCAACACAAGATTTTAGAAGACTTGGGATAGAATCCCAATCTAAAAGAACCCCTTGTCAATCTGCCCTTCATTTTTCAGTTTGTGTTGTTTGTCATTTTGTCAAACACTTGGCATGCAAAGAGACTGCGTTCTTATTTCTGAGTGTATATGTGTTTGTTTTTGTTGTTTTTGAATGATTTGCAATGCCAAAACGTATACCAATACATAGAAATGATAACCAATAACTTGCGTAAACAAATAATGAACATTCAACCCTTCAAAATGATTTTATTTGCACTATATCAGGTCTGAATACATTGCATTACGGGTCTGATATAATTTATTTCAGACTACAACATTACATAAAATGACATACCCGAACTTATATGACAAAGTAGACATCCAAATGTGCAAAATTGGGGCTGAAGTATGATCTCCAAGAGCTGGAATAATCTGAAGAATAAAGTGCAGGTCTGAAACCTCCTGAAAACCTTGAATTATGCCATGGCTGATCATATCTAATTTTGTAAAATATATCTCTGCACATATGGCTCCAAAACCCTCATCCAAGTATCACCAAAACCGTCATAACCAGTCGCCCAAGTAGATGGAAACCATATAAAATTATGAAGATACTAAATCTGCAACATTTTCCACCAAGTAAGGGTTGCCAAAACCCTAACACCTTCAAAAAAAATTCTGATCAGCAAATATTTATTCAAGCCCTAACCAGAATTGATGCCAAATGAACATCATGAAACCCTAGACACTTTATTTGTCACTTTTCCTTCAAAATCTGCAAACCCACTTCATATTTTTGATTGTAAACTCCTTCAAAATAATTTTCAGACCCAACGGTCCAAGTATGAAATGAATCCTATAACTAAATGCCAACTTGTAGCTACAAACTACGTCAAATTTGCAAAATAATCCCAATAGTGAACCCTGGATGGATCCACCTCTCAATGGTGGAATTGGGTTTTCGTCCAATCCACTGAATTCTAAGGGTTTTCATCCTAAGAATTAGCTAGGCATGAATATACCAGCTCAAGTATGAAGAAGTTTAAATTTTTCCAAAATCACATTCGGGGCAAATGAGGGTGAAGAATAATATTTATAAAACCTCATTGCTAAACTTGGACTTCAAAATCCCATTAAATTATTTTTAATAAATTTTATAAGCTCCCAAGGGTGGCGTCCCAATTTGGGGAATTAATATTTTATTTTATTTTCTAATTTTCACTTTTTCCCTTTGTTCTAATTTTTATTATAAAGTCACTTTTTCTATAATTTTATATTTTTCCAAAAAGTAACTTCATAAAAAGTCATTAAGTTATTTGTTGAAAAATAACTTCTCCAAGGTACAAACTCAATTTGCCTAGCAAATCATTCCCTTAACCCTCAATTAGCCTACGGGAATGCTAGAATAGGCTAATCCAATCATCCGAGTGATCACTTTGGAGAGGGGACATAACACAATCTTGGTAAGACCAACAACTCACCATGCTTTCCTCTATTTCCGTAAAGCGTTTGATAGTGATATTTCAATGATGATACAATCTATGGGAGGTGACACTCTGCCTAATGCGTATGAGGTGGCCATTAGGCCAGAGAATTGTTTGATTTAAGCAGGGAAGATTGCTCTAAGACCTCCCATGCCTGTATTTCCTGACTTGCAAACTCCTACACCTACTGTTTCTACCATTCTTGCACCTAAAAACAAGTCTGCCACCCCCAGTCAACCAAGCAAATCGAATGAGGCAGAAACGATGAGAGCTATGGATCAAGAGATCCCAGGCCTAAAGAGAATCATTCAACATCAACAAGTTAAGCCCTTCCAAAGTCACTATCAGCCTAATCAATCCTAACCCAACTATCAAGGTAATATGCCTCCTTTCAAAGGTCATTCCCAAGGTCAAGGACAACTAGTCCAATCTAAGCCTTATGGTGGTTACAATCCCAATACTCCTACCTCAAGGTCACTAGTGCCTACTCAAAACATGTTGGCAATTTTGGTTGATGTCTGTAATATTGTCATTGCTGTCAAAGACAGGTTGTGCTATTAGACATTCAAGGAAGGACACCATTAGGAGGGACATTTTTGCTTGTGGGGGTTCTAATTTGCATCGATTCTTTGCTTGGCTTGGTGCGCCCACTTCCTTGGAGCATGGAGATGATATTAGATGCTTGAGACAGTGCATATTCATTGCATATTATTTTCAATTTGAGATCACTCCTGAATAGGGGCGGCTGGCTTGGAAAATTCGATTTGGCTTAGGAGATCATCCTTTCACTTGGAAATTGCTTCGCTTCAATCCAACCAGATTTCATTGCATACAATTCATCATTTAGTATAGCTTATATTTGCAGCTATAGGTGTGCATCTTTCATACCAGCATACCATATAATTGTAATTCTTATTTATGCCAAGAGTCTTGGCTAGTCCAGTGGAGCATTGTATCAAATCATCAATACAAATAGGAATCACAAGTTGCTGGTCATTTATAGTTATCTTTTGAGCATTTGAATTGAGATAGTAGGTTGCATGCCAATTGTTCGACTAAATGTCCATTGGCTGTATGTGATTAGTTTGCTTTGTGAATTCATCTAATTGCATAGAAAAGAACAAAAAAGAAGTCATTCTTGCATCTAGAACTTAGCATTGTCATTCTGCATTGTTCTATAAACACTTGAAGCTTTAATCCATCATCATTCAAACAAACCGTCAAACTGTGACAAAAACCAGCGAGAAGCACTTACAAGGCAGCAAATTGAGACAATTAAGGGCAGATTGGGCAAGGATTGTTACAGTGGTATCAGATCCCTAATCCTGCCATCCTGGAGGGTTAAAATATCACATGAGAGGTCATCACAGGTACTATACCCGCAGAAGAGTAGAACAGAAAGGGAATTGGCAAGAAGAAAATCCGTTTACAGAGGTACCTCTGGCTGAAATGGGTGACAGAGCAGACATGGGTAGTACCCGCAAAAGAGCAGAACAGGAAGGGAATTGGCAAGAAGAAAATCCGTTTACAGAGGTACCTCTACCTCTGGCTGAAATGGGTGACAGAGCAGACATGGGTCCACACAGAGATGAGAGAAGAGACTGATAGAAATGGTGATAGAGAAGTGAGAGACACTCTGAGAGATTTACGAGTTGGTCAGCAACAAGTAGCTGGGGCCTTACAACAGTTGGCAAATACTTTGCAGCAATTGAATTTACCTAGAAGACAGCCTCAGGTCCAAGAAGATAGGAGTGTAGCTAGGTCTCGAAGAGTGCAGAGGGCACCCTCCCACAATGCTGATAGGCCTACTCGGCCCACATTCTTGAGAAATGAACCAGCTGAGGAGAATATTGAAGAGGTTGAGAATCCAACCTATGCTGACGCATACATGGCTGCCCATGATGAATGGCAGCAATTGACACCTGAAGCACAAGAGCTTATGCATTTTGATCGGTTTGTACAGTCAAGGATGGATTACTATAGGTCTTTGCAGGAGAGAAGACCTAGGAATTAGAATAAGGAACTCAAGCATGCTCCTAATAAGCTTACAATACCCATGCTTGATGGCAGTGACAAGACTACGACACAGTCCTGGATTCATAAGTTGGATACCTTCTTGGCTCCTCGACCCGTGACAGAAGAGGAAGCTATCGAATTTGCCACTTTGCATCTGGAGGGAGTAGCACATGAATGGTGGTATCATGGACTAGTTACATTGCAACACAGTCAGATCACATCTTACTAGGAGTTTGTGGATAGACTGATTGAGCATTTCGATAGGAAGGATCTAGAATCATACTTCAGGGATTTGGCCCAGCGCAAGCAAGTTGGTAGTTTGGAAAGCTATATTGAAGACTTCCAAAAACTATCAGTAATGGTGCCCAACATCTCAGAGAGACAATTGGTGGTGCTATTCATTGAGGGGTTATTGGAGCCTATGCGAGGATGGATTAAAGCATTTGATCCTCCCACACTTCAGGAGGCAATGAAGAAGGCTAGGAGCATGGTACTTGCAACCCTGCAAAGCAAGTACTCATCAAAGGGATCTTCATATCGAGACAATAAATCTTTCTCTAAAGAAGAACAAACCAGATTTTAAGGGCAAATCATCAGCACCTCTAGATAGGGATACATTTAATGATTTGCTCAAGAAGTTATGTTTCTACTGCAAGGGGCCCTATGATGCAAACCATGATTGTCCCTTAAGACCTAAAGGAACAACTAATAGAGTGATGTGGGCATATTATGAGGACTCTGAGTCGGAAAAATCAGATCAGCAATCTGATCCTGAGGATTCAAGGACGGAGCACGAGGAAGATAAGCATGAAAGAGAAGGAGAGCATGAAGGCGTAGTGAGGCAATATGATGCGCACATCACTAGCATCCAATAGGGGGGATCATTTAGAATGCGTGGAGTTCTAGCAGGGCAAAAGATTATCATTCTTCTTGACACAGGGGCAACTCATAATTTTATTGATGCCCGATTGGTTGAGAGGCATGGAATCAGGACAAAGGAATTTGAGGGAATAAGAGTTAAGGTGGCAGATGGTTATACCCTCAAGTGCGAAAGGAGGATATCAGATTTGCCTATGCGTTTGAACAACTATGAGTTCAAGACCGAATTCTATGTGGTGATTATGGGTGATATGGATATGGTACTTGGCATGAGATGGTTACATGACATAGGGAAATTCACCCTGGATCTCAGAGAGATGGAAATGACATTCCAGGTAGATGGAAAAACTCATGTCCTCAAGGCTATTCGAGATTCCAGTTTCAGGATGATTTCTTCTAGGAGGATGGAGAGACTTATGTGGCATGACATGGTTGAGTGGGCAACTGAGTGTGTTTTGATGCCTACACAGGGTGAGCAGCAGAAGCCAGTTTACCATCCAGACATTCAGGAGTTAAGAATTAAGCACACTCAGGTATTCAGTGATATTCCATCGGGAAGACCACCAGGCAGAGGGATTGAGCATATCATTGAGTTGGAGGAGGGCGCTAAGCTCATGATGGTCACCCCATATAGGCATGCCAAGAGGCTGAAGGATGAAATAGAGAAAACTATTAAGGAGTTGTTGACCATGGAACACATTAGACCAAGTCACTTTTTGCATCATCAGTAGTCTTGGTCAAGAAAAAAGATGGTACATTCTAGATGTGGATTGATTATAGGCTCCTGAATAAAAGAACAATCAAGAACCGTTACCCCATCCCTAGAATTGATGAGTTGATAGATGAGATACATGGTGCCTGCTACTTCTCCAAAATTGATTTGAGGTCGGGGTATCATCAGATTCGTGTCAGGGAACAGGACATAGAGAAGACGGCTTTCAGGTGCCATTGTGGACATTTCGAGTTCGTGGTTATGCCATTTGGCTAACCAATACTCCAACGACATTTCAGTCTACGATGAATAGGGTCTTCCATTCGCAATTAAGGAGGTATGTGTTGGTATTCTTTGATGATATCTTGGTATATAGCAGAACATGGGAGCATCACATTGCACATCTTGATGCGGTTTTGGGTATTCTTGGAGGTGAATCCTTGTATGCCAAGGAATCCAAGTTTGACTTGGGAATGACAGAATTATTGTATCTTGGGCACATCATCAGTGTTGAGGGGGTACATATGGACCTAGAGAAGATCAAGGCGATTGTTGAATGGCCTACTCTAGAGAACCTTACTTAGCTTAGAGGATTTTTGGGATTGTTTGGTTTCTACCGTAGGTTTGTTAATGGATATTCACGGCATGCGGCACCACTCACTGATTTGACGAAGAAAGGGGCATTTGTTTGGACCCCTGAGGCACATGATTGTTTTGAGATGTTCAAACTAATTATGACTTCTTGCCCAGTTCTTGCATTGCCGGATTTCTCCAAACCCTTTGAGCTACAGTGTGATGCATTAGGTGAGGGGATAGGTGCAGTCCTTATGCAGGACAAGCATCCGATTGCTTTTGAGAGTTGGAAGCTTCGCGGTCCAGAGAGAGGGTACAACATATATGACAAGGAGATGTTGGCCATCATGCATGCATTGGCCAAATTGAATGCAGTATTTGGTAGGCAACGAGTTTGTGGTGAAAACAGACCATAACAGTTTGAGGCATTTCCTTGGACAGAGAGATCTTAATGATCGACAGCAGAAATGGGTCAGCAAGCTGCAATCATATGATTTTGACATCTCCTTTGTCAGGGGGACACAGAATGTGGTTGTTGATGCTTTATCTCGACGTCCACACTTGAGTTCTATGACTGGGATAGCAAATGATTGGCGACACTTGATAGTGGCAGAGTATGCCAATGACAGTTGTGCTATAGGTATTGTTGAGGGGTCAGTACAGGATGCCAGATATATAGTTGTAAATGATTTAATCATTTACAAAGGATCTATTTGACCCCAAGATCGGAGATGAAGAACATTATTTTGAGGACCTTTCATGATACACCCATGGCAGGGCATCCCGGGTATTTCAAGACTTACAGGCAGATTCAAGAGAGGTTCACTTGGAAGGGCCTCAAATTAGATGTTCTACGGTATGTCAGAGAGTGTCCTGTCTATTAGCAAAATAAACAAGAACACACATATCCAATAGGTTTACTTCAGCGACTTCCGATTCCTGATAAGAAGTGGGAATGCTTATCTATGGATTTCATTACTGGATTACCCAGAGCTCAGGGACAGGATTGTATATATGTGGTTGTGGATTGTTTGACTAAATATGCTCACTTCCTTTTGATCTCAGCTACTTACTCAACTACGCAGGTGGCATAATTGTTCTTCCATGAGGTATTTAGGTTGCATGGGTTACCTCGGAGCATAGTCAGTGACAGAGACAGCCGGTTTATGAGTCATTTCTGGCAGGAGCTATTCAGGCTGTGTGCGACAAAACTCACTCCGAGTACTAGTTACCACCTGCAGACCAATGGGCAGACGAAGATTGTGAATAAATGGGTGGAAGGCTACCTCAGGGACTACATAACAGGGCAGCATAAGGGTTGGGTTAAGTGGTTATATATATGTGAGTATTGTTACAATACCACTTACCATCTCTCCATTCAAATGACACCATTCATGGCGTTGTATGGGTATGATGCGTCAAGCTTTCTGGATTTGTTATTTGGAGATAGCCGAGTGCCTAGTGCTGGTGATCTATTGCAGGAGAACCAGGGCATTATGAGAGCATTGCGGGAAAACATACAAAAGGCCCAGAACCAACAAAAGCAGTATGCATATCATAAGCGAGTTGAACGCTCGTTTGAGGTTGGTGATATGGTGTATTTGATGCTACAGCCACACAAACAGTCTTCTCTTAAGAAAAGCGGAGCTGAGAAGCTTAAGCCATGATACTATGGCCATTCAGGATTGTCAGGAGAGTGGGCGAGGTGGCTTATGAGTTGGAGTTACCAGCGGACATCAGAGTACACAATGTCTTCCATGTGTCACACCTCAAGAAGGCGTTAGGACATTGTGTTGTTCCTTCCATGACTTTGCCACCCCTAGATGATGAGGGGAAATTGATACCTGTGCCTAAGGCCATCTTGGATGTTCGAGAGAGGACTTTGCAGAGACGGGTTATTAGGGAATACTTAATTAAATGGAGGGACTTGCCAGTTGAGGATGCTACTTGGGAGACAGTTGAGGATGCTACTTGGGAGAGAGGAGATTCTACAGCATCCAGATTTGAGATTGCTTGGGGACAAGCAATTTCAGGAGGGGTGGACTATAATGTTCCCTTCTAGCTAGACATTGTACTTTCGACATGATTAGCCTATTAGTGGCCCTCGTAGGCTAATACGACATGGTTAGAGGTTAGAGAGTCTTCTCCGCAGTTACCCAAATGGCAGTTGGTTTCTTTGGGGAAGTTTCGACATATTCTGGAGGTTTTCTAATTATTTATTAGAATGTTTCTATTTTTAGAAACCTCATGTTACAAAATGATGTTATATTTGTACTTTATGTTATAATTCATTATTTTATATTAAAGTGCAAACATAATATATTAAAAGGGAAAAATAATAATAAAATATTATGATGTTTCTAGAAGCTTCCCAAACGAAGGCAAAAAAATAAAAAAAGTATAAAGGGAGGTGTGGGCTGCCATTATGAATCATCCAGATTTGATGTTGTCTTTGTTGTGGTATGCTTGTGGAGCCTAGAGTTTTCTGCAGTGAATCAATTTGTCTTTGGGAACGATAACTCCCATTGATAGCATAACTGAGGGAGTGAAATATCTCTTGAAGGGTTGCATTTTGGAGTTTGCTTTTTAGAGAAATCTGATATAAAAATCAGATATTTACAGTCAAGGAAAGATGCCATTAGGAGGGACGTTTTTGCTTGTGGGGGTTCCAATTTGCATCGATTCTTTGCTTGGCTTGGTGCGCCCACTTCCTTGGAGCATGGAGATGATATTAAATGCTTGAGACAATGCAGATTCATTGCATATTATTTTCAATTTGAGATTAGACCAGAACAGGGGCGGCTAGCTTGGAAAATTCGATTTGGCTTGGGAGGTCATCCTTTCACTTGGAAATTGCTTGCTCGTTCCTCTATTCTCAAAGGCACCTCAATCCAACCAGATTTCATTTCATACAATTCATCCTTTAGTATAACTTATATTTGCAGCTGTAGGTGTGCATCTTTCATACCAACATACCATATAATTGTAATTCTTGTTTATGCCAAGAGTCTTGGCTAGTCTAGTGGAGCATTGTATCAAATCATCAATACAAATAAGAATCACAAGTTGCTGGTCATTTATACTTATCTTTTGAGCTTTTGAATTGAGATAGTAGGTTGCATGCCAACTGTTCGACTAAATGTCCATTGGTTGTACGTGATTAGTTTGCTTTGTGAATTCATCTAATTGCATAGAAAAGAACAAAAAAAAAGTCATTCTTGCATCTAGAACTTAGCATTGTCATTCTTGCATTGTTCTATAAACACTTGAAGCTTTAATCCATTGTCATTCAAACAAATCATCAAACTGTGACAAAAACCAGCAAGAAGCACTGTGCATACAAAGTGTTTGAAAAAAATTACAAGGCAGCAAATTGAGACAATTAAGGGCAGATTGGGCAAGGATTGTTACAACACTTGCAAGAATGCTGAAGGGCACATTCAAGAAAGTCCGAAGGGTATGTGGACCTTTTCAGAAAAGTCGAAGGGTAGTTTACAAAAAGCTGAAGGGTATGTGGACTGTTCAAGAAAGCCGAAGGGCACTTCTCAAGAAGTCTGAAGAGCAAGTGGACCGTTCAAGAAAGCTGAAGGGCATTTCTCAAGAAGTTCGAATGGCAAGTGGACTGTTCAAGAAAGCCGAAGGGTAGTCTACAGAAAAGCCGAAGGGCATAAGGATGCTTCCAAGGATTCCGAAGAACAATTTGTCTGGAAAATTGTCCCGAAGAATTAAGTCGGGAGAATAGCCCGAAGAGAAAAATCTCGAAGAAAATAACCCAGACAAAAAGTCCGCGGAAATTGCCCCGAAGGGAACATGTTAAAGTTCGAGCAAGTCTGAAGAGATCAACGAAGGGGAAGCATCTCAAAAAAGCCGAAAGAAGCGAGATGAAGTCAACATGTCAAAGGTTAATGATCTAGTCAACATAAAGAGCAAGCATCTTTGATGATCCAACGACACACGCAAGTCAGGATTAAGAAGATCCAACAGAGCGAGTGTATGCAAAGCCTTAAAGGTGCTTGAAGGTTAATGCACAGTGGCAAAGTTAAAGATCGAGCATATTTGAATAAATCGAAAGGAGTGAAAGCGATCCTGATATATAGGAAGTAGCGAGCTGCAAAGAGGAGCTCGATGGTTAGACTTGGCACGGAAAAAGAAATCAAAGGCCTGCATTTAATAAATTCTCAACGAACAATTGAAGGAACAAACAAAACATGTAAATGATTGCACTGAGCTCAAGATTGATCGATCCAAGCGATCAATCTTCGATTAAGGAGGTTGTGCATTTAAGAGGTAAATCCAACAGCTGCCAAACATAGTAAAGAGACCAAAACATTACGGCGTGATGCATGAACCAAGACATGAAAAGGAAACGACACAGTTATGACCAGAATCCTGCAGTTGTCAAAGATAAAAACGAGAATAGACAATTGCTGTATGATTCAAGAACCAAGACGCGGGAAAATGCAAGAGTCAAATATGCATTAAAGGAGAATCTAGAACTAAAGTTGGTTAAGTGCAAATAGAATGTGAATGCAATAAGTGAGTCGAGAAACCCTAATGAATCATTATATAAACACGATTGTTATCACATCAAAAAGTGTTGCTGCTATTGCGTTTTCATGTGAGAAAAAGGGTTGTCGATAAAAAGAAATATGCAGACAGAGTAAAACATAGAGAAGAAGAAAGGGGAATGAAGTGTATCTGAACAAAGCATAACCAGATGTATGCAGATACAGAGTGAAAGACATGCAGACAGAGATTAAGCAAGCAGGAAGATAGAGCACACAGATAATGAGAAGAAGGTGAGCAGTTATAGATTAGACTTGTAACAAAGAACATTGAATTGGATTCACTTGTGAATCTATCTTGTACATTGGAGTTGTAGCTCCATAGTTCAGGGAGGCTGGGGCCTACATAAAAACTGGGTTGGTGCTCAGTAAGGAGATTGGTGTCTCTTAAGGATTGATGTCCTTGAATGTAACCAGTGAGGTTTGCCAGTAAGCATTTTATTGTGAGGCTGGATTAGAACAGTAGATTCTAGCAGCTGATTCTCACCGTGGTTTTTCCCTTCAGTTTTTCCACGTAAAAATATGATGTTATATGCTTCTGTGTGTGTGTGTGACTTCTGCATTTGTTTTTTGATTTGCACATGAATTTACATCCTCTGTAAAAGGTTTTAAACGGACTAGTTTTAGCTCATCTACTGATTCACCCCCCTCTTAGTAGATAGTTGTGTTCAACAAAACAATCTTGCCCAAGATCATAACAGTCAACCTTATGACCCATCTCCCTATGTCAATGAAGCCTTCAACCAAGCCTTCACGGCAAATTTGGGGACTATGCCAGCTATGACCCAAGATGAAGTAACAAATGGAGGAGTGACTGATGGAAAGGTGCTCAAGTGGGGGCTACATTGGTTAATTGGCAAGCAAGATGACTCATGTGTAATTAATCATCAAGGGTAATCAAGTCATAAAATTACAAGTTCTATATCTATAAACACAAGGAGTAAGAGGAAGGTAATTGAATAAGTTCAAGGGGTTGTTAGTGGTTCTCTAATGAATGTTTCAAACAAATGTAAGACTAGTTATGTACTAATTTTGTTCCAAGTACATAAGTAATTAAAAGAGATTAGAATGTTAGGAATGCTTTCATACCTCCAAATTCTCAAGGTGTAGGCAACATGATTGCTTCTAGTGGGAAATCAAGAGTTAGTGGTCCTTTCACTAACATTATGAAGAACAAATGAAGAGGTCTCAAGTAAATTTGTCAATGTGGGATATATTGGCTATACCTATACAATTATACTTACTTCAAAATGAGCTTTCTAAGCTCTGTTTAACATCTAAACAACCTAACTAAAGAGAGGTAACCTTGAAAAAAACCATGAATCCAAGTGAAGGATAGGCAAGCAAAGTTGAAAAGGTAAACAAAACTCATCCATTATATCTATCCATAATTATTAGAGATTCCTTGGTACATTATTATCTCATTAATAATAGAGCTAGTACTTGTGTCATGCCCAAGATGGTAGCTGACAAACTAAACTTGAAGTATGAACCCCATGGCAAAGGAGTGCTCTAATTGGATGGGTTAGCTGGATATGATAATTGGTATAATTAGAGGCATGTAAATCACTCTCCATGCTCATCCTACCTTCACCATTTCTTAAGATGTTATAATGGTTGGTATGTCTCTTCATTTTACACTTTGTTTATCTAGAGAGTTCACTGGTAAAATTGGAGGTTATCTAACTTCAAACTAGTATTACATCAGTTTTAGGACTAGATATGGTGTAAAAGTGGTAATTAAATCATATCCTCTTTAAAATTTTTCATGTTGAACCCTATGTGCTTTACACTTCTAACATTATTTGCAATGTGATTGAAGAAGATGAGCACCCCAATGATCAATAAACTTTAACTCTCCTTAATGGCATAAATGATTTGTATCTTCATGAGTGGGGAGATGAGCAAGGTGGATTTGAATAAATTGGTCTGAGAAATTACATAATTCATGAGGATATTGATGGATTATTTGAGGAAGATCATGATAACTTTCTAGAGCAAGTTGTATTGGGCAACTACCTTGTACATGTGGATGGTGATGTGAATATCCCAACTTTTTCAAGATATGACAGTCCTAATGGACAGTCCATTCTACCTGCAAAAGAAGAAAACATTCTTGAACCTGAACATCATGAAGAGATAGATGACGTGGCAACAATACTATGCCATTGTTTAGGAATTTGATGAAGTTAGCATACCTTCAGTGCTTCAAGATGAGTGCAGACTTGATGCTAAGGTCAATCATATTCTCAATGAGCATAAGGAGAAGCTCAAGACCTCCATCAAGCAAGAAACAACCTTGGCAGAATATGATGTGGTTGATGAGCATAAAGGAAAGCTTGAAGTCTCTGCCAAACAAGGAATCACTTTGACAGACCAAGCAGTGTTTGGTAAACAAAAAGACAACCTTGAAGGTTCCAAACAATAGACATGTCTTGTCTCAAGTGCATCTGAGGTTGAAGACGCCTTGATGATCTCCAATGATCATATTGGAGACTATCAAGTGAACATGACAAAGTCCAAGCTAGTTGCAAGGATAAACAAGTTTCTTGGAGAGCTGAATGAGCAATTCTTGAATTATCCAAATGACCAACTTGCAGTCAGCAGAAGACTTAACCATGGTAATTATTTTGATTATCTCCACAAACAAGTGTTCATAGACAAGCATGCCTCACATGATGGATTGTTTTCTTGGAACAACAGTGATACAAGGAGCGTTGCCTTTGACCCTGGTTGAAGCAATGCAGATGATTGTTCTTTACTTCAAGTGTTGAGGTATTGTAAATATTAGGATAGGTGTGTTTCCTTTCAGTTGGTTTGTGTTTTCCCTAAATGTTCATGTGAACACAAGTGCGAGTTTTGTTTCTTGTCTTATTGCTTGTTTCCTTGTTGTGTATGGTGTGTTTGGTGTCCTTTCAAAGATTTCTTAGTGTCAAGAACAGTGTATAGGTGACCCCATAGCCCAATTGATAGGAGAAGGCTACTGGCCTTTGGCATAGCAGATTTGCCACCCCTAGGAAATAGCCCAAATGTTGACCAAAATTGACCCTAGGTCAAATTAATTCAACCCCTATATAGTCAAACTTTCTATAGGGTCTTGCCATGGTCATAAATATGTTTAGTTATGTTTAGTAGGGTCACTTAATGTATTTCACTTTAGTCATATGTGTCATTTGTCCTATTTTGCCTTTATGTCACCTTTTGGTCATTCTAGGAGGTTGTATGTAATATTCATGAAATGACATGTGTTAAGGTGTACTATGCACTATGAACCATTGCTAAGAAGGTTAATGACTCTTTTCTGCCTGCACATCCCCATGGTCTCCGATTTTTTTCTCTGTTTGGACTGGTCTGTGCATATCAAGTGTTTTACGTGATCTTCAAGGGTATGACCATCTCTCACAAAGTTTTCAGCCTTGTTTGTACGTATGAAGGTGAAGAAGTTGGCAAAAATATCTCATTTTGTTCATGGGAGACACCATTGAGGTCTGCAGACAATATTTCATCATTTGCAGAGTTCCACCCTCCTGCAAATGGTTTCAGATCAAGGGTGACATGTTTGTTTTTAACCTCTCATGGATTGATGATCAGTGCTCCTTTGAAAGCTTAGTCTTAAGTAGCCATGGTTGGAAGTGCAAGGTCTGAAATATACATACAGTCAAACTTCTTTGTGACTGTCACCTACAGTCAGGGGAAGCTAAGTCCTTGGTCAGTTATGTTGATGACACATGAAGGTTTCAAGGTTTTGAGAGGTCTCCCAAGTTGGAAACAACAAGACTAAGCCATTCAAAGAGCTAAAGATAGGTTGTGAGACCCAATCCACCATACACAATTCTATATGCAGTAGCACCTATAGGCAGTGTCAATCAATGGTCTGAGTTCAATCCACAGAGGTCTGAGTAGTGTTGAATAGGAGGTGTTTGAGCTAATTTGAAACTTTCAAATAGGTCTAAAAACATATAAAAGACCATTGTTGCAATAGTGAAGCCATTACATTGCAGATAGAGTTAGGTCCTTTCCAGATTGAGAAAGCTGCAAATGAGACTCATTACCTTAATATCTCCGAAAAGTGATTTTGCCTTGTATATTGACATCTTGTGATGAGAATCTATGAGGTCTGAGTGAGTCTTATGTCTCCATCCTTGCAAGCTAGACATGGTAGTAATGTGTCAACAGGATAGGAGGTGAATTTGGTCAAGAAGAGATAATGTAAACACAGTGACAAAAGCAAAATGAAACTTGAACTTGTAGACTTGTAGTATGTGGATAGCAAAGTGATGCGAACATGGTCTCAAGACAAAAGTGGAATCTATGCAAGTGTGAAATGGCCTAATGAAACACAGTAGATGAGCACCTATAGGGGCTTTTCAACCTAATGCACATCTACATGTATCTATAGTCTGCTACAATAGATAGACTAACTCATGCTAGTGTCAAGAGAGGTAGTTTAAATGTTGAGCATAGGCCTAAGGTAGGAGTGAGTTCAAACAACTATGAGGTGATCTTGATGACCTCAATAGGATCTCAAGGCATGAACACAATGTTCAAAGACACCTATAGGTGTCTCATTTGCCTTAGATGAGAGACTTACACTCTAATTGCAGTCTATGGACTAGCTTAGTCAAATGGAGAGCACAGGCCTAAATGGTTGGCAAAGGTGTTAGATGAGTAAAACACAGTTGGAAACATATTCACACCTGTCCAACACATATCCATATGATCCTTAGAGCAAAAGCGCAAAACAAGACAAGTTTCGAACCTCACCTACAGTCAATTCAATTTTTGTGCACAGTCCTCACAGTCCCATAAATTTTTCTTGAAGTTTGTGATGTTGAGGATTCTAGGGTAGTCACCAAGCCTTCAAACTTGGTACAAAATATCTCCAAGACCTAATCTAACCTCCCATAGTCTCATTTCGAAAAGGAAAACAAGGGAGATGCCCTCTGTTTTGTCTCAGACAGAGGGCACTCCCAATTAAGACAAGTCTGCAGGCATAGTGTGTGGATGTTGGAAAGATGACATGAGTCTTGGGACATTGTAGAAAGGTGTGCAGAGTTGCATTGAGGATGAACAAAGATGGAAAGGCCTTACAAGCATCAGAAACCCTTAGAAGGGCTAAAAACACAGTATACACAGTTGGGCCTATTAGGTCTAGAACTAGGCCTAAGCCCTACAACTGCTCAACTTCATTTATATGACCACATGTTCCTTCCAAGCCATTTGATAAGCTTCAGGGGAAGGTAGAGAATCTCTAAGAACCATCAGTTTGTAGAGTAGCACAGAGTGGTAAACTTGACCTAAAGTCATCTAAAGGGTACACAAAATGTGTGAGAGAGATCGAGAGGCCAAGCTTAAGTGCTCATATCTATACGGACCTTGTACATGAGACCTCAAGCACTTGGGGAGAGTTGAAGGGGGTCCTGTACCCCAACTTTGTGGAATTTGTTCAAAGGTTGGACGTCAGGATTTTATGAACAATCCTTAACAGTCCAAACCTTCTAAAACCCTCTCAAAACCCTGGTTTGGACCCGATGTAGAAGATATGAAGAGTAATGCATTCAAAAGGGGTCAGTTGGTCATTAAGGTGCCTTAGACATGTCTGGAACTCTTCCAGGACCTTTGACATCCACTTTTGCCATACTGTCATCTGTACGGACAGGGCTAATTCTTTGTTTCTTGTAGGATTTGAGCTGTTTGATAGGTACAAAAGAGTAGGGGCAAGTAAAGATCATTGTGGGAGGTCCTTAGGGACTTGTCCTAACTCCTAGAATTCATTTCTCACCTTGGTTAAATAGGAAAAGACTTCTGCTATCTCATTCATAACAGGCAGTCTAAACAGACAATGAGAAGGCAAGATGATTATCAAGTGATGGAAGTGAGAAGTGTTCAATGAGTTTCTTTAAGGTGTATTTGATAGACCAGAGGACAAAGGAGATTCATTTGAGTTGCCTAGTGTCATGTCCCCTTTTTCTGGGACATTGACAGTCTTGATGATTAGCCTATTACACGACCTTCGTAGGCTAATAGGATGGATAGAGGGTCATAATGGAGCTTGGATTGACTTTGGTTCACAGGGTTTCTACATTTGATTTTCATTCAGGTTATTTCAGACATATTTGGCCAGGGCTCCTACTTTTTAGGGATATTTGATATGCAGTGGAGCACCTTTATTTTGGTATGGTCATGTGTAGAATCACTCCCTGATTCACCTGCTTCGATCGGTTTGAGGATCTGACGTATATTGAGGGAGATATTAATATTTGATTGATTTAATCAAATATTAATTATTTGGTCTCATTAATAATTAATTATTTGCTCTAATTTTAAATTAGAAACCCTAATGCTAATTTAAGAAAACCCTAATTAGGGCAAGCATATCTTTTGAGGGTATAAGGGTTTCACATGGAGGCCATTATGGATTATGCATAGATTATTGATTATTGAAAATTGAAGAAATTCTTCTGTGAAGACTGAGCCAAGGGTTCCAGGATTCCATTGCAGTGGAGAACGTTCCCTCTTCATTGTGTGTGATTTAGAGGCTGTGAGATATCAGCTGATTTATTACCAAATTGAGAGATAGCTTCATCCAGAAGTTACCACAGAATTCCAGGGTTGAGAGATAACTTCACTCAGAAGTTATCACAGTATTACAGGTATTTATTTTATTAGTTTTGATTCAATAAATTATACAGATAGAAATATTCTGTATTAGAATAGCATATCTTCAGATCAGGGTGTTCAGCAATCAGGGGTTAAGAACAAACAGGTTGGCGGCGTACTAAATCCATACAGGTCCGTTCAGATCAGCTCAGGGACCGACCTCGGCGGACAGAGGGCTACAGTGACCGACATCGGTCGACTGAAGACCGACGTCGGCAAAATTCCGACCGACAGGGACCGACGTCGGCGATATATCGACCGACGACGGCGACTGTGTGTCGACACAGAAGGGCCGAGACTTCCAGAATTGCAATTTTATTCCCAGTTTGCACGAATTCAGGGTTTTAAGACCTCATCTGTAATATTTTTTGGTTGGCATAAGAAAGGACATCTATTGTAATCAGCTGGATGAATGATAGGATCTGTGATTTGTTTATGCATGTTTGAATCTTGTTTGCAAATTGTATCTTGTTCAGAGCTTTTGTCTTTGGTATCAGAGTTTTGTGTCTTTCGATATTCCCTATTGAAAGGGGATATTACAGTGGTATCAGAGCTTTGGTCTTTGGTATCAGAGTTTTTGTGCAGATAAGAGAGCCCCTAAGTAAGGGACATCACAGTGGTATCAGAGCCAAATTCCTGCCAACCTGTTGGGCACATCAGAGCTAATGTCTTGCCATCCTGTTGGGTAGTTTGGGTAGATTGAATCAGCGAAGGATCATGATGCCTTCATATACTCAGAAACAGTGGGACAATGATATGAAGAAGCTGGAACACAGTTTGAAGCAGTTGGATGAAACCCAGAAGAGGATGAATGAAATTCTTTCATATCCTACATCCAAAAACAAACCCGCACGGTATATGACAGCGAAGGAGGAGTGGGAGTTAGTACCACCTCGAATTCAGAAGTTGTTGCCTTTTGATCGCTTTGTTAAGCATAGGAGAGAGCACTACAGATCACTTCAACGAAAGAGTAGCATGTCCCATGATTATTATGATTATGAGATAGGAGATAGTGAAGATGAGGATGAGTTTGATGCTTGCACTCAGAGTGTACAGGGGTGCTCAGATGTTAGTGCACTGAGGGTTGATGATCTCTCAGTTATGACAAAGATTGTAGAAGAGTCCCAGGATCCGATTATTGCAGATGATACTCAGGAGATTGCAGTGGACAGTTTTGAGGACTTAGTTTCACCGGTTGTTTCTTTCCATATGGAAGAATTAGACAGTGATGCTACAGTTGTTGATACTCCATCTGTTGATATGAGCTTTGGCATTGATTTACAGAGTATGGATGATCATTTGTATATTGAGGTGGTTGGTGATGAGTACATTCCTGCAGTTGTTGCTGAGGAGCACGTTGATGAGGCTGATACACATGTTCAGGATTTGGCAGTACCTAATTCTGAGGAGTTTGAGATACCAATGGAGTCGAGTCTCCAGATTGATTATTCTCACACAGATGACAGTGTGGTACAGTTGGTTGTGCCACCTTTACAGAGAGATCAGTTGGGGTGTGTGGGGGAGTATGTTGATGCTTCCACATATAATTTCTACTGCACTGAACCATTCATGGAGTATTTGCTGGATAGTGCAGGTGTTCGTCTGGACTCACATAAGATGACAGACGGTATTCTTGTCCGAGGGTCTAGTGCTATTAGCAGATTGGGTGAGGAGATTTTACGAACCCTTTCCACTATATTACCTTACAGGGATGTTGAGGTGATGTTTGTTGAGCCGAGATTGGAGCCATCCATTGAGTCCCAGTTTGGCAATAGTGTGCCAGTAGCAGAGTTTGGGGATTCTTACCAACATCATACGGTGAGGTATGCTCCTTATTTTTCTTTGCATCTAGAGATTAGTTTTGGTGTCAGTGACTCAGGGACCAATGATTGTCATATCCACGGTCCAGTTGGGTGTGAGTATCAGTTAGATAGGGACTTGAATTTTGACAGAGTTGATATTTTAGTTGGCTTGAGTCCCATAGACTGGTTTCTTCTACCGCCATCTACAGTTGGTCTTCAGTTAGTTGTTTGGGTGCCGAGTGTAGTTTTTCAGTTACTGATTTTGATACTGTTGATGCTGTTGATGTTGATGATTTATTCACACGGGTTGATTGGTGACATGATGGATGTTACACAATTTTTTCCTTGGGATCCAGGTGGATTGAGTAGTTCATTGTTCCGAGATTGCTTGGGGACAAGCAATTTCCGGAGGGGCGGATTGTCATGTCCCCTTTTTCTGGGACATTGACAGTCTTGATGATTAGCCTATTACACGACCTTCGTAGGCTAATAGGATGGATAGAGGGTCATAATGGAGCTTGGATTGACTTTGGTTCACAGGGTTTCTACATTTGATTTTCATTCAGGTTATTTCAGACATATTTGGCCAGGGCTCCTACTTTTTAGGGATATTTGATATGCAGTGGAGCACCTTTATTTTGGTATGGTCATGTGTAGAATCACTCCCTGATTCACCTGCTTCGATCGGTTTGAGGATCTGACGTATATTGAGGGAGATATTAATATTTGATTGATTTAATCAAATATTAATTATTTGGTCTCATTAATAATTAATTATTTGCTCTAATTTTAAATTAGAAACCCTAATGCTAATTTAAGAAAACCCTAATTAGGGCAAGCATATCTTTTGAGGGTATAAGGGTTTCACATGGAGGCCATTATGGATTATGCATAGATTATTGATTATTGAAAATTGAAGAAATTCTTCTGTGAAGACTGAGCCAAGGGTTCCAGGATTCCATTGCAGTGGAGAACGTTCCCTCTTCATTGTGTGTGATTTAGAGGCTGTGAGATATCAGCTGATTTATTACCAAATTGAGAGATAGCTTCATCCAGAAGTTACCACAGAATTCCAGGGTTGAGAGATAACTTCACTCAGAAGTTATCACAGTATTACAGGTATTTATTTTATTAGTTTTGATTCAATAAATTATACAGATAGAAATATTCTGTATTAGAATAGCATATCTTCAGATCAGGGTGTTCAGCAATCAGGGGTTAAGAACAAACAGGTTGGCGGCCGTACTAAATCCGTACAGGTCCATTCAGATCAGCTCAGGGACCGACCTCGGCGGACAGAGGGCTACAGTGACCGACATCGGTCGACTGAAGACCGACGTCGGCAAAATTCCGACCGACAGGGACCGACATCGGCGATATATCGACCGACGACGGCGACTGTGTGTCGACACAGAAGGGCCGAGACTTCCAGAATTGCAATTTTATTCCCAGTTTGCACGAATTCAGGGTTTTAAGACCTCATCTGTAATATTTTTTGGTTGGCATAAGAAAGGACATCTATTGTAATCAGCTGGATGAATGATAGGATCTGTGATTTGTTTATGCATGTTTGAATCTTGTTTGCAAATTGTATCTTGTTCAGAGCTTTTGTCTTTGGTATCAGAGTTTTGTGTCTTTCGATATTCCCTATTGAAAGGGGATATTACAGTGGTATCAGATCTTTGGTCTTTGGTATCAGAGTTTTTGTGCAGATAAGAGAGCCCCTAAGTAAGGGACATCACACCTAGCATCTCTTCAACGTATTTCTTTGTGCAATTGCAAGCCTTTTGGATGACAAGTGCGAGGACAAACCTAGAGGACTAGTGACAAATGACTGCAAGCAGTGAATGACAGATGACAAAGATGAATCCCTCAGTTAGGGACGAGTAAATGACATGCACTGAGCTCTTCTCTACCTTCTCATGATAGACCATATGTGTCAAGGCTTCCTATGACAATTTTGGACACTCAAGTGCACTCCTCATCATCATGAAGACAGTTTCAAAGCAAAGTAGTGAAGGGTCTACGCCAACTTGAGGAAGGTGCTCTGTTTGAGATTGACACATGTTCACATTAGCCTCTTGACTTCTTTTCCATTTCATTACATGGCATTGCAACTGGTTTTTGATGTTTGACAGCTGGTCTTGTGACCTTTCATCTCCACTTCTCTCTCTTCTCCTATGTCTATAAATTCAAGCCTTTTTGGCTTTGTATGGGATCCACAATTGGTATGGCGAAGTCCTGTTAGTTTTGACACCTCATTTGCCTTTGAATAAAATTTTCTAAGTTGATTTCATTCTCTACAATCTCTTACTTGAATGTGTTAAGTAGTTTGTGTGTTGACAAGTGATGAAAATGCTCTCCTTGCTTCCATGTCTAATCTTGCATGTTTGGGTGAATGTGATCTCTTCTAATGGGTTTCATAAATTTTGTTGTTTGTTAAGTGTGTCTTGAAATGTGAGAGGCAATAGTAGTGACTTGTATCAGACCTTTTCACCCACCTCTAGATAGGCATATCAATTTACCTATATGAGAAATACTTGTGCTAGAAGGACATAGGGTTGAATTCAGTTTGAGTAGTTTTCTTTCTTAAGTGCAGATGCAAGTGTGTTTTGTGGAGTTGTCTTGGTGTATCACCCCATTAGCACAGGTTTCTTTTATGTCTTTTTCTTCCTTTTTCACCCCCAATAGTAATTAACTTAGTGTAGTGTGAGCCTAAGAGACAAATCAAGGGAGTTAGCCATTTCAAACCTAGAGATCTATCTCTTGTAGTGGCTTGTCTATGAAGGGGGATAGTTCCATGTTGTCCTAAAATTGAGAAGGTCTAGTTGGCTTCTCTAGGGTGCAATTTTTGGCTACAATAGATTCCATGCAACTCATCCATTGTTAATGAGTCCAGGTCATTTATTTTTTCAGTAGCAGAAACTTTTGCATCAAATCTCAAGGGAAGTGATCTTAGCACTTTTTTAATGATCATGGATTCTTCAACTTTGTCACCGAGCCCTATGATAGTGTTGACAATTTCATTCACATGAAGAAGATAGCCCGCAACATTTTCTTCATCTTTCATCTTCAAACTCTCGAAGTGTCTTCTTTGAGTTTGGAGCTTGGCCTTCTTCACCTTGTTATCACCTTCATAGATGTTCTGATGTTTGTCCTAGATTTCGTTTGCTGCATCACATTGCATTACCTTTACAAATTCTGATTCTGACATGCCATACAAGATAGCATTCATGGCTTTGGCATTATTCTCACTAGCCTTCTTTTCGACTTGATACGTAGGTGGAGTTGATGGCGTTTTATAACCAGTCACTTCTCCTTGCCAAATATGAAAACCAAGGGCCTTTAGATAGGTTCGCATCTTTATGCTCCAGGATTATAGTTTGTTCCATCAAACAATGGAGCCTTATTTGTGGAGAAACCTTGTACATGAGTAGCCATGTGTGCTCTTGAGATCTACCTTCTAGCGGTTAGACTGTTTTTGAAGGAACCGCTCTAATACCAATTGTTAAGCGCACAACACACTAAAAATTTTACTTTCTTAAAATTAATGTCCACAATAAAAACATTCACTTAAGATCTATCTATTAATAAACACAAGATTTACCATGAAAACCTTCTCTCGAGAAAAACAACAAAGAAGAGTTGCTTGGATATACCATCCAAATCCAGCCTCAAAATAAAAACTATTTTACAAAATTGGTAGGCACCAACCTACTTGGAGACACCAATCCCCACCACCAAGCACCAACTTAGCGAGAGACACCAATCTCTTCTTTATGAGACACCGACCTCCACTAAAACAATCTTTCACCATACTATTGTTGCTTCATCGACAAATGATGGCAAATTTGATCTCCTCTCTTCTCCACAAAAATCCGATTATACTTGAGTGATGAAAAGAATTAATTCTACACATATTTCTCTACATTCTCTTCTCCTTATATAGACTTCAATGCCTCTTCACAAGGGAGGCAAATCTCCAAAAGACACCCTTAAACCAAAAGAGGCGCCCATTCATTTTATTTTTTATTTTAACTAAGGAGCACGATTCCCAAAAGGGGGTTAGCCTATAGAGTTTTAATGCAAGTCGGCCTAGTTTAAGAGAATTGGCCCTTCATAGGCGCTTAAACACAAGTGATTGGCCCTTTCATTTGTGGGCAGTGATAGCCGCAAAGATAATGCTTTTTACATTAATGATAATTCCGTTGCCATTACTTATAATTTCGTTGACATTCATTGACATTAATGATAATTCCATTGACATCATTATTTCAATAAGAACTCCTTTAACATCAATGACAATATTTCAACATTGTTTGCATGGTCATTTTGGGTCTTTTCATCTTATGTCTTATTTTCCCTATTTGTTGCACCCTAGTGGTCTTGAGTCACCTCCTCCCAATCATTGGGGCCCCCACCCTGTCCTATCGGGTATTAACTTTGTTTTTAGGCCTCAAAACACTAGTGCCATTATTAGGATAGTAGCGTTGCGCTAGTGTCCAATTATGGCTCTAGTGTCTGACGGTCATTTTGTCTCGTATTTTGGGTCCTAACCCGACCTTGAGCCTTCTCTTAGATTTTTATTCCTCTTTTATGATTTTTCGGCCAATGAACAAGGTCTTACATTCAAATCAAAGTTCTTTCTATATAAAGAGCTTCACAAGGCATTTTACATCTAGCACTTACTCACATAATTACATAAAATCAGTCAATAGTACAACTCAATACTCTACATACTACTCAGTGATTACATTTAGACATTGCATGCTTGATCAAAGAAGGGCCTAAGCAAAAGTCATTCTAGCATACCGTGTGCGTTGATTATGCATGTTCCTTAAGGGAGAACTACATGCGATCTGAGACCCCTAGCATTGGGGTTAATGTAGGCAACGACCATGACAACAAAGGTTCTGCTCTGCGTGATCGTAATATCCCACAACCCAGTTTTTCTGTTTCTTTTGCATTTGATCTGGTTGTTTCATGTGTGCAAGTGTTCATTAGGCTTTTGGAAGATATTCAACGAAAACAGTGACACAGAGAAGCTTTCGGAATACACAAAACCGCATTCACTTTCCTTGAAACCTCCCGCAACTTCCCTGAAAGGTACAAATTGCTCCTCCAAAAGGGACACTAGTGCCATAATTGGATACTAGTATCACATGGTGCTACCGTCCACATAAGGGTGCTACTGTGCGAAGCCAAATTTCAGCTACACTCACAGAATGAAAGGTGTCTGACTGTTTCTCCAACCTGTTTCAGCCTCTGGTGTCACAAAAATACTTGTTTTACTCTAGATAAGTGCTCTTTCTTTACATCATTATTATTTTGGGAAAGGCTTGTCAAATCAATTATTTCCTGTTTTCATTCCAAGTTATTGTTATACTTAGCCTTTTAACAACATAGGATTTACATACCCTAAGTCCTAAATAGTTAAAACATTTGGTGAACTTGTCTTATTTCGAACATTGCTTAAAATCCTAGTTTTGCCTAAGGTTTACCTTCTAATTTTTGTGCACTAAATTAAGGTTGCAAACTTCTATTTTTTCTTGATTTTTGACACAACCTAGCTCATTCAAATTAACCCTAATAATCCTATATTAGGGTTTCATTAATTTAATATAATGTAATTTTTTGCAAAACAATCCTCATTCAAACCCTATATCCACATACTAGGTCCCTATACATTCAAATACTAATAGTTAGGGTTTCAATTACAATCCTAATTTTGTCTACATATTGGGTTAAATATTTCTCATACTTGCACGTATACCTATGTTAGATTACATTCTACCTTTTGTGTGCTTGTTTTTCATTATTTACATTATCTTCTTTGGTAAGTTTAAAATGGCATCCAAGAATCCTCCTACCCCTCACCCAGTTGATGAATTTCTGATTTTTTTTCATAATTATAATAATGAGTAGACAAATTTTCAAGATTTCACATTAGCACATGATAATGATTTCATTTATAATGATGATAATGATGACTATTGTTGCAATAATGGATATGAGAATTACTATGAGCATGACAATGAAAATGTTGATGAGGATCTACTAGATACATCTTCTTCTCTTTATTCTCCCTCCTCTTATACCTCAAAATCAAACTAACAATATAATGCCAAAAGAACCTCTTGTTGGTAGTGCTTTGTTCCAATGTGATCCTAGCTTTTCAACTACTTTTGCTACCTCATTCAAATTAAATCAATATAAGTGCAATACACGAAATCCACTTTTGCATGATTCAAGTAAAGTAGACAAGAGCAATGCATCTTCTTTACTTTTCTCAATTAAATTCAGAGCAATGCATTTTCTTTACATTTCTCAGTTAAATTCGAAAAAGCATGTACCAATGATATTACACCTTTTACCAATGCATAAACTAAGGTAGACAAAATTATTTTATCACCTTCTTTGCAACATATTGATAATACAAATGTCTCTTTCTCCTACATGTCATAATTTGTGAAATGAAAACATGATTACTACTTCTTCTACCCTTGACTCCAAGATTGAAAGTAATAATCATTCATGCACTCCACACATAGCTAGTGAATCAATGCATTGCATTACACTCACACATGATGACACATTGCATAGTAGTAAAAAGTTAAATTCTTCTCTTACTCTCTCTCTTAGTGAGCATGCGAATGATACTTCTACCCTTACTTATACAAGTGAATTGAACTTTTATTTTGATGAACCTTGGAATAACGATGATTATTATGATTATGGTGATGAAGACATGGAGTCTACACCTTCTAGTTCTCCTCCTACTTCACATATTTCTTGTGTTCAAACAAATGCTAGGTCACATGTTAAAACACACACACACACTTATTCTTATGTTCATAGTTTACATAACTGACATTCACATGATAATAAAGCACCTTCTAGCCCATTATCATGTGATACATCTTTGCAAATTAACAAAATAAGAGATACCAATGAATCTCCCTCAACCCCCCTTACTACAATAGAACCTATTTCTCAACCAAACCTACATGAAGGTAATAGCTCATTTCCCTCTAACTAGGTCCAAGCTATTACCCCTCCACAGGTTACAAAGAGCAAACCAATCCTCCCTAAAAAAGGTCCCCCATGCAATAGACCAATGACTAAGATAAATAACAAAATTCAAAAATTAAACGAACCCCTTGATGATGATAATATACCTTCACAAGTGATAATTTCCTTAATGCATGTCGTGGGTGCTTTGCAACAAGAAGTACACCATCTCACATAGGAGAATAAAGCATACCAATCTCTGGCTGATTCCAATGTCATCCATGGCAATTCCATTCCATGCAGAATCTTCACTACAAGGTTGCCACCCAACTTTCAGATACCAGTGTTACTTACATTTGATGGGCATGGAGATCCATACTTGCACCTCCAGGCTTATGAGAAATCCATGGCACATGTCACCAACAAGTTGACTCTACTACAATTATTTTCAAAGTCCCTAGACGGAGAGGCATTAAATTGGTTCATCATGCAATTCCTAGTGGGTCACTACATACATATGATGAGTTAGAAGTGGTCTTTTTTAGGCACTGCATACAGAATAAGGGACTTCGAGTTACATATGAGAGGTTACCTTCATTACACTACGGTGAGACAAAACCAACAACTAAATACATTCTAAGATTCAAATCATGTTTGCATAAGTTGATTTACTAGCCGACAAATTTAGAGGTACAATACATCTTTCCCAGAGACCTCATTTTTCCTCTTAAAGATAAATTATTATATCAGACATCCAAATCATTCCGACATCTATGTAACACAACTCTAACATTAGAGACAGAAATGGGACTAGTTGCTACACATTCAAAGGCAGATTTGGATGTAGGTTTCTCAGAGCCATAGTCATTTGACATGGTAAAGAACCTACTCCACTCCTAATTAAGAAACTAGTGGAACAAGAGCAACCGATAAAAATACTCAACAAGGGCAAAGAGCCACTCCTACAGTGAGTAGAGCACATGACACACACAGAGGGGTTATACAATTTTTAGACAGAGATAAGCCTCATGACATCTTGCTTACATTATTAGATAAGGAGATGATCACATTTCTTCTAACTAATCATCATCTAGTACACCTTTTGCACATGGTGCAAAATAAGCCACATTGCAATTTTCATAAGATAAATTGACATTCAGACAATCACTGATATGCACTCCAAGACTGTATTGACCAGTATGTCAATAGAGGCATTATAGCATTCACATACACAGTTTCCTAGATCACACTCCTCTACAATAAAGTTATCCCATGACGTTCCCTTTAAGGAGCCATTGGCTACTCATCGTATGAGCCATATGGTTTCTAGGACCCCTGTTTATGAGGGATCTCGTGCACCATTGATTCAAGAGAGATGGCAGCCAGTTCACAAAGATCAAAGTGCAGTCTTAGTTCGCACATCGATCAAGATACTTGGCAACAATCATAGAGATCAGAGTATAGTCTCAATTCGACCACCATCAAGATATTTGGTAACAATCACAGAGATCAAAGTACAGTCTCAGTTTGACCACTGATCAATATATTTGCAAGAGACCAAAAAAATTTAGAACATAGTCCAACAACCAATCAAGATATTTGCCAGAGATCATAGAGCTCAGAGCACAGTTCTTGTACAATAGCCAATAAATCTCTTTGCTATAGAATTTATACACCTAGCCACTAGCAGTGTATCACATGCAGTATTAGTTCTAGATTCCACTTCTACACTGACACAACATGAGCAGTATGGTCATTTGTTCACCATGCCATCCGAGTTCAGATAGTGCATACCGTAGTCACATGATCCACACAAATATCCTACGAGACTTCTGTAAAACCTATACTAACAAATAACATTCCTAATCTGCTACACGTCTACTGAAACATTTATAAACAGATAAAAAATTCATTATCATTACTTAGACAAATACCATATTCCAGTATCACCATTTAATACAATAAAAACAATTAAACACATGTAAACATGCACAATATAACTAGATCGAGATACCAAGATACACAATGCCCATATAACAACAAACATCCATATATATAACTCAGAACATAGATTCAATACAATTATTGTACATCACTCAATAATACGGACACGGGCACTAGGACCAACCCCCTCACTCTCACTCTCAGACATTCATATTGGAACTAGAGGGCCCACTATTCCTTCCTGACCTCGATCGATGCTTGCGTCTACTCTCTCCCGTAACACACCCAACTCAACCATACACTCTGTGTGCTCTCGCTTTAGACGTATGTAATCATCTAGTATCTGACTATTTGCCCCACCCATAGAATCGGGTGCGGGCATGGTCCGTCTCCGCAACTCTGTGCGTGCCTCGTCCCTGTCTGCAATCGCTCGCCTATACGTCGCAGTAGCTATGGCAGCTTGATCAAACAAATGGGCGTAAACACTAGCAACATCCGTGGCCCTCTCCACTAATCCATCATCCGTGACATCAAGAATATGCCGTGTCAGTACGTGGAGCGCAAACTCGATGGTAGTCTCGCACTACTCATCATCACCTGAACCTGCACATACCCACACAATGCATCAAATACTTAACCAAGTCAGTAGTAACCAAATACACAAAATATACAAACATATAGTAACAACTTACCATCGACAACCCTAAGGGGCTCCACATCCAGTACATCCTCTGCAATGATCCCACCTCTCAGAAATAAAGGTGCCCATCTATGCTCTCTCCACTAGGGTATATAGGCATCAATAGCTCCTACATTGTCCACATCTGGTATGTCATTCACTGGATCTTGCTTTGTCAACGAAATCAGGGCTAACTCTGCAACCAATGGTCTAGGCGTACTACTTGGCCTTACTGGAGCCCGAGAACTACTCAACCACACCACTAGTGAAATATCCCTAATTAAGGAATTTGAACAAAAATGGGATTATGCATAGGATTTAGTCTATCTGTACCTTTTTCCTTTTTCCTTCAAAACTGATCTAAGCTGGACCTTTCAATATTTCCCTTGAGGCTAGGCAAAAATCTAGAAACCCTCTCCAATCACCTCTAAACCGGCGACTAGGGTTCTATGTAATTTTCCTTTGCTTGGCGAATTTCTTAGACACAACCCACGACATTTAATCCATTTACAAGATAGAAATATTCTCTAAATTAAATCATCCCACTCAGAAAATATATTTAATATTTTCTGTTTGGATTTTGCAATTTCTAGATTTCAAAACCCTTGTATTAAATTGCTAACAGGCAGAATAAATTTAAATAAATATAGGAACCTGATTTTAGGGCCACAGAATCTCTTGCAAATCTCCCAAGGGGGTTCGTTGTTCCTGCATAAGTGTTCGCTCCTCCTTAGATAGTTCGCTGCTGTTCTAGAGTTCAATAAAATTAGCTCTCAACGATTGATAAATTTCCTCTTCAAGGTGGTGTTACAAAACACCATTTTAGATAGACTTGCAGTGCTCGAAGGGTGACATTCTCCAAGCAACCACATTGGAAGTCAAGCTTGACATACTTGATTGATCCACACAATATATGAAAAATGCTTCCTCATTATGAGAGCTCTTCATTCCTTTTGTGCTTCTTTCAATTTTGGCGCCCAAGTAGAAGGGAAGAGTCCACTTTAATTCTTATCCTCTTTTTAAAAAAAGAAATACTATAAGATGCTTTTAAAAAAACACTTTTCTTTTAAGAGAAAAGTACCTTTCTTTTCATCAAAAAGAACTCATGAAGAACAATTGTTTCCCCTTTTGACTCCTTGAATCTTTAGCCTTTGGGAACAATGGAGGCTAAAGGTCCCAGCCAAACATTAGCTCAAAAAGGGGGACATTACACTGGCGTTGGGGGCACATCCTGAATAACACCAAACTGTCTTGTCACTCGTTCATACTAGAACCTCTCAAATACATTGATCCAACGGTCATGTAGCCAATAGCTCACTCAAAGCCATCTCAACTGAGCATCGTCCTCAGGTCATCCCTCATAGCCCCTGTAGGGTCTCCAGATAATGTCTCCGGCCGTCAACCTGTCTAGCACCTGCCGACATTGCATCATGCTCTTCTTGGGCACGTGGGCTGGCCCAGTCCACCTCTCTACGAATGACTACGGGTGGGCCCAATCACCTCGTCAAGGCAATGCTGGTCTACTCACTGCTATATGCTCATACACCCAACAGTGTAATAGTGTGGAAGATCCAATACCTCCTGCACACATTTTCTACATAAAACGGTACAAATCCCATTACAAGTGGGCTAGCATAGTGTGACCCCACGAGTGTACGGTACCGTGCTCCTCTATGACCTTTGTTGTCTCCTGTATCTTGTATGAGACCGATACCCCACTCCCATCTATAGCCACAAACAAAGCCAATAAAAACGCTAAGAACTTTCGCAACCGCAGAACATTCGATGTGGCAATCAGTGACAATAATATATCACTATGGCTCCTTGCACGATGAGTCCCTGCAGACAGTAGAAAAATACCTAGCGGCTCGCTGTATAGCTGGATCAACAGTATCCTCCTATAATACTGCTCTCTGCCTAGTAATAGGTAACCATATGATCCTATACACATCCTCCAGTGTGACAGTCATCTCCCTAGTAGATAACCAAAATGTGCAGGTATTTGCATCCCACCTCTCACACAGTGCAATTATCATGTGTTTATCCTAGGGCATCAGATCTAAGGATGCCACGTGACTTAGACCAACTCTCTCTACCACGACCATCTCAGTGTCTATCAAGGGCAAACCTTGTAAGGTCTCCATCATCCGGCCACTCCGGAACTCTCTCATGTGCACATCGACTTGCAAAAATACAACCAAATCCGGCATTAGCAACCCAAAATATAATATCAATAGACAACAACAGTTAGCAAACACCAATCAACAATAACAAGCATCACAAACTAGGCCTAATGGACACTAGCATTGCATACAGGATAGTAATGTTGGATAGTAGTGCCATATCCAAGACACTAGCGCCATGTCCTGGGCACTAATGTTGCATACATGAAAGTAGCGTTGGACAGTACTGCCATATCTAGGGCACTAGCACCATGTCTTAGACACTAGCGCCATATCCAGGACATTAGCGCCATGTCTTGGACACTAGTGCCAATATCAGGGCAAAAGTGCCACATTTGCAAAAATGGCTCTAAACTACCATATTTTCAATAAAAAACAGTAAAAAATGTCCTACAAATGACAAAAATAGGAAAACTATAGGCTCCTTACCAGGGTAACCTTCCCGGCCTGGATAAGCACTTCCACCTCCTCATATCGGGTCAAAGTCGCTCCTCGTCTCCTCGACATACACTCTACCTCAGAACAAACAATAACTATCAACTCAAATGATTCAAATGAATTGTCAAACTAATCAACTAACCTATTTAAGTCACCTTATTAAGGTTGACCTTGCACGCCAATTTCACCAACTAATACTGACTTCTTGCCAACATGATATCTAGAGAACCGTAACTCCGATTTGTGAGCTGTTTCTTGTATGTGGGACTTGACCTCAATATACCTCGCCCTATATTGGTTAAATCAATATCTTGATCACATTTGACTCTGCAAAACGATAAAATTGATATTACTATAATAAACTCAATATAGACCAAACGTCTATCCCATTACCAATTTCAACAATTGACTCCGTCACATCAAAAAAAAAATTCAAACTTAAAACATCACCCTTGCTAATTAACATCAACACATTTGGTCGTTACCGCTTTTGGTTAGACACCCTTACCTCAGTCTTGACTCTCCCCAAAGGGGGGGAAATACACATTTCTTCAGATATACACATCCAAAGACATAGGTTCACTTAGATACAAATATTCAAACACATAGGTCTACTTAGATACAGATATTCAGACACAAGTTCTCTCAAATATAGATATTTAGACACACATGTCTACTCAGATACAAATATTCAGACACACAAAGGTCACTTAGATACAAATATTCAGACACAGATGTTTGATGCAGATACACAGTTTGACTCAGATATACAGTCTAACGTAAATATGCAGTTTGATGCAGATACATAGGTTGACTCATATATACAAGTTTACATAGATATACAGTTTGATGCAAATACAAAGTTTAACGCAGATATACAGGATGACTAAAATATATAGGTTTACGTAGATATACATTTTGGCTTGGATATACAGTTTGACTTAGATATATAGATTTTCCAATACATAACTACATTACTTCGATATTAGGATTGGTTGCATGATGTAGAGTACACGTCCTTGATCTCTATTTTCAGATTGCTAGGTTACACTCAGATCGTCCCCAGGACGTCACCAGGATGCCACTAGGGTTTCACCAATTTGGGTCACATAATCATCTGCAACAGTTGACCCATAGCCTTCTACCAGACCCAATTTACATACTCAGATTCATTACACACATTAGAGTGGGGGCAAACAGGCCTTGTTTCTCCACATATTCAGTTTACATACTCAAATTCCGTACACATATTAAAGCAGGGGCAAGTGGGCCTTGTTTCTCCACATATTTAGGTTTACATACTCAAATTCAGTCCAGATATCAGGGTGGGGGCAAAATAGGGTTTTGTTCCTCACAATTCAGATTCAGTACAGAGGACACTCACATTATGGATTTCCTTTTCACATACTTCACTCCAATTTCTGTCCACTTCTTTGGTCAAGAAGTGAGCTAAGTCCAGAGTACATCCGTTCAGGTAAGCACAGGTACGTGTTCTTTTTTTTCTTTTACTCTAGTACTTTCAGTTCATTGCATTACTAGAATAAAAAGAGAGGTGAATGTATATACCCTATTTTGGTCAAGCAACCACAAGTACTATGTCTTTTGTTGCTCTTTCACATGAAGGTCATAGTGATGAATATAGCCCTTGTTTTCATGATCATTTTGGGTCTTTTGATCTTTCTTATGTCTTATTTTTCTTATTTGTTGCACCCCAGTGGTTCCAAGTCACCTCCTCCGAGTCATAGGGGCTCCTAGCCTATCCTATCTAGTCTTAACTCTATTTTTAGGCCTAAGGTGATTAGTGCCATTATCAGGTCAGTAGCGCCATGTGGCTCTAGTGTCCAATTATGGCCCAAGTGTCCGACGGTCATTTTTTTCCATGTTTTGGATCCTAACCCTACCTTGAGCCTTCTCTAATGTTTTTATCCCTCTTTTACGACTTGTCAACCAACACACAAGGTCTTACATTCAAATTAGAGTTCCTTCTATATAAAATGCCTCACACGGCATTTTACATCTAACACTTACTATTTTCAATTTTGGCACATAATTACATAAAATCAGTCAATAGTACAACTCAATACTCTGCATACTACTTAGCTATTACATTTAGACATTGCATGTTTGATCAAAGAGGGGCCTAAACGAAAGTCATTCTAGCATACCGTGCAAGTTGATTATACACATTCCCTAAAAGAGAACTGCATGTGATCTGAAACCGTTAGCATTGGGGTTAATGTAGGTAGCGGCCAAAACAATAGGGGTTCTACTCCACGCAAGCGTAATATCCCACAACCCATTTTTTTAAATTTCTTTTGCATTTGATCCAGTTGTTTCATGTGTGCAGGTGTTCATTAGGGTTTCAAAAGATATTCAGTGAAAATAGTGACACAGACGAGCTTCCAAAAGACACAGAACCATCTACAGCTCCCCTAAAACCTCTAGTAGCTTCCTTGAAAGTTCCAAACAACTCCAAGAGGGACACTAGCGCCACATAGCGCTACTGTCCACATAAGGGTGCTACTGTCCGAAACTAGATTTTAGCTACAGTCACAAAACAAAAGGTGTATGACTGTTTCTCCAACGTGTTTCAGCTTTTTGAGTCACAAAAATACCTATTTTACTCTAGATCAGTGTTCTTTCTTTACATCTTTGTTACTTTGGGAAAGGCTTGTCAGATCAATTATTTCTTGTTTTTATTCCAAGTTATTGTTATACTCAGCTCTTTAACAACATAGGATTTACATACCCTAAGTCCTAAACAGTTAAAACACTTGTCCATTGGAATGTGTCGGCCCAACATTTTAGAGCACTATGGAAGTAGAAAGCCCACTAAACACGGTTTCAAGGGTAATATAGTGTCCCTTTTTGAAGGAAAAAACTACAATTTTGGATTTTTCCATAAATCATTTCTGGTAAATTTTTGAATTCTACTTTTTATGATTAATTCTGAAATTCACATTCAAATATCAAAATAACACAAGCAACATGGAATATTGAAAACACAATTGTAATAGTATCTTAGTCAGCTGATTACATAAAATAATACGGGGAAAATAAGTGTCGAACCAATAAACTACTGAGATCAATAAACAATTTATTTTTTGGCTGCCAAAACAGCCCTCCAAAAATTGCACTGCTATTCCAATGGCAATGATCTGCCTCTGGGTGGTACGTAGCTTCTCAAAGGGCATCAAAATGCATCCTACGTGGTGCTCCTTTGTACAACAGCCCTTGCATGGATGGAAACATGGCTGATCCAATAACCCTCGCCTGATTTTGGAAATTGTCAAACCCTTCCAGCCAACTGAAATATTGAAAATAATTTGATTATCTGCACAAATGTGAGCTCTGTATAAAATCACCAATGATGGGATGAGAGGGTTTCCATCCTCTAATCCGCAATAGAGATCCAGAGAGTTTTCGTCCTCTAAAATCTGAATGCAATGGAGGGTTTCTGTCTTCAAAAGAAGATAAACCCATTGTGATTTCAATCGTGAATAATGAATAATCCATCTTTTTGGCTCCACTTGACCTTTAATAACTTCACTTTTCCAATTTCACCCTAACCCTAATAGCATTTAAATAACTTTTAGGCAATTATTATGTATCTTTTCCATTTTCACATTCGGTAGCAATTTTTTTTCGCAATGTCATCTCCTTTATACAATTTTTGTTCTCTTTCCTCTTATCCTGTTGTATTGTAAATCCTCAGTTTTAAATATTTGATTCAATTAATTTTATACTCAGATTTTCAGTCCTCTTGTTATGCTTCATGCTCTCCACTTCATGCAAGCTACTCTTTAAAATTTTGAGTCCTCTTGTTAGGCATCATGCTTTCCACTTCATGCAAACTAGGTTACCTGAAGCTTTCTTTGAGCACGCTGCAACGTCTCTCTTTGTAAATTTTAATTGATCATCCATACAATTACTGCAAAAAACCACAATATCTGTTAACTTGAATTTTGAATGTCAAACTATCATAATTTGTTGGCACTTTTGGTTATTTTTTGGGCTATTTGAGTGCAATTCAATAGGAAGCTTCCAAGGATGAGAATGGTGGTTGTGTTTCAGAAGTTAATAATGAGATACTGTTGTAGCACACTTACAGGCTATGGTTTGATTGTATGCATGTTTCTGTGTGTATATATATTTATTTTGACAATGATTATACCAAAAAAATGCTTATAGCTCAACTGGATTATTTTTTATATTAATGCCTTTACAAACTCATTTAATTGTGTTGTGTACTGCTGATGGACGCTGCAGGTTATCAAAACTTATTTTGGAGGCAGGGATATCACTGATGAAGATCTAGAGGCTGCCTTACTTGTTGGCATGGGTCCTAGGGAGAAAAGGCGATTGAGCAAAAGAAGAGGCTTATTTTTAAACCATCTTAAAAATAGTTCTGGCACACTGGAGGGTAATAGTGTCAGAGGCAGCCATGTTGAAACCTCCATGTCAGAAAGGACTTTGGCTACAAATGAAGTAGGTGGAGCTTCACCAACTGTTATGGAATCTGAAGATATATGTTTTAGTCAAGACAATCAAGAGATTGAAACTGTTGAAGATTATGTCAGTGGGATTGTTAAAGTTAAACAAGTTGAGGCTTCTTTGTGTTCAGGTGTAAATACGCAGGTTGAAAAGTCAATTCATTGCATTGAAAAAGAGTCGGATACTATTTTAATTGAAAAAGTTTGCTTTGAAAAAGGATTTTGTGAGCAACAAAAAGATATGGATGATGTTATTTATTCTGAAGACACAAGAAGTGATGTTGTTTTAGAGCATGCATATAACAGCTTTTCAAGTTCTCCAAAGATGAGCCAAGTTGCTGGATCTGATTATATTGATGAAGAGATTGTGGAAACAATAAGAAACAATTCTAGATCTTCCTTGCGATCACAGAAGATATCATTATTAGGTCATGGACCACACGGAAAAAGAGTAGTGGAGAAAATGTTGGAGCAGGATGGTGAGGATGGCATCCGACAGTTTTGCCAGCGATGGCGCATGGTTTTTGTTGAAGCTGTGAAGCCTCGCTTCTTACCGTCTGGATGGGATATCCAGCATAGGTAGGTACTGAAGCTCTGTTATTCAGTAGATTAGTTCCCTATTGAACTGATTATACCATATTTTAATCTCTCAAAAAGAAAATGCCTTTCAATCTTATGTTATTCTTTAACCAAAAAATATTTTTAATTCTTGTGTGCAAAGACCTTTTAATTTAGTTTTCATAGCTGTCTCGTTGGCATTGAATTTTGACTGAAAATGATAGAATGTTCAGTTAAAGATTATTATTGAGTGAATTTTTATCATTTGTATGAGGATCTCAATGATTTCATCCCCTTGGGAAGTCATGTACTGACATCGTATTTCAATTCCTCTATATTATTGATAGGTATGTATAAAGCAAGCTTTTAGAAGCCTGCATGTCCTAAGAATGCACCTGCTTGACACCAAATGCAATTTGTCAACTCTTCTTGTCATGTCCCCCTTTTCAACTAAAGTAAAAAAATAATAAAGTTAATATTTTAAGTTGTCTAAGTGACTTACTTTTTATTTTATTAAAAAAAATAATAACTTTTACTTTATTATTATTAGAAATAAAAGAAAAGGGTAAAAGTGAAAAGTAAAACCCTAAACCCTTTAGGATTTTCGAACTTTTTAGAAGTTCAGATACCCTTCAAGATTTTTGCAATGAACCTTCCCGAAGGGCACATACCCTTCGAGGTTCCTAAATGGACCATTTCCTTTCCTTCGGACAAAATGTCCTAAGGATTTGAACCTTTCGTTCCCTTTTCAAGTTGCCTTTCGGACTTTTCCAAGTGCCTCTCGTATCTTCTTAAAGAGAACTTTTTCAAAGGGATTCTACCCTTCAGGGTTTTGGCCGATGATCTTTTCCGAAGGGATCATTACCCTTCGGCAAAACTGAAAAGAACCCTCGAGAAAATGCAATAGACCTTTGAAAGCACCTTGTCTTTGTTCATTTCCTTTGGACAAAAGTCCGAAGGAATTAGTTCTTTTGCAAATCACTTTTAAAGATGCCCCTCGGGATTTCTGTTTGTCCAATTCTCTCAAAAGAAAGAAACCATGTAGATTTGAACAATTCCTTCGGACTATTCAAGACCCAAAACTGATTCATAAGACGAACTGCAAAGTTTCGAATGGTAGAGGTCACAAAGTCCCCAAAATGTCCCTTAAAAAGGGGGACATTTCCCTTTGTTCCCAGCATCCCAAAGACATTTTGGGTATTCTAGACAGCTAGAGGACAGGGGGGACAAGTCCCCGTGTAACTATGATTTTTTATGGATTTTTACAATGTTAATCTCGATGCCTATAATTGGAAAATAAATTCTGATTTTCATAGGTTTTTTATTATGCAGATATGGATGCTCCTATATGGGAAAATAAATTGTGATTTTTTGAGTTTTTATTATGTAAATAGGGATGCCCCTTTGGCTATCCCAATTTTGGAAAATTTGGTGAAAAGAAATTAAAGGTTTTGGGCATTTTAAGTTCAGAAATTTATGGGAATTCATGCAATTAAATTTATGAGTATTTTTCTCATATTTAGACGCCCTCTTAATGGAGAAAACATGGAAAAACTTATTATGGGAAAATATGGTTATGTTTGTGTGAATTCTGAAAATTTTGTCTGAGAAATTGGCAAGAAAATTAAGGGATTTGTTGGGCAATTTTGGACGCTCCATTTATGCATTTATTTTTGTTATTATTTAAGATTTGTCTAGGCAATTCTAGATGTCCATTTGTGCAATAAATTCTGATTTAATTTAGAATTTATATCACAAACTGGATGCCCCATTTGTATAATTAATTCTTATATATTATGAGTTGTAATTCCACTTCTTGGATGCCCTGTTGTGTAATCAAATTCTGTGATTTCCGGGGTTTCATTCCAGATTTGAAATCACTCTTTTTTGGTTAATTTATGGCATGTGAAAACAAAATTAAAATGTGGTAAAATTTAGAATGAAAAATGAAGCCGGATATGTAAACTGCTTATGTTTATAAAGACTTTTGAGATGTTCTTATGAGCATTGATTATGCGAGGTTGGACACCCTTTCTTGCATTATTAAATTTGATTTATTGGGCATGTATTCTCATACTTGGATGTTCTCTTGCAAAACTAAAGCTTGTGTGGAACGATAATTAATTGCAAACCCTAGTTGAGATAATTGGTGGAAATAGTTGAAGAAAAATGGTAAGGATATTTACCAAATCTTGTCTCACTTTAATTAGTCTTATTTTAAATCATTTTATTTACATTAGTTTAATAAATATTGTTAATCTATTGTAATTTAATATTTATTAATGTTGTCATATTGAATTCAAATCTATTTATAAACACCACTGTGTAGAGCGGAATATTCATATTGTTGTGGTTATCAATGTAACTACATATTTTAGTTTGTAATAACCATCGTTGGTTATGTTCGGGTGTTGATGGTTGTGTCCATCGACAAGCACAAGTCATTTGTCTTATAAATAGAAGTATATACGTCGGGGAAATGGTGCTGGTATCAGGGCCTCTTTGTATTGTATGAATTGTATCAAGCATAGTTTGTGTACTCATACTCGGCAAATACTTAGCATACCAAAAAAATTGACTCAGCAAATACTCAGAAATACTCGAAAACTTAAAAAAATAATTAAATTTCTTAAATCAACATAAATTTAATACAAATTACAATTACAAAATTAATCAAATGAGTCTGTAAAACGTTGGGGAAGTGTTTTCTATTAGATTTGAATACAAATAGAGTACAAAATCTCATAATAACTTATAAATATATGATGATTGTCATTGAAAAACATCATCATATATTGCATATGGATGCAAGTTACAAATTATAAGACTACAATTTCCTCTTCCATGTTCTAGTGAAACATATGGGATACTGAGAAAGTCTAGGCCTTGCACTCTATTGCACCTCCTCGCTCTGCCTAGAATGCTACGCCTGCAGCTCCACCCTAGTATTAGATGGCAGTGACTCCTCTACCTCATGTTCGACAATATCTACAAGGATGTCATCCAATCCAATCTCTCCGGCTTCTGTTGCACCATTGCCTGCACCCTCCATGGCTTGCTTCTCAAAATCAACAATCTAGTTCTATGTGAACAAGGGGGTCTCCTCGTCCTACGCAGTCCAATCATAGTACGGATTGATCTCATCCAAATCAATAGGCTCATGTGATGTGTCCACTTTTCTTGTGCAAAGCCAAAGCTTTATTGCACAAAACCTAGGTCATTGAGGTGTTGCGTCAATTTATTGTGCTTCTTCGTGTGAATGGGCTCAAACAAACTCTGATTGCACTCACATCTAGAATTACTACAAGGTTAAGATAAAATATGCAGGGCTGGCTTTTGAAGGTTTGGGGCGTTTCCACCCCAATCTACCCACCACAAACTTGCAAACAAGATATTCAAAAGCTTGTAGGTAATTAATAATTGTAAGTTTGTAACTTGTAAGTACTAAGCTATAAGTAAAGACTTCAATTTTTATTACTTGGTGTTTGGGTGACTCTCCCTCAAATAGCTAGTGTCGAAGAAAAGAGCCTCCCCCTAGCCTGTTTGTAGCTCTGCAACTTTGAAATAATGAGGTCTCCCACTTCAACTTTAGCTATCATACTCTCAATGCATGGTGAGAGACCCTCCATAACCTTCTCATTAACATCTATGAAGCCATCGGAGTAGAAAAACTTGGGATTAAGGTGGTACCCTGTTGCATGAATTTTTTGGTGGAGTTGATTGTTCCACTGCCGATCAATTATCTCCCAAATGGGATCAAATCTACTTCTATCCCCCTTACAAAAGTTTTGGATGGCCTTTTTAGCTCTATCCATGGCCTCATAAATGCATCCCATTGGATTTTGCTCCCCATCCACCAAGCGCAAAACCCTCACGAAAGGCTTTGACACATACAAAGTTACAAACAAATTAAAGTTCAAAACTTACAAATAAAGTAAATACTTTAAAAAAACTGAAAATAAAGGAATCGATTTGAAATTGAAATTGGAATTGAAATTTGAAGTTACCTTGAAGATCTCTATAGCTCTCTTTGCAAAGGCCTCAACAAAAACTACCTTTGCAACCTTGACTCCATCAACTTTATTTGAATATGATGAGTCCACTCATCCTTGACTCACAAACATTTGCTTCAAAGCTGTCAACAAACTAGAAATAATTTGCAACGTTAGGAAGTTCATTGCAAACATTGTGACACCCGCTTGCACAAGTTCTTTCCCCTTGGTGTGATCCCTTATCAAAATGAGAACCTAATGGTGGTTATAAATGTATTTGGTGATGTTTCTATCATCTTCTATGACCGGTCTCACCCAATCAATTTTGCCTATGTCCTCCAAAAGAAGGTCACAACAATGTGGTACGCAAGGGGTCCAAAAGAGTTGTGGATGCCTCTCCTTAAAGAGTCTCCCAGCCACCATTTATGCTGCTGCATTGTCAATGACAACTTGCACAACATTCTCAATATCCACCTCTAAGACAACCTCCTCGAGTATCAGGGTCAATTTTTCTACATTCTTTACTATGTTAGAGATATCAGTTGACTTTAAAAAAACCATATCACCATTTGAAGCTGCTAAAAATTTGACGAGGGTGCAGTTCCTTCCATATGTCAACCATTTGAAAGAATGGTCCATCCAAATTTTTACCACTGTTTTTTTTTATCTTCCAAAATTGGTTTTGCATTTTCAACTTCTTAGAGCAACTTTCCAATTAAGTGTCTTGGAGAGGGTGCCTTGTACCCTTTCCCTGCAACTATCAATGTTATCATCAAGTACTCCCAATACAAACTCTTTGCCATGTTGAAGGAAAGGTGGTTGTAATGCAAGAAATTCACACATGCTTTGTCTGCTTCCTTGTGCATCACCTTGTTCCACCCTACATCTTTCAGTGAAAGTTGTGCCCTAGATATATTTCTATGTGCAACAAAAACAATGTCTGGCCTTTGCTTGAACTAGATGAAGTGGATGTGCCTTGCTTGCGTGGACCATGACTAAAGCCCACAATCTCTGCTATATCTACCTTTGTTCTGCAATAGAGGCGAGAGCAATGGTTGCTGTTATGGCTACTTGTACCTTTGCCCTCTAGTTTTTTCTCATCCAACAATGCAAGCTCTGTCTTCATCTCTTGTTTTGCCTCTTCTATGATAGTGGGACATGGTGTAACATTGCGGCAAGGAATGCATGTGAGATGGTACTCGAGGCGATTGATGCCTTCAAAACCCTTCTTCGAGCAAAACATGAAAATCACACTCTCGTGGGCGGTCCATCTACGACATACTTCCAAGCGGAGGTACATCCTCTAGTGGAACAGCTTCCACTCGTTGATGCTGACCCTGATGCGGCATTTGATGCCATTGTATGCTATCATGCAACATGTTCAAATAACAAAAAAAAATTAAAACGAAAAACTAAATATCTATAAAGTAAAACTAAAATCTATATAATAAATTAATAATTATAAATATCAAGATCAATAATTATAAATATCAAGCATTTTTTTGAAAGAACATGGCAAAATTAAAGCTATATAAACTTATAGAGGAATGCTTTCAAAAAATCCCAAGTTAAGTTTACAAATACGGAATCCTTAATTCAGATTGACCTTTCTATCCTTTATTATTTAAGAAACCTCATCAAGTTTAAACATGAAGTAAGAATATATTGGAAGGGAATCGTTGAAAGGGCTTTTCATTCTAAATTTCTAAACATTGACTAGATGTTGGCATAATTTTAAACATCTAAGTATAATTCCTTGATAAAAAAGAACAGCACAGATCGTCCAAAGATGTTAAGGAAGAATTTTGTAATGGAAAGTTTAAAGTTAAACAAAGGATTTTTTTTCATCCTAATTTGTGTTGAGCAGTTGTATACTTGGAAACTTTGAGTTTGAAGAAAAGAAACACAGAAGTGAACTCTCCGTCTAATATGTTGACATTCTCTTCATTTGATAGTGTAAACTTGATATCATGCAAGATTTATTGATCATTTCTGTTGTTTATTGCTGTCATTTTGCTATTAATTGCATTCATATCTATTTGATCATTTTTGTTGCTTACTGCTGCCATTTTGCTGTTAATTGTATTTATATCTATTTGATCATTTCTGTTGTTTACTGTTGGCCATTTTTGGCCCACATATGAAGCTCTTGCATGGTTTGACGAAACATTGGGTCAAAGGCGTAGAAATGGATCCAGCAGCAACATTCGAAAGTAAGCCTGCAAGCCAAAGGGCTAAGTGCAAAGTTTGTGCAAAGTTCGTTTATTCGGCTAAGTCCTTGTTCATTCTTCAGGGCTTTGAAAGAACTAAGTGTGTTTCTTCCTCTCGAGATTTTCTTTGGTTTAAACTTCATGGTTTTCCTTCGGAAAAATTGTCCACACAATTTCTCGAAGGAATATTTTTCTTTTCGACCAAGTGTTCTTTTTGGGATTTTTGTTTCCAGTTAAGTAATGAAATTCTTTTGGACAATTTGTTCGAAAGAAAGTTTATGAAGAAATGAACTCGTCAAACTGGTTGCCCTATACAACTTTCTTGAAGGGTTCTTTTCTCGAGAAAGTGGACCAAAACAATATTTCCGAAGGGTATGTTCCTTTCGGAAGGACCATTGCAATATTTCGGAAGGTCTCAAGCAAAAAGTCTGAAGGGCATGTTACCCTTCGGGAGGTGCCATTTAACAAAGCCCGAAGGGTCTCTTGCCCTTCGAGAAAGTCCTTTTCAAGAAACCTGATGACCTCTTTCCCTTCGGGAAGGGTCATTTCCAAAAATCCGAGGGGTACCTTACAAAAGCCCGTAGAGAAAGGGTCGAGAAGAAAAAGTCTGAAAACATAAGGTGCAGAGAGCCCGAAGAAAGTTGAGCAACCATGAAAGCCCGAAGTCATGATCAGACGAATGAGAGGTTGCCATGTGGCATAAGTTGGAGTAGAAAAAACCAATCAATAAAAGACAAGTGGCACAAGGACGACCACTCAGAGCACGGGGGGAGTCCAAGCGACTCGCTGAAGCTGGTAGCTGGAAATTTATGAAGGTTTCCGTCCTTTGACATGGCCATCATCTCCGACCAATAGCCGACAAATGTAGAAGCAACATGGCTCAGTCAGGTTTATAGGTGTAAGAGTTTTGTCCTCATACGTAAGCAGACAAGTGGAGGATGGCGTGGAGAGGAAAGATAAAGATCAGGTGATTAGAAAAGATAGCGCAGGCATTTAAAACGTTCTTGAACTTTTCCTTCGTAGTAGAACATGACATCGTCGTCCTCAACAAGTTTTGTCTTCTAGTGTGTTTTTTTGACCAATGAGAGGGCTGCAAAACTTTTGGAGCTAATGGCGGTTATTTCGTTGAAGAATGATTAGTTCAAATTAACCCAAGTGTGGGTGAGAATTCATGGAGGGTGGTTGGGGCTCATTTATTGATTTCTGTTTGCTCGCCTCTTTTGTTTGGGTCTTCCCCTTTTCTATATATGTCTCGATTCTTTTCAAAAGAATATATCCTCATTTTGACAAGAGCGCTGTCAAAAATTTGTAAGAAAGACCTTGTGAAGCAATAAAGATTATTTTAACCTATCTCTTGTCTGAAAATCGTGTTTAGCAAGCTTGTACATGATGGCCTTGTGAAGAAGTGTTCTTCCATGTCCTTTGTCCTCTCTTCATACCTATTTTCAGGTATTTTCTTGTTAGTTGCAAGTTTGAAATTGAGTTTTTTTGTCATTAATGGACGCTTGGTGTGAATTTCAAAATTCCTCTTTGCTTCATATATGGCGTAGTGACCCTAGTTTATGAAACTGATGCAAATTAACCGGTTGGGAGGTTGTGTAAGCAGAATTATTTTATGCTGAATTAGTGTTCATTTCATGCTTATGTGGGTCACTCTCTATTTGGTGCATCACCTTTCTTAGTTCAGTTTTCCCTTTTTATGTTACCTTTCTCTCCCTTTTTATTGGTCAAAAATAGGTTTAGTGTGTGCCAACAGCTGAAGTGAAGCATCTGAGGAGCTAGTCTCATTAAAAAGCCTAGAGGTTTAACCTCACTACATGATATCCACAGCCTGAGGTTGCTCCAATTTTGTAGTTGGGAGTGAGAAAGCCTGAAAAACTTTCCCACAAGAGTGTAATTGCATGCTACAACAGTTTTTGGCACGCCCGGTGGGACCTTTTCAAGAAAGATTGGTCAAGTTTGATGCTGGTTTGATCAATTTGCAGCGGTTGTAGCTTTCATCTTTCAATATCTGGTGACTCCAAAGAACACTCAGTGATATGGTGGCAGAGCAGTAACTATCTTTCATGCCAAAGGTGACTATAAGATCGACTTTTGCAAGTATTACTTTTGAATTTGTTGAATTACATTTAAACTCAGCAAGAAGGTTAAGGTTCGTCCATACTCACCCTTACGTAAGAAACTACTTTCCTAAACCAGTCGTAAGGCATACCTACGTGAGAAGATCCTTGTTAGACCCTCTTGCTAACATGATCCCCCAAAGAGCTTTTGTGGGTTTCAGCGGCCAAAGTCCTTTGAATTTGTCACAATATGACCCTATGCCAGTAGCAGCCCTCAAAAGCATCCCGTATTACACAGGAGACCAAGCTGTAACTCCTACTGAACACATAACAAACATAGCCAATTTTTGCAAGATTCACAATGTCACAGTAGAAAACGTAGCCATTAGGTTATTGGTTGTATCCTTCAAGGGAAAGGCGTTAGATTGGTATAGGGGTCTAGCTCCTAACTCTATCCAATCATGGGACCAGCTGGGAACAACCTTGTGTAAGAGGTTTGCAGATAAGAGTGATCATCTGTCACTTGCAGAACAGTTGACCACAATCAAGATAGCTCCTCATGAAGTCATGCAAGACTTCAATATGAGATTTCAAAAGGCTTGGGACAGAATTCCAGCCGCTGTTAGACCATCCCCAAACTTCGTCTTCTTATATTATTTAAAGGCTCTAAACAATGATATAGCTGTAATGATCCAATCCATGGGAGGGGATATATTACCAAACGCTTATGACGTGGCTATCAAAGCTTAAAATTGCCTAGTTCAGGCTGGCAAGCTTACTCCTAGACCCCCAATGCCCCTTTTCCTTGAGATCAGACCACCTCCTGAAGTTGTTCCTCCACTTGATGTTATCCTTCCAACTCCAACTATTGTTGCTGTGCCTTCACCAAAGCAAGAGAAGGCCTCCACTAGTGGATCCAGCGACTCCCAAGAGCAAAAGAACTACTTGGAACTGAAGAGCATGCTCCAATCCTTGGAGAATGATGTGGTCAATGTCAAGAGGCAACAAGCTTACAGCAAGCCATACCAAGCTCCATATCAGCCTCAACAGCAGCCTTATCAAGCAAATAGGCCACCCTACAAAGGAGGTTTCCAAGGATAGGGGCAGCCTAATTATGCTAGACAACACAATTATAATCCAAACTTTGCAGGTCCTTCCAATTCTTTGGTTCTTGTTCAGAACAATATGGCTCAAGACTCTAAAGGGACAATGCCTTGGAATCAATCTTTTGGGCAATCCATTGTCCCAACTAATGGTTCTAACCAGGCTTTCAATGACCAATGGCAGCACGTTGTTGCTTATGGGTATAATCAAGCTCTTATGGCTCAGAGCATGGAGATCCCCATGATGACAAAGCCGGAGCAACCTCCACAAGAACAAGGCTCGGATCAGGCATCAAACTAGCCAGAGGCCACAATGGTCATCAGTGAACAAGAGTGCTATGCATCCAATCAGCAGGCCATCTCCAGTCTGGGTCACGTCCCAGTCTTAGCAAACACAAGATTCAAGAGAAGGAATATGGGTGACAATTAGGAAGCTTTCAAAGAACCTCATGTCACCGTTCCTTCATTGACAAAGCCAGCAGCAGCAGCTTCCAAATCCCAGGCAAAGGCTAGCGGTATGCCAATCAACATTGTGGAGCAAATGAAGAAATCCAACTTGAGCGTACCAATGTGGGACATGCTTTCCATGCCCGGTCAAGTGGATATCCTTCAAGAAGGCTTGTCCAAGATAAGTGTTACAACAACTGCAAGCAGACAACCAAGCAAAGAAACTGAGGTCCTCACGAATGCAACTCAAGGTCCTATGGGAGAAAGGTCAAGTAATGTGACCAAGCCCCCTCCATTCTACATTTCATTAATCATGGACGATTCCTTGGTGCACAATTGCTTAGTACATAGTGGGGCTAGCACCTCAATCATGCCAAAGTCTATCGCTGATCAACTGCATCTTAAATATGAGCCGCATGCCAAGGGAGTCCTGTAGCTTGACGGTTCTTCCACAAAGCCATCAGGTATCATCAAGGATTTGAGCTTAACCTTGCATGTTTGTCCTAGTGTTTCGGTGGCGCAGGACGTGCTGATCCTTGATGTCACTCCCCACTTTGCATTGTCATTCTAGAGAATTCACAACGAAAATTGGGGGTTATCTTGTAGGAGATTGGTCTTACATGGCATTTAGAACAAGGTATGGGACCAAAGTCTCAATCAAGGCTGAACCCATGGCACACTTTCACATTGAACCCCATCAACTAGATAGCATAAACCTCAATTATACTATCCTTGATGAGGATGAGTTTACAATTGGCCAAGAGCTAAATACTTGTCCTGAAGAAATTCCAGATTTATTTTTGGATGAACTATGGGGGGATAATCAATTCCTCAAGCCTTTGGTGGAAGGAGTTGAAGAAAGAGACATGGGTGTCTATTTGCTACATGAAGAAAATCAACTCATGCCTTCCCTCACTAGACCTAAAGACGACCTCAATCGTATGTGGAAGTTGTTCTTTGATGGTTCAAGGAGCAAGAATGGAGTAGGTGCAGGGGCAATGTTGGTTTCCCCTTCAGGTAATAAGCTTTTCTCTTCCTATAGGTTCCATTTCAATTGCTCTTCAAATGCAGCAGAATATGAAGGCTTAATCCATGGCCTTCGATGGGCCAGTAAGAAAGGAATCAAGTAGCTGCAAACATATGGGGATAGTGAGCTTATAGTAAACCAAGTTAGGGGCCTGAACATTGCGAAGAATCCTTTGATGAGGTCCTACAAAAACAGAGTGTGGGACTTAATTGAAGATTTTGAAGCCTTTGACATTCAAGCTGTCCCAAGAAATGAGAACTAACATGCTAACAGGTTGGCAGCCGTGGGAGCTCAGTTTGACATTCCAAGTGAGCTGAAAGAAGCCAAGGTTCAACCACACGTCAAGGTGGTGGTGAGGCCATCAGTGTCAGATAACGAGGCCTATTGGCAGGTTTTTGAAAATGATAAACAAATTGCTTGTTTCTTATAGCAAGAAGCTATGTTCTCCTCCACCAACCAATAGAAGTTTCAACACCAGTATGATGATCAAATCGTTCAATTGAAATCTAACAAGCTCCCTAAAGGGCTAGTTACCCTTGAAGGCCTTTTCCATGAGGGAGACCATATGAGGAAAGACAAGGCAGTAATATCAACTGATGAAGAAAACTATGAGAGAGTCCTCATCTTCGAGGACAAGCTTCTCAAGCTTGGGAAGGTAAGCAACAAATTTGAAAGGCATGTCTTCATTGAACTTTGTAAAGAGTTTTTAGACATTTTTGCTTGGGAGTATAGCGATTTGAGAGGCTTTGATCCAAAGTTAGCCCAGCTGGAGGCTAATACTAACCCTGTGAGGCAAAAGCAGAGACCCGTCAACCCCAAAATAGAGCTTATGAGGAAAGAGCTAACCAAGTTGATTGAATCCAAGGTTATCTTTTCTATCAAATACTCATCATGGGTAGCCAATTTGGTGCCTGTAAGGAAGAACGGTGAGATCCGTTTGTGTGTTGACTTCAGAGATCTGAATAGGGTCTCTTTGAAGGACCATTACTCTCTACCATCCATGGAGTAGCTTCTTCAAATGGTTGCAGGTTCAAAACATTTTTCTCTTTTGGCTAGGTACTCAGGATACAACCAGGTGTTGGTGAAAGAGGAAGATTAATACAAGACTGCCTTCACCAACAAGTGGGGCACGTATGCTTATCAAAAAATGCCTTTTGGCTTATCAAATGCTGGGGCCACTTTTCAAAGGGCAATGAACATGGCTTTCCAGGGGCTGCTAAATCAAATGGTGTTGGTCTACTTGGATGACATCACATTTTTCTCCAAGGATGCCAACGAGCACATGGACCACCTTAGGTTGATCTTTGAGAGATGCAGAGAGTATGGGATCTCTTTGAATCCCAAGAAATGTGTGTTTGTTGTGCATGAAGGTAAGTTGTTGGGCCATGTTGTTTCAAAACAAGGATTAGCTATTGATCCTGATAGAATAAGTGCCTTCTTGTCCTTATCCTTACCCAAGCATAAGAAGGGACTCCAAAGTTTCCTTGGAAAAATAAACTTTGTGAGGAGATTTATACCTGGTTTTGCAAACTTGGTCAAGCCCATCACTGCTATGCTTAAGAAGAACCAAGCGGTCACTTGGTCAAATGAAGGTAAATCAACATTCAAAGCTATCAAGCAGGCCATTGCCCAAGCACCCACACTCATGAACCCTGATTTCTCAAGATATTTTTGGTTGTATGCCTTTGCCAATATTGATAATATATCAGTTGTGTTGATGCAAAAGAACGATGGACTTGAACAACCAATAGCTTTTTTCACTCAAGGGCTGGAAGGATTTGAGGTGAGGTATACTTTCATAGAACAAGTCCTTGCAGTAGTAAGAAGCCTTAAAAGGTTCAGGCCCATGCTCTTTAATAGCAAAATCTATCTTATGGTGTCTCATCCTGGAGTAAGAGATTTCCTTCTTAACAAAGACTTGAACGAAAAGAGGGTTGGTTGGATTACCAAGCTCATGGAGCATGATGTAGAGATCAAGGTCACTAAGCTAGTGAGAGGCAAAGGTTTGTGCGAGCACATGGTTGATGACCTTAATGAAGACAAAGAGGTCATCTTGGTAACACAAGATAACCCACAGACGGATGCACTCCTACCTCACACTAGTTGGCTCCAGGATATGACACGTTTCTTGATGATAGGTAAGTGCCCACAAGGTATGGATAGAGCAAAGAGAAGGTATTTCAGACTTCAGTCCATACCTTATGCATTGGTTGGTGAGGCTCTATTCAGAAAGGACCTCAATTGAGTGCTCCTAAGATGCATGGATGGTAACTGGGTGACCAAGATTTTGGAGCATTTCCATGATGGACCTACGGGAGGCCATTTTGCTCCAAGGACCACAACAACAAAGATAATGAGGGCAGGTTATTACTAGCCCAACCTTTTCAAAGATGCTTATGCATGGGTGAGAAAGTGTCAAAAATATGTCGTCTTTACGGGTAAGCAAAGATTGGTAGCTCTTCCTCTCAACTCAATTCAAGTAGAGAAACCCTTCATGCAATGGGGGCTAGATTTCATAGGAATGATCAACGTTTCATCAAGTGCGGGGCATAAGTGGGTGCTTATTGCAACCGACTACTTCATCAGGTGGGTGGAAGCCATTGCATTGAAAGAAGCTAATGAAAGTGCAATCTTAGATTTCTATGAAGCATCGTGACTAGGTTTGGTGTTCCATCCACTATCATTTCTAATAATGCACTAGCATTTCTTGGTCTAAAAACGAGTGAATGGGCTCTCAAGATGGGCATCTACCTCAGCACGTCTTCCAACTATTATCCTCAAGGAAATGGACTCGCTGAGTCCACAAACAAGAATTTGCTGAGAATCATCAGGACTATGGAGGAGAATTAGAGAGTGTGGCACACCAAACTAAAGACAGCGTTGTAGGATGACATGGTAACTCCTAAAGCTGTTGTTGGCAATTCTCCATATGTTTTAGTATATGGAAGAGAGGCCAAGTTGCCCATTTCTCTTGAGATGCCTACATTAGAGCTTGCCCATAAGTTGGAGTTGTTGGAAGGTGAACTCATGAATGTGAGGTTGGCAGAACTCATGGAGCTTGAAGAAACAAGAGACCTTGCAATGAAGACACTAGAATCACATCAAGCCCAAGTCAAGAAAGCTTTTGACAAGAGAGCCATAGCAAGGGATTTCAGAGAAGGGGATATAGTCCTTAAATGGGATTCAAATAAGGCCAAGCCAGGAAATCATACCAAATTTGACGGCATGTGAAGTGGTCCTTATTTGATCCACGGATGCAAACAACATAATGCTTTCCAACTGGCCCAACTAGATGGAGAGGTATTACCCATCCCAGTCAATGGGATTCATCTAAAGCCCTGTTATTAGAAGAGTTTGCAGCCATTGTATATATTGTACATTTTGTATAGCTTTTCATGTTTTTCTCTAAGTGCTCTGTGCACATCCTTTTCAGTTGTGTTTTTCCCTTTCCTAAGTGCTTTGGGCACAGTTTTGTTTTGTTCTGGTTGTCCTTATTGCTTCAAAGGGAGGTTTCGATTCTGTGAAAAAGTGATTGGACTCCATGCCCAATGGATGGGTTTGACGAGGCAACATGGTCTAAGTTCTCTTGCATTGATAGGCAAGCAACCCTTGTGAGCCACTAAAGATGTTGGCCATTTTTGGCCCGCATATGAAGCTCTTGCATGGTTTGATAAAACATTGGGTCAAAGGCTTAGAAATGGATCCAACAACAACGTTTTAAAGCAAGCCTGCAAGCCAAAGGGCTAAGTGCAAAGTTCGTGTAAAGTTCATTTATTCAACTAAGTCCTTGTTCATTCTTCAGGGTTTTGAAAGAACTAAGTGTATTTCTTCCTCTCGGGCTTTTCTTTGGTAATTGTCCGAAAGAAAGGTTCTGAAGAAATGAACTCGTCAAGCAGGTTGCCCTATACAACTTTTCCGAAGGGTTCTTTTATCGGGAAAGTGGACCAAAACAATATTTTCGAAGGGTTACCTTTCTCTCTGCAAAAGCCAAACACTTTTTCGAAAGACCATTTCAGAGGTTCCGAGAGTAGCTTTCAAAGATTTCGAAGGGTATGTTCCTTTTGGAAGGACCATTGCAATATTTCTAAAGGTCTCAAGCAAAAAGTCCGAAGGGTATGTTACCCTTTGGGAGGTGCCATTTAACAAAGCCCGAAGGGTCTCTTGCCCTTCGGGAAAGTCCTTTTCAAGAAACTCGAAGGGCTCTTTCCGTTCGGAAAGGGTCATTTCCAAAAATCTGAGAGGTACCTTACAAAAGCCCGTAGAGAAAGGTCCGAAAAGAAAATGTCCGAAAACTTAAGGTGTGGCGAACCCAAAGCAAGTTGAGCAGCCATGAAAGCCCAAAGTCACAATCAGACGAATGAGAGGCTGCCACGTGTCATAAGCTGGAGCAGAAAAAACCAATCAATAAAAGACAAGGGTCACAAGGACGACCAATCAGAGCACGGGAGGAGTCCAAGCGATTGGCTTAAGCTGGTAGCTGGAAATTTATGAAGGTTTCCGTCCTTTGACATGGCCATCATCTCCGACCAACAATCGACAAACGTAGAAGTAGCATGGCTCAGTCAGGTTTATAGGTGTAAGAGTTTTGTCCTCATATGTAAGTAGACAAGTGGAGGATGGCGTGGAGAGGAAAGATAAAGATCAAGCGATTAGAAAAGATAGCTCGGGCATTTAAGATATTCCTAGACTTTTCCTTCGTAGTAGACCATCACATCATCATCCTCAACAAGTTTTGTCTTCTAGTGCGTTTCTCGACCAATGAGAGGGTTGGAAGACTTTTGGAGCTAATGGCAGTTATTTCGTTGAAGAAGGATTAATTCAAATTAACCCAAGTGTGGGTGAGAATTCATGGAAGGTGGTTGGGGCTCATTTATTGATTTTTGTTTGCTTGCCTCTTCTCTTTGGGTCTTCTCCTTTTCTATATATGTCTTGATTCTTTTCAAAAGAATATATCCTCATTTTGACAAGGAAGAGCCCTGTCAAAAATTTGTAAGAAAGACCTTTTGAAGCAAAAAGTGTTCTCTTGTCTGAAAATCGTGTTTAGCAAGCTTGTGCATGATGGCCTTGTGAAGAAGTGTTCTTCCATGTTCCTTGTCCTCTCTTCTTACCTATTTTCAGGGATTTTTTGGTTAGTTGCAGGTTTGAACTTGAGCTTTTCTGCCATTAATGGACACTTGGTGTGAATTTCAAAATTCCTCTCTACTTCATAGATGGCTTAGTGAGCCTAGTTTATGAAATTGATGCAAATTAACCGGTTGTGTAAACATAATTATCTTATGCTGAATTAGTGTTCATTTCATGCGTATGTGGGTCACTCTCTATTTGGTGCATCACCTTTCTTAGTTCAGTTTTCCCTTTTAATGTTACCTTTCTCTCCCTTTTTTTTGGTCAAAAATAGGTTTTAGTGTGTGGGAACAGCTGAAGTGAAGCATCTGAGGAGCTAGCCTCATTAAAAAGCCTAGGGGTTCAACCTCACTACAGGATACCCACAGCGTGAGGTTGCTTCAATTTTGTAGCTGGGAGTGAGAGAGTCTGAAAAACTCTCCCACAAGGGTGCAATTCTACGCTACAACATTTACTGCTGTCAATTTACTTCTTTGCATAGCTGTAAAGAATGCATAGGCTGAATGTGTGTTATCAATTATTTCTGAATGACTAAAGCTATACACATTTGATCCTTAAGAAAATGGCAGACAACAATGTAGCATCTGTTCAGACTTCATAAAGTACAAAATTATATGAAGTTGAACATGAGTTGTTTGGAGATAACCACCAGTAGCTGTATAAGTTAAAATGTCGGGAAGAAAGATGACAACTAATCACAAGGTTCTGGTATGCATAGCAGATATTTCTATTAAAGGGAATTTTTCAGAATTGTTTGCCATTGTAGGAGCAAAACTCCAACATATGTTTGAAACCTTGATGCATAAAAAATCACTAAAAGATACTGATTTCATAAAATGAGTTACGGTGTCCAGATTGACAAACTTCTGTACAGAAAATAGAGATCACAATCTTCATAGATAACTGCTCTTTCAACAAGGTTTATTATTAAGGAAGTTATTTAAATTGTCGAGAGTGTTGTATCTAAATTAGAGTTTAAGCATTCTGACTTCTGTAGACATTTCAAAATGTTTCGTGGTCTAGTAAATACTTCACATCAAACATTTCAACTTTCAACTAAAAAACAAAGTCAAAGACTAACATACTTACCTCAGACTCCAGACCAATTAGAAATGCAGCGTGGCAGCAGCAGTCACAACTCAACCCTAGCTCGCGTCACAATCTCAGGATTCCACAAACTCTTCAAACAACAGTCACAATTTTCATGGATTGAATGAATTAAGTCCCATGGCATAAATAGAACCCTAGCCTGCATTTCTTCCACATTTTCTCCACGTTCTATCCCACGTTTTTATTGTAACTCATGTTTTTCCACCAACACACTTTCTTGAAAGTATCCTGCGATTTTGATTGTATCACGATTTTTTCGAGTATGGCGAGAACTCACCGAGTACCCGTGAGTACTCGTGGTGAGTTCTAGGCCAAAAGTTGTCCTTCCCTAATCGCAAGTATAGTTAGGTTTTACTCGGCTGTGAGATTTTCCTATGAGTACTTGCAGACTTGATGAGTATACTACGAGTATGTAAACTCTAGTATCAAGACTTATCTTTAATGAATACAAAGCTGCTGATGGTCAGATACTTTGCTCTACCGTGGTATGTTATACAATTATTATTCCATGTTCACTATTATTGGTAGTGTAGCATCTCTATAAATATTCAACATTTTGGTGCGGTGCCTTTAAAGAACATTGGGTCAAGTTAAATTCAGTTCGTAGAGGAGCATGACATGGCACCCCATTATCTTATATGATCTATGTGCCGAACACAACTTTGAAGCACAACGACACTATTGACTCTGAACAAAGGCAGGAGAAAGAGAAACACATTCAAGGAGGAGACCACAGAGTTAAATGGTCTATTCTATTGGTAGAGAAGCACAAGAAAAGATAATGGCCATGACAACAACCAATTCTAAATAATCATCAAACAAAGTACAAAATAGAAGCCAAAGTGTAAGAGAAGTCAAGCGTAGAGCTGAAGCCGAACCATATAAAGGGTTCAACTAGAATTGGTGAACCCTACAACACTTGTATTAAGGATTGGGTAGATAGTACCATAGCCCTTTTCGGAGGAAGGAAGTGTGGACCTTACCGACTAGTTTGAGTCAGAGGGTGATGCAAAGGAATCATGTGAAAGTCTAGGGTATCTTGAACTACAAGTTGGAGGGAGTTGCATGCAAAGGGAATTGATGGCGTATAAGATTATGTACAAATCCTTGCCAAAGAAAGAGTCGAGTGTAAGGGTGTGTCTCATAGTGCTAAGAGAGCAGAGGAATGTCTGACGCAAACCTTTTTAGGAGCATACTTTTATTTGAAAAACTATGCCAATGTCATGGTTACTGTTAGTAATTTGGCTTGTCAAAGCCAAGTTATTACCCCTATTATTTTAAACTTTCCTACAACGGTCTAACCCCCTTTTCAGCTGGTCAATTTGTGGTCTAAAAGCATGAATGTACTTACAACAAAGGTATTAAGAAAAGTTGGGTGAAGACCTACAACCACCATATAGAGCATGTAGTTCGTTCAAGGGAAAGACACCTACAACAAGTTCAAAGGCCACATTTCTTGTTCACTTTCATTGGAAGCACGGAGTTAAAGGCAACGTCATGCATATGTTTATTTTCTTGGGTTTTTTCCAGTCAAGGGATAGGGAATTTCAAGGGATTTGCAAAAACCCCCGGTGCTTTGCAATAAAGCCGAGAAAATTACAAAGGGAAAGGTCTTTCAAAGGGCCGAAGGGTAGGTACCCTTCGGGAAGGTACATTCCAGGAATCCTGAAGGGTATGTACCCCTTTGGGAAGGTTCACACTACCCTTTGGAAAAATGACATCTTCAAAGTTCGAAAAAGTCACTCTACTATCCGAAGGGCTTTTCTCAAGGAACAGGGGTCACTTACAAGATTTTCGAAGGGCACCTGCCCTTCGGAAGGGTCGTTTCATAAATGGAAGTCTTTGCGACTGGACTAAGACAGAAAGTCCAAAGGAAAAAGTGAAGGGACATTTTCAAAAGTCTCGAAGGGCACCTGTCCTTTGGGAATATATACTTTGAGACAGTGGGAAGGATCATTTCAAGCGGGTAAAGGACTCCTTCAAAAAGCCCGAAGGGCACCTGCCCTTCGGGAAGATACATTGTGAGAAAATGTAAAGAGACAAAAGGTCTGAAGGATTCCTTCGGACATTTTGTCCGAAGGAATACCTTTGGAAAAGTTGTCGCGGGGTTTACAAAAACCAAGGTGCTCGACAATAAATCCAAAAAAATTCAAAGGGGCAGTTCTTTGGCGGGAAAATTACAAAGGACTCTTGCAAAAAGCTCGAAGGGCAATAGCTCTTCGGGAAGGTCCATTCAAAAATCCCAAGTGCCCTTCAAAAACCTTGAAGAAATTATAAACAAGGCAGAGGAAAGAAAATAAAGAAGGAATTCCTTCGGACTTTTTGTCCGAAGGATTCCTTCAGGAAAATTGAAATCAAAAAGTCCGAGGAAAAGCCGAAGGAGAAGGAAATAAACAAAAGTCCGAAAGAATTCTTTCGGAAGATAAATCCGTTGAAAAATTGCTGAGTAAATCTCGAGACAAATAAGCTCGATATAAAGCATAAGACAGGAAAAGATCCAAAAAACTTGACTGTGCAAATAAACCCGAAAGAAATAATTCCGAAGAATTTCTAAGGGATTTGACTGTGTAGAAAACCAAGGGGAAAATTGCCGAAAAAATACACAGGAAAATCCGAGAGAATGAACAATGAAAGGCACAGACTTTTGTCTAGATAAGCAAGGAGCAAACACAGTCGAAAAAATCATAAATAGAGAAATCTGAGATTATAAAGCTCAGCAAGCAAGCAAGACAAAGAATATACATGCACAGGAATTAAAAGTTGTAAATGGAAACGGTCAAACATAGATTCTTATCTATGCAAACGTGTTATTGGACTGGTCAAAACTGTTGTTGACTGTTTCATTGTGCCACATGCTTCTCTCATGCGTCCAAACGTTTCAAATGTTCCAGTAGTTCGTGAGGAGTTCATCTACTAGCTTTTTGCGTAACATTTCATGCAAAGAAGTTGATTGGTCAGCCCTGAGTTCCTTCGCCCACTTCCACGCCATCTTGGTCATGCACGTTTGGAGTTTTCTTGGAGAGTTTTGTTTATTTTAAGAATCATTTTCCAAACTTTGCTCCATTATCTATATTCTACGCCAAAGTTTGGAGAAGCATGCAGATTTTTGTAAAGGAGAATAATTTTATTGAATATTCAAAGCATTGTAAAAGAGGTGAGGTCTTGAGTTAACTAACCAAGACTAACCTTTTCCCTCTTTTGGACTACACTTAGATTGATTTAGACTATTTTTCAAAGCTTATTTATTCGTTGAGTCGAGCCATAGAGAAGAGCCTGAAGTTTGAAAAAGAAATTGTAAGCTAGACTAGTGATCAATAAGGAGTTTATTTTTTTGAATCTAATTTTTGACAGCAGCATAGTGTGTATTTGATTGTGCATCAACATATAAGAGAGAATTTTTCCCCTTTTGCAGGTCCCTTCCTCACCTATCTTTCTCTATCTCACCCTTTTTACAGGTCATTTGAAGAGGTTTTCAACCCTTTCTCTGAAACACTTTTGATTAGAGAGAAAATATAAATTGCATTTTGGTTATGTGTGCATTGATTTCAATAACTTAAGAGGATCTAATCAATTCAGGGGTATCACCCCCCTTAGATTTTCTTTCAAAGTTTTTCCTTACTCTTTTCACCCCAAAAATCACAGTTTTAGGTTTAATTGCAAAATCATAAAGGAACCAATGCTCTCTGGAGGTTCTTTTCAACACAGAGGCACCCACCCTCTGAGAAGTTCCCATTGTATCAGCTGGAGAGAAGTTGTACTTTGCACATCTTCAAGTAGGTGCACTCCACAGTGATAACATTTACCCCGTCAACTCCATCTCCAGAAAGGCAAAAGTTTCCAAAGTTCATTGATGATGGATTCGGAGATCCCGTACGACACTATAGAACGTGCATTACCATTTTGGCAGTCAATGGGCATACAAAGGATTGTTTGTGGTTAATATGTTTTCCAACCACCATTTGGGGCATGGCTATTGATTGGTATATATATGCACCAAGTTCAGAGAAAGCAACATGGAAAACACACAATGAAGCCTTTGAGAAAGTATTCAAACTTTAGAGGGACAACAATGAGATTGTGGTTTAAAGCAATAATACATGGTAGGGTAAACATGAGAATGTTCACGCCTACAACAAAATACTCAAAGAACTATTAGGAAAGCTTGAAAAAGAACCTGTCGATGGCTTGAAGAAATGATGGTTCATTAAAGGGTTATTACCCTCATCTTGGAGGGTTATGAAAGTGGTTCCACCCATAGTTCCAAATCTGTCATGTCCCCCTTTTTAGCCTAAGCATGGACATGACCCTTTGCCTATTTCGTTTAGTGTTTCCTGTCGGCTAAGGGAAAAAAAAAGAGAAATTTGATTTTAATTTCAAGTTATAAAAAAGGAAACTTTGATTTTTATTTCAAAAAGGGAAACTTCGATTTTAATTTCAAGTTATAAAAAGATACCTCTTGATATATCTTTTTATTTTATAACTTAAAAGGTAATTTGTGAATAAGGGTTAGCTTAACCCTTAATGAAGAAAAGGGAAAAGATATTTTAAAATCACTTTAACTCTCCCTCCAAGTGGAGTGCCCCTTTTTGGGGAGGACTTGTGGGAATATAGGGTATAAAAGGTGGTGTGATGATCATTTGAAAGGTTACCATGAAATTATGATATTTGATTTTGAGGCCAAAACATGAAATGCTTGGCTAAGTGACTTGAAGACAAAAACCTTCAAGGACACAAGGGTTTGGGGATGAAAATCTCCACTCCTATTTAGGGCAGCACTACTTTTAGGTGCTGTAATTGCATTTCAGATTTAGTGATTCAGTGATTTGACTGATGCTTGGAACAATGCCCACTGAGAATTGAGATTTCTGAGATATGACTGATATTTGGAAGTTTGTGGCCCTCTAAACTATAAAAAAATGCTTGTGTGAATGTTATTTTGTTTAGTGCCTTAACATCATTTGAGATGATAAAAAAATTGCAAGCTAGATAGTGAATTAGTGATACTATGCAATATGTGAGTTTGTTGATATTGTATAACTATATACTATATACAATATAGTCATTGAGTTCTTTGCAGAGGGTAAATATTAAAAACACAGGCTACAATTTTATAGCATGTGGCAATAAACAATACATTCATTGACTGCTTTGTAGAGGGTAAATAGTAAAAACACAGACAATAGTTTTATAGTATTTGCATTGCAATTTTGCCATTTGCATTAATAGTCATTGACAACTGAGATTGGGAACAGTCCACGACTCCACTGAGACCCTGCAACATACAACATATGGGTTAGAAACAATGAACCAGGGATTTTTTTTTTTTCAATTTTCATTATCTTTCTATATAAAATTTGAAATTTTGAATCATGATCATTAAATTTTTTTTTCTAGATTCTACTTGTAATTCCTTTGATTAACACTAACAGTTATATTTAAATTCTAAAAGACTAAAACACATACATACATGTATGCATGCATATATATACATAAACACACACACACACACACAGTAATGTCCCACCCTAGTTTGAAACAATTTTTTTCTCGAACACCCAGAAAGTTTACTAAAAACTTTCTTGTTTTGAAGTTTTGATGTTGTTTTCTATGTGTTTCAATGTATTTGTACTCAGGATCATTCAGTATGCAGATTTGAACAATATTTGCTCAAGAAATAACTCAACAATGCATGTAGTCATCATTGACATTTTAACTAACATGTTGTATGAGAGGAAATTAACAAGTGAAACTCATTATGACCTCAATCCCAGCAATACTTTATTGATCTGCAATAGAAAGGTTTGATGTCCAATATCAGGAGTATATCAGCTGAGATACAAGGTATAATAATAATGTCTACAATGCTAATGGACTGCTGTTATGCAGATGCTAGTAGATACAACTCTCCACAACAGTGTTGTAGCTGTTTACTTTATAGATATTCCCTGTAAAACCCATCAAACACTGCCAGCCAACTTATGTATGCTGCTGTAGCTACACACCCAGCCAAACAAGGGTTAATACACCCCACTAGAGCTACGTACCAATAAGGAAAGACTCCAAGCACATAATATGGGAGGCAGCCAGCTCCAAGATGCTCACATGGCTCTCAAACACCAACACAATAGCAAAAAGGGGAATATTTACCTCCACACCCCTGCAACAACTAGAATCGCCTTCCAAAAATGCCTTTAGACCCTCGACTTATACAAAGAATGCATCACGTAATATGAGGAGAGGAGCGGCCAACAAAAATATCCAACGCAGCCCAAGAGGAATAGTGGCCAAGGGAAATAGAGAGCATACAATATACAAACTCAAATAAAATATTTCAATAGCTTCCAATCCTCTTACCCCTAAATCACCAATCCATCAAACAAATTTATCATTTGTCTCAAATCTTTGATAAATTTGATCTTCGCTAGATCCTTCTGCTCAGTACCAAAATCCAGCGATGAAGCACAATGCATAAACTCTGAATAAGTTTACCAATAATCAACTTGGGAGAGTCTTTCGCCATCGGAGTTGATCTTCTCAAAGAGGGTTTTCGTCCTCAAAAAGGTTGAGATGAACCAAGTTCGATCTCCAGAACCATAAGGGTTTCAATAAGAGAAATAGAATAAAATGTATAATCCAAATGAGCTCTCAATCCCCTTTTTTATAAGTTTTTTAGGGAACTTTTCAGAAACTCCCTTTTAAAATCACTTTATTAATTTATTAAGCCTTTTAATTCTAAAAGTGATTTGTTTTACTATTAAAACATTTTCGGCACTGAAAGTCATTTTTTAGCATCCCATCATTTAAATCTTTTCGTTCTCTTTCCAATGAGCTATAATATTGAAGTGTTTGATTAAATATTTTAATTAAAAATGGCAACCTTAGTAAAATTAATTAAATATAGCTCACTATTACACCCAATTAGCGGAAATGGCTAAAATGCATCGAGACCAAAAACTGATTGCGTAGGAGTGATCTCAATAATGAAAGATGATAAACGGACCCAACCGGGTGACTTACTAAAAATAAACACTCCTTTCAAGAATCTTGAAGACCATATACTAAAACCCACAAATCACATTTGAAAATGGCATATGAGTCTTTCAGACCACCTGAGCTCACTGAAAACATCAAATAACTCATCTAATAACGCTAACACACACTAAGAAGGTCAGTGCCAACTGAAATGCAAGGGAACCTGAAAATGGGGACATTCTATATATATATGGGGTTCAAGTTGATGGAACATAAACAATTGTATTAATCAAGCAAAATTACTGAAGGTAAATCTTGTGCCCACTGACCACAAGTATTTTATTAATCAAAATAGAATAGGTACGTGAAAAGTGTGTCTATATTATGTTAACCCTTTGACATACAAAAACATGAATTTATAGCTTTTACCTATGGTCGGTAAAAGCAACTAACCTAATAAACACTTCTCACTGGAATGCAACCCAAAAAGTAGTTATGATTATTAACTTGAACATAAACCAAACTAGTAAATAAAAGATTATTAAAGGGGGTGTATATATAAAAGATGCATGCCCCTTTACATTTATTATTAACCTAACCTAATGTTAAGACTTTGGAACAAGTCTTAACAAACCCCCCATGATCCAAAGTCATTTCTTTGGACACATGCCAAGCATTTTTCTGAATTTTTTAAATTTGATTATGTCAAGGGGTTTTGTGAAAATGTCATCTATCTGGTCAGCAGTTGGGCAATAAATTGGATCGAGTGCTTTTCTTTGTCAGAAGCATTTGTAGATAGTGATCTTTGACATCCATTTGTCTATATTTTAGAGTTAATCTTCCTATGAATCATTCAATGATTTCATCCTCACGCCTCTCTGGCCATTTGTTCCTCAACAGACCTCTGCTCTGCTCCTTAGTGAATTTATATATTCATGCTTTTTGGGCATCTGTTCCTCAATAGACCTCTGCTCTACTCCTTGGCGAATTTATATAAACATCCTCACGATTTCACACTTCAAAAGGACAATTTGATCTTGCTTATATACAAGATAGTGATCAACAACCTCTTGAAAGTCAGCCAAACAAAACTCTATAGTCAGCCATATAATGATTTATTCTCTTTTGAAAACATAATTCACATTATAACTTATATAAAAGCTCACTCACATAGATCGGCCTAAGTGAAATGAAAGTGGAATAGACCAATCAATCATTAGAATACCTTTAGAAATACTTTCCAAACAAGTCCGTAGCGATTCTATTGAAGTCTGCAGTAATCTTAATGCAGTTCGTAGCAATTCTGATGCAATCCGTAGCACCCTTGATGCAGTTCTTAACATGCCTGATACAGTCCATAGCTGCTTGCAGAAGTTTTTTAACATCAATGACCATATACTTTATTGAATAGCAAACCCTTTGACATCAATGACAACATCTCAACAAAATGCTTTGGATGATCGACGTATTCTTGGTTTGAAAATAGGGCATTTAAGAGTACGACCTTGCAATTTAGCTAAACTTCATGTTTGGTGACTCGATAGTTTGCTTGGTCATCATCACACACCTTTTTCACTGCTACTTCCAACTTTTTCTTTGACTTTTGACTTGCTGACCATTGATTTGGTCAGCTTTTTAAGCTCAACCATTCGTTGTCATTCTCTTGATTGACCCATTGCCTATAGTCTATTTGCATTCGCATCGTTGAACATCAAATGCTGACTTTTTACTTAGTTGAATTTCACAAGACAACATGGCAACATTCTTCTTTTCCACCCAAGTTTGCATGTGTTTTTGGCACATTACTTGCCGACTGACGAGTGTTGACTTTATATTTGGTCATTCTTTGCTTGCTCAACAATTTGGTGGCTAAGTTAACAGTTCGGGTTCGAAGAATCGGGTTTGCCAGTATGGCAAAAAAAATTTTGCCTTGGGTACATGGGTTGGGCCATACAAAAAATAAATAAAAAATAAAAAAATAGAAATAATAACCTAATAAATAAGAAATTAGTGACATTTACCACATAATATACATATAAAAAATAAATTAACCTTAAAATACTAACTAAATGCCAAATATCATGTGATAATCATAAATATCGGTAAAAATTAATTATATCAAATTTAATATTCATAGTCATCTTGCATTTCATCGAGAGCATCAACATCGACATCATGATGTGGTTTATTAGAACCACAAGGACTAGCACTCCCTCCACTACTGCCACCCCCTCTAGCTAAGTTGTATTGCCAAAGCAGTGTCAAGGTCACCAAGGATTACAATGTTGCTTGATGAAGCTTCAACCCTAGAACAACGGAAGGTAAGTATGCAATGAAAAAATAAGAGGTAAGTGCTTTTGCTTTCATCATTGGTGTTCTTTTATCTTATGCTTTTGTGTTTCACTTAACTTGTGTTTTTATTGTTATTTTTAATTGTTACTTTATGTCAAAATTTGAGAAACAAATGACAAAAAAATTAAAAATAACATTTTTGGCTCATATTTTGCCTGGGTTCTTCTTGTGTCATATCGGGTTTGTTCTAGGTGACCTAGGTTTGCCTAGGTTCATCTGCAAAAGAACTCAGATGAACCCAAGTTGTTACAGGTTCGGGTATGTCCCCAGGGAGGGTTCTACTATTTTGGATGAATTGGTATCTTAGCTTGGTGGTATTTCACTTTTTTTGGTTGAGTCCCATCCTTGTCTCTTATTTATTCCACACCAATTGCACACTACTGATCAAACACAACCATTTTAATCACTCGATGACTCAACTCATATCTTACCAACTTACACATTGCCTCATTGTCATTTTGAAGTGTCCCACTGACCATCTAGTGACCAAACACATAGTCAATTTCATGTGATTAGTGACTTGAGGTATTCATTTGCAGGTCATACTCTACTCTTTTATCAAATGTTGTTGGCCTAGTGAGTATTGACCTACCAACCAAGTGCTTAGTTGCTTCTAGACAAAAAATTGCATTTGATAGGCATTGATTTTTTGCATTTGTGGCCAAAATGTATTTTATGCAATTAATGCTACCAAAAAAATGATTTATAAAGCTTGTGCTTTTCATGTGCCTTTCAATGTGGGATATTAACACGTGGCACTACTTTTTGTGAGGCCCCAATTTTCATAGTGTTAATTATGTTGGACCTTGTTGCTATCGTACGCGTCTTGCTATGACATGCTCTTTATGTTATGGAGACACGGGATTTTTATTGTTTCATTAATATTGAGACAATGAAACTTATGTTTTGAGTGATATTGATTGCATATTTGATTACTTTTCAATTACTAATTATCGATAATTTCATTTGATTATGGATATACATACTACATTATTGTATTAGTTGAACTAATATCGCTTATCATGTTATTTGAGATTACGAGTACATGATGTTAGCATGTTGTGATTACCTCGTGTGTATTGGAAATGTTGTGATTTGAATGTTCTACACATACAATTGCATTTTATTAGAAATCCCCTAATATGTTTATATTCAACAGTTTTGGCTACCTAGGGTAGTGCAATTTGATGTGTGAAATGATGTGAAGGAGATAAGGAAGGCCAAGTGAGGGAACAGAGACTACGCTGAGCATAAGTACACCATTGGTTTTAGTGGAGTAGAGACTCTTGACTCTTAGGTTATATTCTAACCCTTGGGTTATCATTTAATCTAGTTTTGAGTTTGAACCTCTTTGGCCCTCGTAGCACTATTCACACCCCTTAACATTTTTTCTTTCCCTCCTTACCCATACTTTAGATATTTGTTGAAACATCTAGAAGGTCATAAGGTTGAAAGAGAATCAACTTGTTGTCAACACTTGCAAAACTCGAATGGAAACTTCGACCCTTGTTTGCAAGTGGATGTAAAGTGTTTTAGAGGTGGTTGTGTATGCATTTAAGATCTCTCATGACCAAGGGATAGGTGAAAACTTTTGTGGAGTGTTGTTCAAGTCATGACAGTCCATCTGTGCATTTATGGCATGAGAAGTGAGATCATAAATAGGTATGTGCAAGTATTGCTTGCCAACATGGGTGTGTAGGGAGAGTTAATGCTAGAGAAGACTTTTTTGAGAGGGGCCAAAGAATAGGAAGGGACAAGTGTCATCTTCCTATTGGCTTTTTGGTTGGATTGTTTTTGTAATGTCCCCTTATAGGGCTAACGAAGAAAGTACAAAAAATCCACAAATCCCACTTCTCTTCAAACTAAAAAGTCACAATATTAAAAGGCCAAAATCTGAATAAATTGCTAGAAAGACTAGATTGCTGCCCTAAGTCAGCAATTTGGTAAAATATGTTTTTTCTACCCTTAAACAACTCCAAAAATAATGAAATTTGGTTTGCAAGTGTTAAATGAATATTCAGATCAGATTTTCCAATTAGTTTTGCCATATCATCAATTTTGGAATTTTTTGTAGAAACCCCTGTTTCTCTTGAATTCTGGAACTGTATATTTTTTTTGAGTATTTTTGTGTATTTTGATTTTTTTGGTGTTTTTGCATGAAAATTAAAAAAAGTGCGATTTTGCAAGATAAATTCAAATAAATAAATAAATAGCAGTATAATCTCTTAACTGGCTAATCAATGTTCTTATTATTCTTCCAGATGATTACAATATTAAATCTCTGTCATGCATATAAAATAATATGAAATATTGTTCAAAAACTTGATTTTTTTGCAAACCGTAGATCTGGTACGGCTGCAATAAATATCCTTTTCTCCGTGCTTTTGAAGGTACAGAAAGATGCTAGATGTCTAGGCGCCCAAAAGGGTATCAGCAGAATTGCCAAAAAGAAGGCGTTTTGCCCCAGGTGAGAAAAACACGCCCCTGCTGGTACTGTACGGCCTGTTGCAGAACCATACGGATTTCGTATGGCGGCAGTAAAAACAGTACGGCCTGGTACGGTTGTACTCTAGAACCCTAAAAAATTGTGCCACAACTGTGAATCTTGTTCTAGATAATTTATGGATAAAATAAATACCTGTGAACCCCTGTGATAACCTCTGTGTGAAGTTATCTCTCAAATCGGCAATAGATCCACTGATATCTCACAACCTCTGAATTGCACACACTGAAGTTGCACGTTCTTCAATGCAAATAGAATATTGAAAACCCTTGGCTCAGTCTTCTCAGAAAATACTTAACAAAAATTTGTCGTCAACATGAATGGCGCTCCACCCAATGAGAAACCCTTATATCTTCTAAAAGGTGCGCTTTCCATAATTAGGGTTTCACAATTAAAAATTAGGGTTTCTTTTTCTTTTAATTTTTCCCATAGTCTAAGACACAATTTTAATTATAAATTATAATTAAAACGGCCCCCGTCATAACGAGCGCCCCCTTGGGCCAAAACGACTTAGTCATAATTACGCCAAATAATTAATATTTAATTAAATCAATTAAATATTAATATCTCCCTCGATACATATCCGATTCTCGATCCGTCTGAAGCTAGCGAACAAGAGAGTGATTCCACACATGACCATACCAAAACAGGGGTGCTCCGCTGCGTGTCAAATATCCCTAAAAAATAGGAGCTCAGGGAAACGTGTCCGAAAGAGCCCGAACGAAAGCCAATTGGAAAAATTTTGCTAGTCGAAGCCAAGCCAAGCTCCATCATGACCCTCTATCCATCCTATCAGCCTACGAGGGTCACAATAATAGGCTAATCATCAGCTCTGCGAGATGTCAACTGGAAGGGGACATGACAGTCTGCCCCTCCTGAAATTGCTTGTCCTCAAGCAATCTCAACTCTGGATGCTGCAAAATATCCTCGCTCTCCCATGTAGCATCCTCCACTGGCAAATCTCTCCATTTTACCAAATATTCCCTGATAGTCTTCCTACGCAACTCTCTTTGTACTCCAGGATAGACTCAGGTACTAAAATCAACTTTCCCTCATCATCTAAGGGAGGTAAAACTGCAGAAGGTACGACACGGTGTCCCAACGCCTTTTTGAGGCGTGATACATGAAAAACATTGTGTACCCTGCTCTCTGTCGGAAGCTCTAGCTCATAAGCCACCTCTCCAACACGCCTCAGGATCCTGAAAGGACCGTAATAGTGTGGCTTAAGCTTCTCTACCCCACTCTCCCTAAGAGTAGACTGACGGTATGGCTGCAGCATAAGATAAACCATGTCACCCACATCAAAAGATCTCTCTGTCCTCTTCTGATCTGCGTACTGCTTTTGCTGATTTTGTGCCCTGGCAATATTCTCCTTGAGAGCCCTCATAGTATCCTGACTCTCCTACAACAAGTCTCCATCACTCGGCACTCTACTGTCATTCAGTAGCAAATCCAGAAAACTCGGTGCCTCATACCCGTACAACGCCATAAAAAGGGACATCTGTATGGTCATGTGGAAGGTCGTGTTATAGCAATACTCGCACAAATGAATCCACTTGATCCATGCCTTTTACTGCCCTGCAATATAGTTCCTGAGGTAACCTTCCACCCATTTATTCACTATCTCTGTCTGTCCATCGGTCTGCGGGTGGTAACTGGTGCTCGGCATAAGCTCGGTCCTACAAAGTCTGAACACCTCCTGCCAAAAGTGACTCAAGAACCGACTATCCCTGTCACTCACTATGCTCCGAGGCAACCCATGCAGTCTGAATACCTCTCAGAAGAAGACCTCTACTACCTGTGTAGCTGTGTAAGTAGTGGTAATCGGAAAGAAGTGGGCATACTTCGTTAACCGATCCACGACTACATATATGCAATCTCGTCCTTGGGCTTTAGGCAAGCCCGTAATAAAATCCATCGACAGGCATTCCCACTTCCTGTCAGGAATCGGAAGTGGCTGCAATAATCCTGTCAGGTACGTGTTCTCCTGCTTGTTCTGTTGACAAACAGGGCACTCACGCACATACTGAAGAACATCTGCCTTAAGTCCCTTCCATGTGAATCTCTCCCGAATCTGTCTATAGGTCTTGAAATACCCAGGATGTCCTGCAGTAGGTACATCATGAAACGCTTGCATGATAATGTTCTTCACCTCTGAACCTGGGATCAAATAAACCCTGTTCTTGTAAATGATTAAGTCATTCACAAGAGTATATCTAATATCAATCGTTGATCCCTCAACAATGCTGGATGCCCATGAATCCTTGGCATACTCTGCCACAATCATGTCTCCAGTCCTCTGTAATGTGAACCATAGTACTCAAATAAGGCCTGCATGAAAGAGCGTCGGCCACTACATTCTGGGTGCCCTTGATGAAAGAGATGTCAAAGTCATATGCCTGTAATTTGCTCACCCACTTCTGTTGACGATCATTGAGATCTCGCTGCCCCAAGAAATGCCTCAAGCTGTTGTGGTCTGTTTTGATGCAAAATTTGCTGCCAACAAGATATTGCCTAAATTTTGCCAAGGCATGCATTATAGCGAGCATCTCCTTATCATAAATGCTGTAAAGTCTCTCTGGCCCTCTGAGCTTACGGCTCTCATACACTATAGGGTGCTTGTCCTGCATAAGCACCGCTCCAATGCCCTCACCTGAAGCATCACACTGAAGCTCAAAAGGCTTCGAAAAATTAGGTAGTGCCAACACGAGGCACGTAGTCATCAACTCCTTAAACCGCACGAAACACTCCTGTGCCTCAGGTGTCCAACAAAATGCACCTTTTCTCAACAAATCTATCATAGGGGCTGCATGACGTGAATAACCATTCACGAATCTACGATAAAACCCACACAAACCTAGAAATCTCCGTAGCTGTGTCAGATTTGCCGGAATAGGCCAGTCAATAATAGCGCAGATCTTTTCAAGATCCATCCGCACTCCCTCTGCACTGATAATATGACCTAAGTATAGCAATTCGGTCATCCCCAAATCACATTTGGACTCCTTGGCGTACAAGGACTCCCTCTCCAAAATACTGAGCACGGTCTCCAGATGAGCCAAATGCTCCTGCCAAGTCCTGCTGTATATAAGAATGTCGTCGAAGAAAACAAGTACAAACCTCCTCAGCAGTGAATGGAACACTCTGTTCATGGTGGACTGAAATGTCGCTGGCGCATTGATGAGCCCAAATGGCATCACCACAAACTCATAGTGTCCACAATGACAATGGCAAGCAGTCTTCTCAATGTCCTGCTCACGCACCCTGATCTGATGATATCCTGACCTTAAGTCTATCTTCGTGAAGTAGCATGCACCATGGAGCTCATCAATAAGCTCATCGATACGAGGTATTGGATATCTGTTCTTAATAGTTCTCTTATTCAGGACTCTGTAGTCAATGCACATGCGTAGGGTGCCATCCTTCTTCACCAAAACAACTGAAGAAGCGAATGGTGATTTGCTAGGTCGAATGTGACCCATAGCAAGTAACTCCTTAATTGTTTTCTCGATCTCATCTTTTAACCGCTTAGGATGCCGATAAGGAGTAATCATAACGGGCTTAGCGCCCTCCTCAAGCTCAATAATGTGCTCAATGTCCCTGTCTGGAGGTCTCCTTAATGGAATATCACTGAATACCTTATCATGCTTGACTCTCAACTGTTGAATGTCAGGATACTCAACCTTCTGCTGTCCCTCCTGTATTGGTGCCAATGTGCACTCGGCTGCCCACTCTACCATGTCGTGTCGTATGAGCCTCTCCATCCGATGAAAATAAATAGTTTTGATGTTGTCGTCCCGTATTGCCTTAAGAATATGTGTCTTACCATCAACATCAAAACGAATCTCCATGTCCTTGAGGCGAAGAGTGACTTCCTCAAGGGAATGAATCCACTTCATGCCCAAGACTAAATCTATATCCCCCATGTTAACCACATAATAATCAGCCTTGAACTCATAGTTGTTCAAGCACAATGGGAGGTCTCTAATCATCCGCTCACACCTAAGAGTGTAACCGTCGGCCACCTTAACTCTAATGCCGTCAAACTCCTCGGTAATCAGTCCACGCTTCTCCACAAATCTAGCATCGATAAAATTATGTGTGGCTCCTGTGTCAAGAAGGGTGATGACCCTTTGTCCTGCGAAAACTCCACGGAGTCTGAATGAACCATCCTGCTGAATGCTAGATAGGTGTGCCTCTTGTATCTGAAACTCTGAATCTGCCTCTGCCTTAGGCTCTGAAGCCTCAGCCTCTGACTCCTCAGAACTCTCCTGATGTTCGGAATCTTCTGATTTCGAATCCTCATAATAAGCCCACATCACCCGATTTGCCTTGCCCTTAGGCCTCAAAGGACAATTGTGATTGGCATCATAGGGACCTTTGCAGTAGAAGCAAAGCTTCTTCCTGCGTAGATTGTTAAGAGCCTCTCGATCTAAAGGTAGTGCTGCTGGATTGGCCTTTGAATCGTTCTTAAAACCTGATTTATCTTTGTTAAAATCTGATCTTTCTCTATTTCTGTTGAAGCCCTTATTGCCCCTGAATGAAGAAGTACCTCTGGAGTTAAATTTACTGGATGGGGCTGCCATCTCCATACTACGCGCCTTCTTTATAGCTTCCTGTAACGAAGGAGGATCAAAGCCCTTGATCCAACCTCTCAATGGTTTTGTCAATCCCTCCATGAAGAGCACTACAAGTCGCCTCTCTGAAATGTCAAGAACCATAATTGATAACTTCTGGAAGTCACCAATGTAGGACTCTAGACTGCCACTCTGGCGCAACTGAGCCAACTCCCTAAAATAGGATTCCGGATCCTTCTTGTCAAAACGTTCCACCAGCGTATCAACAAACTCCTGATAAGATGTGATTCGATCATGCTGGAGTGTCACCATCCTGTGGTGCCACCAATCATGAGCTACCCCCTCAAGATGCAGTGTCACATATTTGATAGCATCTCTCTCAGCCATCGGACGCAACGTGAGAAATGTGTCTAGCTTACTAATCCAAGCCTGTGCTGTGACCTTGCCACTACCGTCGAACATCGCTAGTGTGAGCCTGCTCATAGCATGCTTCAAATCATTATTCTGGTGTCTAGGTCTCCAATCCTGTCGACCTCGGTTATGCTCTCTCCTCTGTGTGATGAATCGGTCAAAAGTAATCCTCTCTCTGACCTCAGGTGATAATAACTCCCACTCCTCATTCGCTGCCATAAGTGTGTCTGCAAACAACTCCTCATGCTCCTCACCTGCCATCACCTCATCGGCCTCTTGCCTCACAAAAGCAGGCCTAGTAGGCCTGTTTGTTGTCCGGGAAGCAATCCTAAGTGCTCTCTGTGACCCTGCATCACTTCTGTCATCGTCACGATGTCGTGACGGTCTCTTCGGATTACCCAATCTCTGCAGTGCTTCTGTCAACTGCTGTAATACTTCGTTAGACTGCCTTTGCCCTACTCGTAGATCTCTGAGAGCAAGTAAAACCTCTGTGTCGTCCTGATCCCTAGGATTATGAGGAATACCGGTCCTGTCAGCCATGTCTTCCGGCTGCCCACTCAAACCCTATTGCCTGTCAACCAAGGCTCTCCTGCGAGTATAATACCTGGGTGACCCAAACTCTTGTGGCTGCATAAGATTGCTAAACCCTCAGGATGGCAGGATTTAGCTTTGATACCACTGTAGAAACCCCTGTTTCCCCTGAATTCTGGAACTGTATATTTTTTTTGACTATTTTTGTGTATTTTGATTTTTTTTGTGTTTTTGCATGAAAAATAAAAAAAAAGTGCGATTTTGCAAGATAAATTCAAATAAATAAATAAATAGCAGTATAATCTCTTAACTGACTAATCAATGTTCTTATTATTCTTCCAGATGATTACAATATTAAATCTCTGTCATGCATATAAAATAATATGAAATATTGTTCAAAAACTTGATTTTTCCTGCAAACCCTAGATCTGGTACAGCTGGTACGGCTGCAATAAATATCTTTTTTTCCGTGCTTTTGAAGGTACAGAAAGATGCTAGATGTCTAGGCGCCCAAAAGGGTATCAACAGAATTGCCAAAAAGAAGGCGTTTTGCCCTAGGAGAGAAAAACACACCCCTGCTGGTATTGTACAGCCTGTTGCAGAATCGTACGGATTTCGTATGGCGGCAGTAAAAACAGTACAGCTTGGTACGGCTGTACTCCAAAACTCTAGAAAATTGCGCCACAACCGTGAATCTTGTTTTGGATAATTTTTGGATCAAACCCTGATGAAATAAATACCTGTGAACCCCTGTGATAACCTCTGTGTGAAGTTATCTCTCAAACCAGCAATAGATCAGCTGATATCTCACAACCTCCGAATTGCACACACTGAAGATTGCACATTCTTCAATGCAAATAGAATACTGGAAACCCTTGGCTCAGTCTTCTCAGAAAATACTTAGCAAAAAAATTTGTCTTCAACATGAATGGCGCTCCTCTCAATGAGAAACCCTTATATCCTCTAAAAGGTGCGCTTTCCCTAATTAGGGTTTCACAATTAAAAATTAGGGTTTTCTTTTTTTTTAATTTTTTCCATAGTTTAAGACAATTTTAATTATAAATTATAATTAAAACGGCCCCCTTCATAATGAGCGCCCCCTTGGGCCAAAACGCCTAAGTCATAATTACGCCAAATAATTAATATTTAATTAAATCAATTAAATATTAATATCTCCCTCGATACATATCCGATTCTCGATCCGTCTGAAGCTAGCGAACAAAAGAGTGATTCCACACATGACCATACCAAAACAAGTGTGCTCCACTGCGTGTCAAATATCCCTAAAAAATAGGAGCTCAAGCAAACGTGTCCGAAAGAGCCTGAACGAAAGCCAATTGGAAAAATTCTGCTAGTCGAAGCCAAGCCAAGCTCCATCATGACCCTCTATCCATCCTATCAGCCTACAAGGGTCGCAATAATAGGCTAATCATCAGCTCTGCGAGATGTCAATTGGAAGGGGACATGACATTTTTATAGGCAAAATACACAAGAAACTTATAAAATAAATTACTCCAAAAATAGGAAGAATTCAATGATCTTTATTGCAGAATTTTTTGAGCACAAAATGTCCACAAAAAGCGGAAAATATAATCACAAAGGTGACATCACCCTTAGGGAGTGTGACATTACACTCATAGAAGGGTTTGCTCCATCCTAGAGCCCTCACAAATGTTTTCAATGTGATCACTCGCTTTAGATTTGATGTCTTTGCTCACTTGCCTTACAAAAATATACCTAAAAATGCAAAAAAATTGGAAATACTTCTTCAAATCAACAACCTACAAAAAAGCAAAATGTTTTCAATGTGATTCTCAGGTGAAATCACTCTTCAATCAGCAACAACCTTAGGCATTCACATCCCAATCCTTCTTAAAAAATGAAGATTCAATATATCATATTAGCATATCCAAAATAGAAGCCCTCATGTCCATATATAGTCTTCAAAGTGGGGCGAACCACTTTTGGAGGCAAAATATATTTTTAATATCACTTAACCACTTTTCAAAATATCTTTCTTCTTTTATATTTCCTCCAAACCGACATTTACTCCTTTTCCCACTTATAATATTAAATTAATTGCTAAAACATAATTATCAATTAAAATTACTTTAAGGCAATAATTTAATAAATAATTAATTAATTTACCCAATTTACAAGAGTGATTAAATCACTTTTGGGCAAACAATTAATTAAAAAACCTTCTCCAAATATTATTCGAACTCTCAAATGCAATAGTGGTTAAAACCACTTTTATAGAATGTTTTAGTGGTAAAAACCATTTTTTAATAATATTCTATTAACTAACTAAAATTGCCTTATATGGTCAAATGATCAAAATCAATATTCTCCTCAATTTGAGCACTTTTCAAACTTAGTGATTGATCTTCGATGTCTACTTCATATAAGGGATTTATGTACTCTTTACAGAGGTGAATTTTACTATTTCTACTTCTTGGAAAGGAGTTACTGTAACATCAAATAAAGGATTTAGGTATTCTTTGTTGAAAGTGGTGGCCTTTACGTGTGCATCATTTCTCACATTGAATTTCATATCTTCCACTTGCATGGTGATTTTTTATTGATTTTGTTCAATGACCTCCATCTGAGCAGTTTCTTGTGACTTGGCTTCCTGTTTTTCTTCTCTTTCTATAAACTCCTGCATTCCTATGTCTTCCTCTTGTGGTTCTGATGTATCCAACATTTTCCCTGTCTATGGTCTTCTTCTCTATCTGATTGTTATCACTCTAGAGTGCACCCTGCTTGAAGATGTGCAAAGCACACCTTCACTCCAACGGATACAATTGGAACTTCTCAGAGCATGGGTGACTCTGTGTTGAGAAGAACCTCCAGAGAGGGAGGAAAGGGAGAAGGAAACTGAAAAGGGAAATATAATTAAAAGGGGGTGATACACCTGAATTGTCAAAACCCTCTGAAGTTGTTGAAATCAATGCACACATGATCAAATGAAATCTATAATTCTGTTCTTAAGCATAAATATTTCAGATGAAGGGTTGGAAACCTCTTCAAATGACTTGCAAAAGGGTGAGAAAGGAAGAGATAGGTGAGGAAGGGACCTACAAAAGGAGGTAAATCTCACTTATACGCTGATGCACAATCAGATTACACACTATCCCCTGTCAAAACTCAGATTCAGAGTAATAACTTCTTTATTGATGATTGGTCTAGCTTACAATTTCTTTTTTTCAACTTTTCGGGCTCCTTTCCATGGCTTAATTCAGCCAATAAATAGACTTTATTTAAAAATCTAAAAATAGCCTATGTGGAGCGTTAGTCTTGGTTAAATAACTCAAGACTTGACCTCTTTTTACAATATTCAGAATATTCAATAAAATCCTTTGTTTTACAAAAATGTGTGCCTTTTCAAACATTGGCGTAGAAAATAAGTGGTAGGCCAAGTTTGAAAGATTAATATTAAAATAAACAATACATTAACCAAAATCTTCAAACATGCATGACCAAGGCTGGCGTAGAGGTGTGGACAGTGGGCCTATTGAAAGTCAACTTCTCCTTTGCATGGAAGATTATGCCAAAATTTCTAAATAAAGAACTCCATGTAGATCAGTTTGAAAACTGAGCTGGAGGTTGAGTTGTTCTCGTTTGCATAAAAAACAAGGAAGATGTGCAACGAATTTGTCCAGTCAACTCCACTTGGACTGCTAGATCGTCGAGAGCCTTGTAACGTGAGAAGAATGCCAAAATTAGAAGTCAAGCTTGAGCTGAGCTAGAAGATGAGCTGGAACATTTGGATGCATATGGTTGACTAGTCAAACTGTGGAGAAGCGTGACTTTAACAACCAGTCAACTGAAGATTTGACCAATCCGCTGAAAATAGCCTTTGCTTTGTAAAATATTCCACATTAACTTCGTCATTTGCATTTATTTCTTCGGACTTATCTGCTCTCGGTTCCCTTGTTCTGTGCATACATTTCCCTCGGATTTTATCAATTTATGGCTTTTAATTACGTGGACTTTATCTTTCCTTCAGTGACCTTTCTGTGTATTTCCTTTCATTCTCTTGGGGTTCTTTTTCTGCGGACTTGAACTATTCTTTCGGATTATCTTGCTTTCAACTTCCCACGGACAAAAAGTCTGCGGGAATTATCTAAGGCTTATCCTTTTGCACAGTCAAATTTCCCTTAGACTTTCCTCGGGATTATTTCCCTAAGCCTTTGTCTATTCCCTTTGCTTGTATTTTATTCCTTCGGGTTTATTGTCATCTCCCTTGGCTTTTATTCTTTCGGATATTCTGCTTTGTTCCTTGGTCTTTGCACAGTCAATTTCCCGCAGACAAAATGTCCGCGGGGATTGTCTCTGGACTTTGTCTATGTCTAGTCTTCATTTCTTTCAGATTATCTGTTTGTCTGCGGGAATTGTCTCTGGACTTTGTCTATGTCTAGTCTTCATTTCTTTCGGATTATCTATCTTCCCCTTTCTTTCGGATTTTTTGCTTTGTCTATGTCTTCTGAAGGAATCCTTCGGACATTTTGTCCGAAGGATATCCTTCCACAAAATAGCCCTTCGAAAATTCTGTCATGGTCCTCCAACCCTTAGGATTTCTTGTATTGGTCCTTTTCGAACTTGAAGTGTACCTTCCCGAAGGGTAGGTGCCCTTAGGGATTTTTGAAAACGTACCTTCCAATCTTGAAAAGAGCCTTTTCGAAGGGTAGGTGTCCTTCGGAATTCTTGTGAACGACCCTTCCAAAGGGCACATGCCCTTTGAAATTTCTGTAAGGGTTCTTTTTGCCCTGTGGAGTGCCCCTTTCTTTTCTTGAGATGTCTTTTCCGAATGGCAACTCCCATGAAACTTGTAAAATGATCTTTTCCGAAGGGCAAGTGCCCTTCAGAAAAGTTGAAGAGTCCTTTTTCTTTGAGAAACGCCCTTCGGACTTGTGCAAAATGTCCTTCAGATTGCCAAGTGGCCCGTTGGGTTTTATGAACAGGACTCTTTTGAAAGAAAGGGCCTTTCGATATTTTTGCAAGGTGTCCCTTTCTTCGGACTTTTCTTCTTTTTGTCAGGGCTTTTGTTCTGCATGATTTGTCTCCTTCCCATTGTCCCTTGGAATAGTTTGCACCTTGTCCCTTGGAATAGGTATCTTTAGCCGTAATTGCCTGTCCTTAATATTTTGTAAGGTGTAACACACTTAACCCGAAAGAAATATTTTGAACCTGCTATAGGTACCTTGTCTTTGAACGAAATTGACTGTGTAGCATTGTTGTAGGTACTCTTTGTTCATGCTTTTAGACCACTACTCACCATGGCTGCATTTGATAATTTTACTGTGCACATATCACCTTATTCATGCCTTTAGACTATAGATTGACCAGTTGAAAAGGGGATTAGACCGTTCTGGGACATCATGACCAAAACTTAATTGTTGTAACATTGTTGTAGGTGTCCACTTGACTGTGCTTGATGCCCTTGAAGATCTACAAACACCTTTATCAATACTTATGACCCTTTGATCATGTTTTGGCTCCTTAATCAATTTGATCAACTATACAGAGAATTTGACCATTCTAGAGAAAGTTTTGAATAGTAGGGGTAGTGATTTGGCCTTGACAAGCCAAATTACTAACAATGACAACATGTCCTAATAGTGTACTTGTCCACTTCTTGTCTTCATCAATTTCATGAACTCTGGAAAAATATTTCTTTCCGAATCTCTGCTGGAAGAGCTCTATATTCAACATAATTGGAAATAACATATCTACCCTAGTTATTTCCTCTGACAATAATGCCATGATTCACAGGCTAGCATAATCATGCAATAATGTTAACTTCCTAGCAGGGTAGCAGTAGGCTAACAAGATTAGGGTCTGATACCATTGTATTGTCCCTTTTTGGACAAATATGAAAAATTTTGGATTTTTCGTGAAACTCTTATTTTGTTGTTCAATTCAAATCTGGGATTTTACCCAATACCAGATAATAACACAAAGCAAACTAATAATCAAAAATTAATTTGAGTCTTTATTCAATACTGGAAGGTACAAACAACACGATAATGATTAAATATTGAATGTCCCCTGATAACCCACAAACTTTAACTTGAAATAGACCCACAATTCAGACTTCCGTTGGTACGACAACAATGACAAAGGTACAGCGGCAGTGATGAAGGGTACGATAGCTTGTATCACCTACAATACTAAACTATAGCAGTCGCCAACCTCACACAAGGTTCTACAGATGGTATGGCAGCCCCTAAAATACTTCTAGCTATACACAAACTCCAACGCAACACTGAATATCCTCACAGCAGATCATCCAACAGTACGTCAACCAATTAATGATGGTACAATAGGCTCTAATCAGCAAACCAATTAATTCTGATCCCTAACAAGGTACAACTAACAAGGTATAGCAGACCCTAACCAACAAATAACCCTCACACGATTCACTATAGCTAATGGCAAGGTAAAAATCATTGTAGCGATCGTATGGAGTATTGTAGCAGTTGTACAGAGCACTGTACAGCCGTATGGAGTACTGTAGTAGGCTTAAAATATTCAAACATCTTCGATAGCTTCACCAAAACCTCACAAACCAACACTTAGAAATACTCTGCAACTATTCAGGATGGGAGTGTTTTCATCCTCGGATGAAGAAGTTGAACTCAGAAGCCCAAGCTCTGGAAAAGGGTTTTGTTTTCAATAATGAATAATGATTTATTTTCATCCAACCCTTTTAGTAATTATCCTTTCCACCAAAACCCTAAAAAGCAATGGTTTATCTTCTATTTTGACGTTGACATACTTTTATTTTAATAAAACCATCTTTACATTGCTTTTAGCCCAATTAATAATCAATACTTTATGGCTCACTTTAATAATAATGATTGTCATTTTTCCCATGTTAGTAAATAAAATTATTTTAGGACAACTTCAAACACTAATAGTAAATTATTCTTTTCTTTATTTGAAAAGGGGGACATGACATCCACGGTCCTCCTCCCACCTCCATAGCATGGAAAGTAGAAATTCTCGTCCACAATGGGCGAGTGAGGAGACTTGATACATTTTAGTTCATTTGTGGCTGCTTTGAATATTTAGACCTCTTATTAAGAAGGTTGTTCATTGATGTATTGTGTTTTGTGTTTTGGGTGAGCTTGGAAACCTGTTGTTACAAGGGAGTGAAGTTGAGACATAGTTTTCCTAGGTGAATGTGTTGCCTTGATAGTACCCACCTACTTGCGTACCTATATCATTGCCTTCAACCTCTAATGTTACCTATGTTTAGAGATGGGAGTCCTACGCTCGAGGGTGCCTAGGGCAGCCGCTTGGTGATGGCAATAGGATGGGAGGCAAGCCCCCTCCTTGACTTGGCTTCACGGATTCACTTGGAGCTTACATGGAGTCTTCTTCTACCTTTTTCTGGTCTTGCTATGTAAATGATGACCAAAAATATATTGGCTGTAATTTATTCCAATTATTGCAATATTATTTTGTTATTCATGTGAACAAAAATAAAGAATTACTATATAATGAGTAGAAGCTCTAATGCTCTCACTCTCGTCGAGGAATGGTTGAATGAAGCAAGAATGAAATGTAATGATAATTTTTATGGTTGAAAACAAATTGCTAAGAGTGTATGGATAATTTAATTCCTTGTAGTTTTACAATTTATCAGAAACAAAATGATAATTTCTTTCCAAAATTTTGTATTTACTGATTTTGTTAAAGCCCAAGAAGGGCTAGAAGCACTTAGACAAATTGTTATGTAATTCAAAGTGACCCAATTTCTTCCAATTTTCATTGTATTGTAAAATACACTTAATCAAGATCCTAACACAATTTACGGTTTATTTTTAGATGACATGGTTAATTTTCTATGAATTTTCAAAGTCTGGTTGCTAGAATTGCCTAGATCTCCTTTGTAATTCACTCATGCTTCACACAATTTTTGTTCACACAAAACAAGGCATAAAAGTGCCCAAAATAATTTTATGTTAAAATTAATAATTTTTGAGACATGTTGCCTTTTGTTTTGTATTTTTAGCCCCTTCGGTTTGTTCGTAGTGATTTTTTGAAGTTTGTTTATTTGTAGGGTAAATTGTTTAATTCACAAGCCCTTTGGAAGTGTATTGTCCCAATTTTGTAGGGCAATTGACTATTTAGCCGATGATCACCAATGTGACTGCACGACGAATTGGGAAGCCCCTAAGGGGCCAACACGATTGTTATTGGTGGTTACTGCCAAGTCACTTTGTGGTAGTGGTTAGGGGTAAACCGTGTGGATAATAAGCCATGCAGTGAAACCCCTCACTGCAGGGTTGGCCATGTGGCAGTCAACTAATGTTGACTACCACCTAACCATTCCATAGCAATTAGACAATATATATTATAAATTATTTTTTTATATGGAAATCTTATTTTTATTTAAACTATATGTTCTAATGTTTTGCCCATTCAGTGTTAAACTAAACCCAAAGCTTTTGCTTATAAAATATACCTATTTTGCGGAGTCGATTGTGGAGACCAAGAGACTTGGAGGCAGGGGAACCCAAAAGGGACCCCCCTCAATTTTTCGTTCTCTTCCGCACAAAAGAAGTTTCAGAACATGGAAATATACCATTCTCAAAATATACTACTTTTGTCCTATGGAGGTCAATATAGACTTTTTTGATGTTTGTGGGCTCTTGGAAGCCCCATGATAGGTGGATCTGAAAGGGAACCCCCCTTTTTTTGCTTCCATTCTACATGAATTGCAAATATGAGGTTTGAATGGAAAATGGAAGGTACTTTCTTCTTTGACCTAGTTGGTGGCCATTAATGGTTGTCGTGGAGCTTGATGCTCCCAAAGACATTTTTGGAAACCATGGGAGCTTGAAACCAGCTAGAAACTTTCCATAAGATGGGTGGCTACAAAGTCAGAACAAGCACACATGTATCGAAGAAAAATTGCAAATGGGTTAAAATGGGAAAAAGACCAAAAACTTGGAGACTCCATTAATGGCAGTCGTCCAACGCTAAGGAAGGAGAGGAGGGATGACTATGGACAAGTCATCCTCCAAAACCTCCTTCCTCTCCAAAATCTGAGATTGTAACTTAATGATTGTTTGAAGCCTTTGTTGACCTTCCTAAGGATTTCTAGGGCTTCCTGACCTTTGACCAAATCAGATAGTCAAGGTTGAATCAATCCAACAACTGAGATGGAGTGCTCCATCCTCAGGGAGTTAAGTAGTGACACTTTGGACCCTTTTTGAGGTTGTATGAACAGTATGTTCGCCTTGCTAAGCACTTTTCTCTAAAGTTAAGTCCACTTGAAATTAATTTCAAATTGCGACTTTAGGGGTAAACCGAGCCCTATGATTAGCCGGAATCGCTTGGGGTCCTCCTTGAATCCAATTGATAGTTTGGATGTATCATTTGAGCCTGTGGTGGCTCAAATCCACCTCTTTTTAGTCGAGCGTCCTTCATAGACCTTGGGGTTGTGGGTCCCGCCAGGCTTGCTTGGAGATTTGTAAGTTTTTTTGGGAGCTTGTAGGTTGTCTAGAGCAAATGAGACCAGCATGAGTGCATGACCGTGAGGCCACTAGCGTATTGCCATCCATGTCATTTAGGCATGCAAGATTCTTTGAAGCATTACGCGTCTCGTGTCACAAAGATAGCTACCCAATGGGCAATGAAGTTGTGTAGAATGTGTATTGCATATTCTATAAAAACAATTGCCCCATTTTTGTGTGGTTTCAGTAATGTGAAATTTGGGCATGACACTTTTTCAAATTGCCTTTTCCTTCATACCAGGGTTTGTGATTGTAATCGTGACCCAGCTGCCAATGAGCTATTGGAGGCCTTTTGTGTAGATACTAAGCACTCCAATGAATTTAACCTTCTGATAGTCAACTACTATGCCTCACCCATTTTGAGGAATGAGCACACACTGTCAGGTAAGATCAGACCACAAATTACATGAATATTTCACCTGGATGTGCACAAGTGTATTGGACTACGGGACTTTGGAATTGGGGCTCATCTAAATCAAAACTGAAAGAACATAACAAATGATATAATGATTGTGTATTAATGGGTTGGCTCATGATTTTAAACAATGTTTAAAATTTGGAGGCGAAAACAGTCATCAATGAGTGCCCATTATTTGAAAATATGTTAAGCCAATATTGGAAAATAGCAATAATTCTCTTTCTTACACTTACCAGGAAAAAAGATATCCTTGACATTGTAGGCATAAGCATATTCATTGTAATTGGCACCTATGCATCTCTAACATCTGTTCCATTCAAATTTTGGCATTGATTTGCATATTCTATTAAGTTGTGATACTTTTGTGTTCTTTAGTTGAACTGGTTAAATCAGAAGTCAGCTTGTGCCACTTTAAACTGCACAGAATTTGGTTTTATGGACAATTTCACATAGGCTGTTTATTATATAGCCTTGAGATGCTTTTAGCAATGATTCGTTTTCAGTTTAAATCTTAATGTCTTGAGCCAAGAAATCGTTCAACTTCATGCCATTCTTGAATTTTACTTTACATACAACATTAAATTTCTGAGCATATCCTTACTGGGAATTGCACTTGAATTTGTAGTGGACGTCGTGAATTCGGTGATTATAGTGTTTACAATCCTTCCAAGAGAAATGTGTTGAGTTAAGAAAATCGAAAATCTGTCAGGTATGTTAACGAATTGCATGAAATTGATTTTCTGACAAATACATAACTAGCAAGTGATCGTTGCTTTGTTCTCTATGCAGGTATGACTTTGTTGTTGGTTATGGATACAAGAATATAACACTGAAGCTAGATGTGCAATGATAGTTCATGCAAACATCAATAAGTTGAAATATCCATTGCCAGTATCCTCAATTTTGTTAGAAATGAAAATAAGTGTGATATTTGTTGTAATTAATCTCTTGCCCAGATTGAAAACTCTGATGGTGCTTCAGTTTTGAATGAGAAAGATTCCACTATTTTGCTCTCAATACCATATGCTGTACAATAAGGATAGTGCAGGTTGTTTTTTACCTTAAGAAAAAGTGGTTACATGAAATACGGGCTTCATTTGATGCTAATTTATGTGGAGGACTCTATGCTTCCTACTACATTATGAGTTTCCTTCTATGATTGTTGAAAATATCAAATCCCTACTCCATCTTGCATATAATCTTCATTCGGAAAGAAAATTAAATTAGAAGGTATATAAAATTAAACTAATTATTTAGTTTTCTGTTCCTCAAAATGTTCAAAGTACAAAGCTGACATTAGATTTACTGGATGAAGCTTCATATGATTGAGATATCCAGTTTGTTTCTTGGTATTTGGATTCTGACCCTTTTATACTTATCATTGAACTACCATAGAAACTTTTCAACGGTTTGGAAATGGAGGACAACTTGCTTTCATATTCTTTAGGGCCTTCCCTCTGCAAATACCATCTAACGGTTGGCGATGATCATATTTCTGAGATCAAATGAATATCCCATGTGTGTTATATAGAGCTTTCCTTAAATTATCTAAAATATATTTATCTGGGTGTTATATAGAAAGTGAAACGATATCATGTTAATATATTACTCGGAGTCTTTTACTGAAATGCTAGCAACTATTTACAAAGGAACCGGTTGAGGTTTTCATATTGACACGACTCCCACAAGTTCTCAAATTAGAGTAGAATCTACAAAGTTGCTTCTAGGTAGGTTAGTTCTTCTCGGTAAGCTTGTGAGTGTTGGGGACCATCATATTCTGAAATCAGCGATTTTGATGCCTTAATCATTATCAAAAAGGAAAGAAAACAAAAAGGGTGTAAAGGAGATGACATGTTTGGAACAATAAATTTGCAAAAGAATTTGAAAATGGCAGAGATAAAATAGAACGGCAAAATTAGAAGTTGCAACAAAGAGGGGTTACAAAAACAAGGATCATTGCATATAAGTAAATAGATAGCCGAACGAAGAAAGATCTAAAAATTTATATCTGTTGCCAGCCTTAGACATCACACAAGTATAAACACCAAGACACAAAAGAATAAACAATGCATTTCATCATGAAAGCTTATTAGTGGATGAAGCTTGGTGCAACATCTAGTCATCAAATATTTTTTTGAGCAATACTTCTACAGGATGTTCATGAAGAGATTTGATTCATTTCTATAATTTACTTTGATATAGCAGTCATGGACATATCATTCATTCTTCAACAAGATTCTAGTGAAAATATTACAGAGCACAAAATCTATACCAATTAAGAGGGTGTTATAAATATGCAGAATATGGACATACATAAAATTAAATTTTGGGCATCAGAATGAACATTATGAACAAATAATTTTGAATCCATAATATAATCCACGAGTCGTGTTTCAGAATTCAATCTGATGGTTAAAAATCTTGTCTAACTTGCAACTGCATTATTTTAAAATTTCTTCCCCTTCAACATCTAATCCTCTGGAGAAAAAAAAAACAAAAACAAAAAAAACTCAAAGACTATTCCCACTCATGTGAAACTATTATCCTATTTGGCAAATGCTCATATTAGACAATCCCATGTATCACCCTGAATGGCAAACTAATGCATCTTCTTCAACTTCACTGTGCTTAGTGGTTATTCAACTTCAATTAGAGTAGGGAATTTCAGTTTATATCTTAGGTAATGACAACATTTGAGATCATTCCAAGAAGGTTTACAAATATTTAAAATGTGAAACTATTATCCTATTTGGAAAATGCTCATTTTAGACAATCCCATGTATTGTCCTGAATGGCAAACTAATGCATCTTCTTCAACTTCACTGTGTTTAGTGGTTGTTCAGCTTCAATTAGAGTAGGGAGTTTCAGTTTATATCTTAGGTAATGACAACATATGAGATCATTCCAAGAAGGTTTCCAAAGATTTCAAATGTGTCATTCTATAATATACTTGACCTGTTTTTTGGTTGTACAATAATAAAATTTGTCGGTAAACTTTAAGTTACAGTTTGCTTATATTTAATGTGTTGTGATACGTACCTAGCTCACACAAGATGTGAACAAGGATCACAAATTGCATATGTACTCATCCATTTGTCAATCTTACACAATTGATTAAAGCCACCATTCCGATTGTATTCTTCTGTCGAATTTTGATATACATACTCTTCTACTAAGAATCATGCAAATATTTATTCCTCTAATCCCTTCTTGAATTACGTATTTTCTAGAAAGCCTTAATTCATGGAAGGTATCTTTGTTCTTAATTTTATTACTCTTTATAATATTCTGCATTTTCCATCTATATTTTGAGGCTCTTGATTTTTAAAAACACGTTCTTATTTTCCTAGTATAAATGAATTAGTCTGCAATTTTCTTGGCAGTGGTTTTTAAAGGTTCCCAACCAGATTCTGATGTCCTAAAAACAAATACATGCGGGTAAAACTAAAACCTAAGCTGTGACATTCAGGTTTAAGTTTGGTTTATATTTGATGACGATAAGTTTGAACAATAATTTTTTTTAATTATTTAAAAAAAATTAAATACATGAATATATCAAAATAAATAAACACTTTTAAATAGCTTTAAAATAGAGTATAAACTTGTCAAAAACAATTGAACTTGATAAACCAATCAAAATTTATTAAACTTTTTTTATATATTAAAGGAGGGAATGCGGGCCCTCGCCTGAGCTTAATCCAGATTATCTATAGATTAAACAATTGATAATCTTGGGAATGTTGCAAAAAAGATACCAACCGACAAATTGCAACAATTGTTGCCTAAGTCTAAAAGCAAGTCAGCGAAAAAACACCAAAAGATAAAGAAAGTAAAACTAGAGTTTGAAACTAAACTATAACATAAAGAAACTACTGCAATCCCAACTAAAAACTCTGTCGAACTAAGACAAAAAAAAGCAAAGTGTCTGATTTTCAGTCTTTTAAGTAGGAATGATTTAAACAACCTAGAGAGCTTCGCTGTTTGGTATCAGAATGCATTTTGTAGAGACCCCAAAAATTGGACTCCAACTTTTTAAATTTGTTTTTCAACTAATCATGTTATTTTTTGCGTGGTATGCAATTTAACCTTGCTATTGTTAAAATTCAAATTATTTAAGTTTGTGCACTTAACATAATGACTTGGTCTAATGTGATCATATTCATAAAATTTGTGGCACATTGTCTTTATGTTGATTAACCATATAGTCTTTTCATTGGACTAGAATGACCAATCCTACCACTTGTAATGTTTTATTCAATTAACATTTTTAATTGTTTGTGACCATGACCTAGTTCTAATTTGTAATGCATTCAAATTGATCTTTTCATTGGACTAGAATGACCAATCCTACTACCACTAGTAATTTTTTCTTCAATTGACACTTTTAATTGCTTGTGACCATAGCCTAGTTCCTTTTTATAATGCATTCAAATTGATCTATGTGATGCATTTAACCTTGCCATATGACATTGCATTTATTTCATTGTGATGCCATAATGTGAGAGACATAAATTGCCCCTGGCTTTCACATCTTAGTTTAAAAGATGGAAAGAAATTTTAGCTGCATTGGCTCTCAAACTATCATCCACATATAGGATTCAACTATAATAGGTGATAATTTGTTATAGAATTTTGAAGTTACATTGAAGGAACTTTTGATAGTAAGAGCTTCTTGCTTCAATTGTCTAAAACTCAGATTTGGAAGCTTATGTTAGTATTTGTTCTCCTTGCAAATCCATTATCCCATCTGGCTTTTCATCCAAGGGGCACTGTATGAAGGAAGAGCTCCATAATAGACATTGTTAAGCTAACCATCAGAGAGAGATGATGGGATTTGTCAGATCTCAGACTTGCTCCTACCAATTCTTGTGGCTTTCATATTTATTTTCCACACAATTTTCTATTCCATACTAAACAGCTTCCTTGGCCAAAATTGCTTTGGTTGGAATTTGACAGAGGGCTGATCACAAACATGTGTAAACAACCATCGCCCGAAAACACAGTCCATTATCGTGGTTATGAGAAATGATGCAACACATATCTGTAGGATCTATTCGGTATACCAGAACCACATAAAGCAAGCTTCTTTGCCAAGAAACACAATACTCAAGCTATGAAAAAGCCAAATAACTATTGCTTCAAATATCTTATTACAATCCTGGAATATCACTACTTGTTATTCTTACATATGCACTACAAGAGTGCCAAATATATAGGAGAGAGAGAGAGGGCTTGGACAACTCATAGTTGGTTATAACAACCTCATAGGGAAATGTCCAAGCCATATGCATACACCAAATACGAAGTGATCACAAGATTAATAACTAGACACATGCACACAATTAATGTCCTCCAAGGACAACTTCCTTCACCCCCAGCATTGCTTGCAACTAAATTTAATGAGGAGAAACCAAGGGCTTAGTGAAGATGTCAACAACCTACTCAATTGTAGCCATGAACTACAAAGAAATGATGCCATCTTGAATAAGATGTCTAATGAAGTGCATGTGAATCTTAATATGTTTGGTTCATTGATACTCAACATGATTGCATGAAATAGCAATCACACTTTGGTTGTCACACCAAAGAATAGTAGGACCCTATTGTGTGAAGCCAAACTCTCCGAGAAACCGTCGAAGCCAATGTGTCTCCTGACTAGGTTTAACAACACCTATGTATTCAACCTCAGTAGAGGACAAGGCAATAGTTGTATGCTTTTTGCAAGCCCATGCAACTGGACCAGAACCAAGGTTGTATACAAATCCACAGTGGACTTGCGAGTATCAACATCATCAGTGCCATTTGAATTAGTATAGTTTGTAAGCTATGGAGAGTTATGTGGTGTGTATTGTATACGAAATAGCAGTCGCATTTTGGTTGTCACACCAAAGAATAGGACCCTATTTTGTGAAGCCAAACTCTCTGAGAAACTATCGAAGCCAAAGTGTCTCCTGACTAGCTTTAACAACACCTATGTATTCAGCCTCAGTAGAGGACAAGGCAATAGTTGTATGCTTTTTGCAAGCCCATGCAACTGGACCAGAACCAAGGTTGTATACAAATCCACAAGTGGACTTGCAAGTATCATCATCATCAGCCCCATCTGAATTAGTATAGTTCGTAAGCTATGGAGAGTTATGTGGTGTGTATTGTATACGAAAGTGTGTGGTGCCTTGAATGTAGCGCAAAATGTGTTTCGTTGCTTGTCAATGACTCTCATGAGGTTCATGTAAAAAATGAGAGACAAGGTTCACATCGAAATTGATATCAAGACGAGTGTGTGTCAAGTATAAAAGACTACCTACAAGTTGTTGATACAAAGTCAAATCAACAAGAGGAGTCATACAAGTATTAAACAAAACAACCCCTGACTAATATGGAGTGGGAGCACGTGCAGTTACAATCAGCGATGCCAAATCGATGAAGAATATTTGTAGCATACTTCTGTTTCCCAATAGAGATATCCTCAAAACACTGATGAACCTATATGCCACGAAAATAATGCAAAAGTCCCAGAGTTGTCATGTCAAATCTATTTGCAAACTTTTCCTTAATGTTCTAGATCAAAGAGTCTAAACTACTAGTGAGGATGAGGTCATCAACATACAAAACCAAATCAAAATATCCTCACCATGCTTCAGGGTGTACATATTGTGATCTAACTCACAATGATAGAAACCAAAAAACTATCCATTTTCTCGTACCAAGCTCTAGGAGCTTGTCTAAGGCCATAAAGAGAATGGAGTCTGCAAACCACTGACGAGTCTTGCACAAACCCCTAACGCTATTCCATATAGGTCTCTTATTGGAGATTGCTATGCAATAATGCACTCTTCACAACCATTTGATGAACCAATCAATGTTGTGAAGCAACAAGTGAAAGTACAAGCCTAACTGAATCCATCTTAGCTACAGGGGCAAAGGTTTTAGAGTAATCTACCCCTTCAACCTGTGAAAAAACCTTAGCTACAAGTCAAGCTTTGTACTTATAAACCCATTTACATTTTACAAGTTTTCTTCTCTTAGGAAGAGGGACAAGTTCCCATGCGTTATTCTTCATCAACGAAGAATATTCCTTATGCATGGCAACATCCCACTCAGGGTGACCTGTTGCCTCGGAAAACAACACTCGATCATCTATAATGGCATGACCCAAAAGAGCAACATCAAAGGTCTGTGAGCGAGTGCGGTCAGTATTAGATGGATCGCCAATCAAAAAACATGTTGCTTGTAGAGTGCTATGTGCCCACTTGGGCATGGACTATGAAGGAGGTGGTTGAACAGGAGCAATAACATCCTCATCATCAACAACAGGAGGAAGTAGGTCTTCACAAACAACTGTAGGAGGAGATGAAGAAGAGCTAGATGTGGACTATGGGTGGAGTAGGATGCTCATCAACTCATACATCCTATTGAAAAACAACATCTTTTGTTACAGGATCAGGAAGTTGATCAGCGTTTACATCTTCACAATAGCCAACAAAAATGAGTGGTTGGCTCTTCTTCTCTAAAGATTTATGCTTTTCATTTGAAACAAATGCCATGCCATACTTTTGAAAACACAAAAATCTGAAATATTAGGCTTGATGCCTGACCATGCTTCCTCAAGTGTCATATTCTTCACAACTTTGTGTGGCATGCAGTTTTGGATGTAATTCGCACAATTAACTGCCTTTGCCCAATATTGTGGTCCTAATTTTTTAGAACACATACAATTTGCCATCTCTTTTGGTGTTCTATTCTTCCACTCATCTACGCCATTCTGTTGTGGAGTGGATGGCATAGTGAACTGATGTTGGATGCCATGCTTGATACAAAAATATAGGATGGCATTATTGTCATATTCCCCCTCCCCCCCATTGTCAATGCGTATCTTCTTAAGTGGAAGAGATGATTGTTTTCTACAAAGGCTTTAAAAGCCTTAAAGGTCTCAAAAACTTCACTTTTCTACTTGAGAAAATAAACCAAAGTTCCTCTAGTGTGGTCATCAATGAATGTGAGTGCATAATTGGCTCCTGACTCCCGAGAAGGAGCAAGTTGGAAAAGATATCAAATCACTATGAATGAACTCTAAAGGTGCATGTCCATGTGTGGCTTTACCTACTAGAAATGGACCTTGATGTTGTTTTCAACTAGACATCCAGAACACACTCCATCAATACAAGAGACCTTTGGAAGGCCATTTAAAATATTTTTGGCACTCATTTGCTACATGTATGTATAATTCAAGGGCCCTAGCCTCTCATGCCACAATTTGCTCACTGATTTACCATGAGCAACACGAGATGAACTAGAAGAAGACTTGAACCTATCAAAAGTGTATAGCCTTTGATTATGATTCACTACCCCTGTAACTACTATCTCTTTAGGATCTTTACATTCTCTTATTACAACATCATGTGGAGTGAACTCCACAATTTTGCCAATACTATAATTACAAATTCGATACACAAAAAGAAGATTAGAAGATATTTTGGGTATAATTAAGATATTATTAATGCATCCATCATGCATGTCAACTATGTCGGACCCCAAAACTTCAACCATTGAGGAGTTGCCCATGATAGTATGTGAGGTATTGCAACCAGAAAGAGAAAAAGGAAGATTTTGAGAGTGAGTGAGATGGTGTGAGGCACCTGAATCCAAGATCCTATCATCATGTGAGGTAGATGTAACCCTAGCAGAAAGTGCTTTCCCCTTTCCCGATGAATGTGTTGTAAAAGACTGAGCAAAAAAGAAAATTTATGCTATTTGACTGCAGTTTCCATCTTTTTAAAACATCTAGATTCAGAATGATTTGTCCTAACACAAAAGCCACATGGATCATGTCTTCTTTTGTCTAAACTGTTGTTTAAGATTAGGAGACTTAGAGTGTGTAGGAGATTGGGAGGTAGATTCTAGAGGTTTGTTTGAAGGTATTGTCTTTGGCTTAGGCTTAGGTGCAGGTTTGCCTTTAGACGAATTATCAACTAGTGCATGACTAGGACTAGGTAGAGCATCTAGGGACATCAATTTAGTTTGCTCTCTAGTAAGTCTTTCACAAAAATCATCAAAGGAAGGCCATTTAAAATCATCACCTAAAGTATCCATCATGGTGTAAAAAGTAGAAGCAAAGACACTGTATGGACCGTTTAATTTTGACATAATACAAAAAATACACTCCTTGTCACTCTTTTCTTTATCAGCAACCTTTAATTATGATCTTAGAAACTTGAATTTTGTCAGAAACTCATTAATAAATGTCAAGTCTGAGGGCGAAAGTGCACTCAATTCTGCAACTAACTGCATCTTAAATTCATTTACCTTGCCAAACAATTGTTGAAATTTATCCCATACCTCTTTAGGAGTTTTAGCATTTGCAATGTGGAACTAGAGGTTGTCTAAAACATTCAGGGCGATAAGACCATGAGCCTCATTCTGTTTGCAAGCATATCCATATTTTTTGTTCTTAAGAGGTAGATGCTTGCACAGTGTCATCAAAATTTCTCCACAAGCCTTTCGACATGAGGCGTTGTTGCATTTGGGGTTTCCATACAGAGTAGTTGGCGCTACTAAGGGGCTCAAAGAGCTAGGTGTCCATTGTTGAAGAGGTAGAAGATGTGGAGTAGAAGAGCCTTGACATGTGAATATCAAGAACCCTCCTCAGACAAACAAGTGGGTCCCATGCTACAAGTTTAATGTCTTTCGACAAAGAAAATACTCCCCTTACAATTTAACGCCTTTCGACAGAACAATTCACACCCCCTCTCTTACGCATAGGAAAAAATAGCCTTTTTTGCTATACAAATGCCTTTATTTTTAAAAAGAAAACCCTCGTACAATAATACGGGTTCAAATATTTGATATCCCTATTTGAAAAATATATCTCCGGCCAAAAATACAATTTTGTGTTTTGAAAAAATCTCCTCTTAAATAAAATTTACACCACTTTATAAAAATTTCTTCCTCTACTATAAAATTTCATCACCAATTTTAATAAAGCCCCTCAAAAAAATGATCCCTTTGAAGTGGAAGGAGCTCGAACCCCTAACCTTCACTATAGAAGTGTTTTAATAAAACTGTTATGAACCACTAGGGCTATGAATCATTTGAAGACCTCTAATGTAATAAATTCTATTTAAAGTTTACTTTGAGTGACATTTGCTTTAAAAAGAAATAAAGCCTTACCTTTTATGGTTAGGGCTTGCGGGTTTGGAGGTCGTTGGACTCAACTCCTCGCTGTTTTAGCTTGATTTACGTATGATTGATTGAGGAAACGTGCGAGGAGGGTGTTTTACACTCCTACTTTTATGGAGTCTTTTACGAACGTGCAGTTTAATACAGGTTATTGCTCACACAAAGCAGGTCCCGTTGGAAAAGATTCACTGCCTGAGAACTCGGTTTTTCCTGGTGACAAAGCTCTGCCTAATTCGATTGACCAAATCTCTAAAAAACTGTGGCCTCAAGGAGACAACAGTTTCCAGGAGACAGTGGATGCATACAACTCACACATGATAGGGTTGGCATACAAAATCCTGAAATCCATTATATTCAATCTAGGGATGGACGTAGCCAACCTTGCAAAGAAGTACCACAAAGCGCCCATGTTACAACTGGCGGTGAGATAGTGGATGCATACAACTCACACATGATAAGGCTGGCATACAAAATCCTGAAATCCATTGTACTCAATCTAGGGATGGACGTAGCCAACCTTGCAAAGAAGTACCAAAAAGCGCCCACGTTATAGCTGGCGGTGAGCGAGGTGAGGCAACAACCTGATGCATTACCCTTCCTGAGCAGGTTCAACGAGGATACCCTATTGCCACGTTAAGCCACGTGGAAGTGCATCGAGGACTTAGTGGCCAGGCTAAGGCTCTCCTTTAAGTACCACATGCAAAGGGTGTTCGATTGTGCACGGAGAAGCCATGGAGAAGAAAAGGTCGTGGAGTTGAATCGGTCAAACTCTGATGCAGGATAAGACAAAAAACAATGCACAAAAACAGTCAACCACTATACGGCCTATAAAAACCTTCAAATCGGAAAAAAATTATTCAAAAATACCAAAAATATGGCAATATATATCAACTAATTCCTTCATCGATTCTATATGGTACGCCTATACATCTCATATATGGCAATACAGATCAACTAATTCCTTTGAAGACCAATACAACTATGAACAGTACGGCCTAAAAAAAAATAGATCTGCCTAAATAGAACTTTGTAAAAGACAAAAGCTGCAACAACTGTAGGCTAGATCAGGGAGAAACTCAGCAGAGTGTGGGCAAAAAACTTCAGGTAAAGGCTTTTGGAAAAGCTCCAATGCTTTGATACCATATCGTGTTGATGAGCAAGGATGCAATGCAGATCTGTAGGATCCATCCAAAATGCTAGAACCACGTCAAGCAAGCTTCTTTGCCAAGAAGAACAACACTCAAGCTATGAAAAAGGCCAAATAACTATTGCTTCAAAGAGCTTATTACAATCCTGAAATATCTCCACTTGTCATTATTACATATGCACTACAAGAGTGCCAAATATATAGGTGAGAGAGGGTTTGAACAACTCATAATTGGTTATAACAACCCCATACGGAAAAGTCCAAGCCAAGTGCATACACCTAATGACTAATCACTATATTAAGAACTAAACAAGTGCACAAAATTAAGCCCGTAAACAGAGCTTAAACTAATCTAGTGGACACTAAAGTGAACATTCCAACATCCATGAAGTGAGCAATAGCTCTAGATAGCTTGCATAAAGACCTCCAAAAAAAACCCCAAGTAAGGCTTGATCGAATGTGTATGAACGGACACACAAAAAAAGACAGACCCACGAAGCTTGATAGACAAGTTTTTGCAATGTGCTGGAAAACTACACAAATTTATTTGAGGCATCCCTACAAACTTCGAAACCATACCACTTTGTCCTCTTAACTCAAGCATAATTAATTTCTCTTACAAGTGGTTGCTGCAAAAAGAAATCATCAAGTTTATCGTACTTTAATCATTGATACTAATATTTAGGGCAAACCTTAGTCTCACATTAGCTGAGAACTATGTCTTGGATCATAGGGCACTTCTATGTCCTTCGTATTTCAAGCATTAATACAATTCAATATCTAGAGTTGAATATATTTTTATCTTAACATAAGTCATTTAGACTACGATAGTTGAAAGCCTTGTCCTTAAAGACACTTAGTTCAATCTCAAAGTCTCATTAAAATCCCCTCTTGATTTGTTTAGAATAGTAATGGACAAGAAACATATTATCTTTTGCCTTAACCAAATTCAACTACAAAAAGAATCTTCTGGTAATATATAATGTCCATGATTTGAAACAAGAACATTATTTTAAACATTTGATTACCAATAATTACTTCTTCCCTTTCTATAGAATTCTTTACCTTTTTATTGAATTATCTATGACATTCTTAGTTCCTTTTTTTTCAAGAGTTCAACTCAAACACAAGTATACAAAAGCTTATCTTTTTTTTATCCCTTTTTGATGTGTGTGTTTCTTCTCTTTTCAAATAAAAGCTTCTCGAATGTTTCACAACATATTCCTAAAAAATACATGTTTAGATACTTGTAATAAAACTCAAGGTTTATCTCACTCTGTGTGATTGAAATCCTTCAAGTTTATCCTTTTCATTGTTGCTTTAAATCATAAGACTAGAATAAGAAATCAATCTCAACATATCACTTTTGCCATTGTAAATGTTCAACAGATAGCAGAATTCAAACATGGTAACTTCTTTGCAAATTCTCACAAAAGAATTAAACATATGCACATGTATTCCATAAAATAAGTAACACGAGTCCTATGCTCCATATAATCAGTACTACCCTTTTTATTTATCAATCAGTGCAGCTGATTACTGTTGGGTCAGCCTATATATCTATCTGGCAGCGGATAGGGATAGCACCTATAACAAGTCAATATACAAGTTTACAACATGAGTCCTATGCTCCATTTATTGATACAATGCATTGCAGAGTTTGACACTCTTTTTTTTTTAATAAAAAAATATAGATAAATAGCTACAATTAAAGAACACACACAATACCTGACAGCAAGACCCTATCTGCTGCAAGTCATGGTAGGAATGCGTTGGAGGAGCCCATCCATTGGTAACCCCTTTCCTCCCCATCTATCAACTCTATCCCTTATGAGTTCTTTACATAGTCAATGTCAAGGCATAGATTTGGATCTCAACCACAAAAGTCTGATTATCCAAAATTGCCCAAAACAGTCCAAGTTCATCAAGCGTGCAATCATGCAAGTCAAAGGACGAAAAAATTTGTCACACTCAACAGTCATGCCACATGACAAAATCAAGCAGATGTTTGTTTTTAATGCTTCGATTTGTCAAAATACATAAATTTTTTGAGTTAGTCATGTTGTGTTACGAACTATTTGTAACTGTTAGTCACTGACAATCATACAGGAGGCATTTCCTTTTGTAAAAGTCTCTCGTGTATTGTTGCCAGTCACTGGAAAGTATGATTAATTTGAACAAATACATGAGTCACTCATAGTTTCCTTCACATGTGAGTCTCTTGTAGTTTCCTTCACAAGTCACTCATGAGATTAAGTACAAGTCACTTGTACGAACGCTTGAGACACTCAAGTAGTTAATTTTCCACAGTGCTTCTCAAACATACTTCTAAGCAATTCAAATAGACCGACTTATGCCAAACAGATTGATTCCTAGCAATAGATAGTTGTACCATATTAAATGCAGCTGAACAATGCAGAATACCTCAAAGGTATGTATAGAAGCATGAATTTGAATACAACGGTTTACAAAAAGCATGCAGGCGTTTTTACACAAGAACTGGCTTCAGTAAGAATATATAATTCCATTTCAATACCCTCAGCTAAGCTCTAATCTATTCACAAACTTGCCACAGTTTAAATCAAATTTAAAACATGTCAAGACAGTTAAGCCAGACAAGGAAAGTCAACATTCCTTCTCAGTTCTACACAGTCCTAAAACGTTCAGCAACATGATCTCATGAATGTTGCAGCCCATAATAGAGCCAAGCTCATTATTAGCAAAATCCACCATTCAATAAGATGTCAGAAAAAGCTACAACCAGCATCACAATCCATATTCATTGCCAACAGAGGTTAATCAGGCATGATGCTAAAATTCTAACAGACATGTCTATAGAGCAGTCCCAGTCAACATGGTTTCATATTGAAAATACTCATTAATGCATTCAGTCATTAATAATGAGTCTACACGGTCATGTCCAAAGAGCAAATTCATGCACACTAAATTTACATAAATCAAGACTACCTTCACTCATAATGACACATAAATCTGTTGTCGCCTCAAGATCAAACAAGAAAGACAATCGAAGTCTCAATCTGGATCTAGCCGACAAGTGTAGGTTCCATTTAACTATTCCAATATCAGCTTTCGCTAATCTAGAACTTTCTTGAGCCTCTCGAGGATCAATGGAGCATTTGTGCTCCCATTATATCCATATATGATGACAGAAGGGCCAGGGGGTTGAGTGCCTTATATATAGATAGGGGCCCTCAGCCTCACGACCTTGATCATAGAGAGTCTCATCTGCTTTTTATATGCGTAACTTGTGGTATTATGTTGCAAGAATTTATGCAAAAACAACATCAACCCAAACGCATTTCCACAGATTGGAGGGTCCATGGCCCTTAACAGGTTTAATGCCTTTCCCTACTAGGCCCAAATGATCTAGAATCAAAACACGTAGTAGAATAATAATACAAACTAGCTGTCCAACCATGGACAAGAATATATATTGTTTTTATAATGATATTCAATGGAGAAAATAGTCATAAGGCAGCAAACAACCAGATCTGTGCATGGAAAAGATTTTTAGCCATTTCTATAAACATTTTATTTAAAACAAGTTTCTTTCTCAAGTTCTTCAAAATGAAAAAATAATCCAATTTTTTGAATACATAATATTGTATTTCCACTTGAAACAAGAAAAGAAAGAGTATAATCCACTTACATAGCCTGCTACATGATGGAAGTTTGCACTGAATTTATGGCCTCTTTTCCACTTGTTCCTGTTGAGTAGAAACTCCTCGTTTTCCTTTTTTTCTCTCTTCCTAGCCTTCCTCTTCCCAATCGTCTACCCCCTCTTTCTTCCTCATTTCTTATCTTTATAAGAAGTTTATGCTAAGAAATGGCGGCAATAAAACCAACAGAACAACATCTTCAAACTGTTGTTCAACTGAATGTCCCCAGCCACAAAGACTACATACAGAGTTTTATACAATGGCCTCCTAACTTCCCACAAAGATCTTCACTGAAATGACCATGCAAAACCAACATTTTAAGAGAAAAATCCACTCATGGCATGCGAGCATTGTCATTTCCATGTAGAAATCTGAGTTTATAGTTGGTTGACCAGGGCTTTGCTCTTCCATCCTTGTTGCCCACTCATTCTCATAATTACAAAACAATACAAATGAAAACCTAACTTCCATTAACTTGCCTTTGAAACCCTAACCCGAATGGGTTGTTTTTTTTAATTACAGTTTAAACAATTTCCAATTCCTTCTTGCAATCTTATCTTCCTCCACAATCTTGTACACATTTAAGGTATGCCAGGTCTTATAAAGTAAGGTGATAAAAATCAATTAAAAAATTCCATGTTCCTGACAAAATTTGCCTCCAAAAGTGTTCTGGCCCCAAAGCAGCACCAATTTAACAATCTTCTAAAATATTATTAAATAAACCTTGTATTATATAACCACTTTAACATATAAACCGAGCAACTCAACATTGAAGTGTTGCAAGGCAACTATGCCTCAGAGGAACATATTTATAGTCATGCCATGACCCAAAGTGGTCTCAATCACAAAACTCAACCAAGGAGACATCAATAAGACAAACTTGTCTAATAAAGGATTAAAAAACATTGCAAACCAAGCAATCACAGTCAAATTGACCCAAAATCAACATAACAATTAATGCAACAGTCAGAGACTATATCACATTAATTGTTAGCAAGCAATCAAAGATCACGCCCAACCGTTATGTGACAACTCAATGAAATCAAACATTAAGTTGGATAATGTTGTCACAACCCTCCAAACCAAGTGCAAAGTGCTAGATGCAACCAAATGTCAACAATCATGCCACCAAGTTGATACATGCAATAAAGCAAAGTTGACAGGCAGCTAAAGAACCTCAAAACAAATCCAATTTGGACAACAGTGGATGAAACCTGAATGTGTAGAGCCAATAATGTGGAGTGCACTCATGAAGTAGAGAGTCTACTAAAGCAACCCACTCCTAACTATGCCCTGTACTTTGTCTTGTATCTGCACATACTCACAGCCCAAAAAATATATCAATGTCACTTGCCAGGGGGTATATAATGTAAACATTATAAAGTCCAAACTGCATTAACAATATAACTGTAAAATTTGAATAAAGATCGTATCATACTCATGATATCATTTATTTCAAATAACATAGTAAGCGTTGTAAACAGATTATTTCAGAACCCAACATTAATGGCAAAATGCTAAAACTGAAATATATCCAAATGCCAATCAAGAAGAGTCCCAATGCGAACAACAAGTATATGAATTAAAAACAAGAGTTTCAATGCTACCCAACAACAGAGATGAAAACTAACATAAATGTTTCAATGCCTCCAACAACTAAACAACCATGAATCAAATAATAAATGTATATTATAATGGCCTGAAAGAGCGGATATGCATCCACCCCTTCAACACCCCCCACCACACCTAAGAACAAGACATGCTAACACTAGACATAAGAAAAGATGCATAGGGCCTAAAATTTTACTCATATGAATAGATTTAGTAGGAAATATCTAGTCGGGATTCTCACCTTTGTCATTCCAGGTTGATGAAGGCCTGGGCCTTTGCCTCCCCTTCTTCCATCGAAACATTCATTGCAATCTTTGAGTCAAACATGGGGGAATGCGAATAGAGAAACAGTTTCATTCCTTGGCCTAACCGAACCCACTTTATGGGGGGCTCTCATAGTCAGGTCTAACTGCACCCTGGACTCCTGTACCACATGCTTCATTTGTGGTTGATACATGGATTTGAGCTGCCTTAGAATTAGGAAGCAGTGGATCAAGAAAATTCCTAGAGGCCATCATTGTGCACAACCCTTAAATCCTTGAAATATTGATTGAAATCTCGGTAGTGGTTGTTATGGACCAGTTGCATTTCCATACAAAGCACTGTCACCACCTCTTTGATGGCAGGCTGCACTTCCTCTCCTTTTGTGTCTGGTCATTTTCCAAGGGATGTAACACTCTCCTATGAGCACCTTGTTCGCAATCCAATCATTGAGCATCTCATCCTTTACTAGACCTGCAAGCTTTAGCTGAAAGTCCTCTTCGATGTATGCTCCACACTTGGCCCCTTTATTTTTGACTCCATCCTCCCCAAGGACACTATGAAGCATGGTTAAAAAGTCTGGGTTGTCAGCTTTGAAGGTGTGCTTCAACCTTCAATCAGAAACTACCCTTTTGTGGAACCCGTCGCGTGGCATTTCTTCACCCATTCTCTCAGCACAAAGGACATCGAATTCAGATTGCATAACCACAAAAGGATGCATTTAGCAAAGGATTGCATAGGAGTTAGTATCTATGAAGGTTTTTATGACAACATATAAAATCTTGCCTCCTTTTATCATTGCTAATGGGGAGTGCAAATTAATGAATGAATGACTCAAACTGCCTATGTTGCATGAAGGCACATATGAGATGGATAGAATAAATCCATGGCAAAATATTTGGCATGACTTTCAAACGAAATTCAAATTTCTTTGCTCAATTGGTATTAACATTTTGCAAGACAAGTTAGCTTGGAATTCATTTAATCTTAGCTAGATAGACAATCTTGGATTAAAAGAGATGGAGCCCCCTCCATTATTTTGGAATGAGGCTGATAGAGGAAGTGATCGATTCCTTGTCTGTCCCCGCATTTGTGAGAGGGTCTGCAAGGCTGTTGCATTCCTAAGTAAAATGGCAAAATAAAATCATATCGAAAAACTGAGCTGGTTCTTGAGCCTCTTCTAGGATACACTCAAGCTTTCTGCTTGGGAGTCTTTTCCTTCTTCATTGTGTTGATTAAGGTCATGGAATCTCCTTTGACTATTATATTTTTAGTGACCTCATTTGCCATTTTCAAACCTTCCACCAATGCTATTGCCTCGGCCTCATTGTTTGTGGCCTTTGGAATAAAGAATCTTGGATGTTGCTCTAAAACGTCAAGATAAAAATTGGTACACAATACTTCCAAAAGCATGTAATCTTATAAAGGATCCCTCAAAATAGAAAACCTGTTATGGTCACGAAGCACTCATCCTGCCCCAGACAGCCCAGGGTTGCCTTTGGAAGCACCATCAAAATTCAGTTTTACATGACCAGGGATCAGGTAACTCCATTTTTTCAATTTCTTTTTCTCCAATGTGTCACTTGATGAGTGTCATCTAACTCTTCATTTAACCAATATTCAATTGGTCTCTTATCAACTAGGGCTGGTGTCCAAAGCTATCTGCAGTAAGGTATGAGATGGTAGATCCAGAAGTCTGCTTATGGGGGTGTTTGTTGATCCTATTCTAATTTTGACTAAAGAAAGGAATACATCCTAAATTACTTGATTCACACTTTTGCTAAAAAAAGAAAGAAATCAAATCAATCCACTCTTTTGCTGGAAGTAAAAGATCACACTCCTATTTTACGTTTGCAGGGCCTATTTTATGTTTGCAGGGAAAATAAATTCACACTCCTACTTACGAAAGGAAATTTGCTTCACACCTCTGCTGTAAAAGAAAAGATACTTTGCGTAGAAAAGAAATGAAATAAGAAAATGCTCTTTTTAAACTATGAATTTGTTTTGATATTTTTATAAATAATTATAAATAGTAACAAGATTCTAACTAATAGAACAGAACATAAATACTGTACACAATTCCTGTTTCCAAGGAGAGTGGGCCCTTGCTCCTCTCGGACTCAGGAACAAAGCTTAATCAGTGCTGTAAACTTGAAGTATTAATTCATAGAAATGAAATGATTACAATATGGCTGAACCCTGTATGCTTGAATAATATCTGATTCTTGATTCTCTCTATTTTCTATATCCTCTATTCTTTTTTTAAATATCTATTATTTAATCATAGTCGAAAGTCTTACACTTTATACTAATACAATTAACTCAAAATAGGATGCAAAGAAATAGGATTCTTTGGTCGATCCATTCTTCCAAAGATAGGAGATTGGATTCCCAAGAGATCCAATTATTCTGATGAAGTAAATATCCTATCCTATAATAGTCCTAAAATCTGATTATATACAAATTTATCAAAAGCAAGTCCTTCAAAACAGCAGGCAGTTAGCTGGAATGGTTCTTCCCTATCCTATCTGGTCTCCAGCTTCGCGTTGTCCTTACAAAATGCTCGGTATTGACCCTGTGGAGTCCGTAGAAACGAGCCTGCAGAGTCCGTAGAAACGAGTCTGCAGAGTCTATAGAAACAAGCCTGCAGAGTCCGTAGTTCTGCTGGATGGAGATCAAAATGGAATGTTCACTGTTCATCACCTGTGTCTTCTTCCTGAGCATTCTTCACACAAAAGATCACTAAAACATGCTATGTAGTAGACATTAATGACAAAGTAAAGATTCAGTCTTTGGTTTAATATAAACAAGACAAATATCTATTTTTCATGTAATAGCTATCTAAGAATCTAAGATTTGTACAAGATAATATCCTTCGAGAGATGATTTAAAGGAAATAACATGTCAATAATGAGCCATATTTTGAGCTCATCATCACTTATTCCCTTAATGGGAGTTTTTATAAAATTTTAAACATCAACATGTCTAGTTTCTATTTGACCATTTGTAAAAAGGTTTAAAACATTAATTGCTCACCAGATGATGGCTGAAATGCCAAACGACGTGCATATAATATTCAAATTATTTCTCCCAATGGCTTTTGACATTTTGCAAGATGATTCCCAAAAATTTTCTCTTATTAAATGTAAATTTGATTCTAAACCTTGTTGAGATTTCTCCTTGTTATCTCAAGTATTAAATAAGCTAACTCTAGTGTTATATCCCCCAATTTCATTAAGGGTTGTAAGTTTTACATACATGGCAATTTTGGTTATTGTTGTGCATATCTTAAGTGGGTCCAAGGGGTGCCACCCTTGGGTGCCAAAGATATTAATATTCTGGTCATTTGTGGGACAGTTTTCTCATCGCATATTGGTATTGGTGTCTATCAACTAGCTTGCTTCATGCCGGCGCAAAGGTTGATCCTATGGATTAGGTGGTTTAACCTCGTGAGCCCAAAGGTTAGGTTGGCTTGTGGCCTACCATGATTATACCATTTCTAAGTATTGTTTCTGTGGTGTTCAAGTTTGTGGGTTTGGAAGCCTTGTTAATCCCTGGGGATCCACCTAATCTTGTGGCCTCACGTCCTTCTGGGTTTTCCAATGCCTTTAATTCCAATTTCATATGTCACTTTAATACCTTAGTAAGTAATTGAGGTCACTTTATGATTCTGAAGATGTAATTGGCAACGTCTTTGGTTGTAGTCTGGGTTTCTTCGTCCATAACATGCATTGATATGAAATGTGGCACATCATAGATATGACTTATTACAGTTCAGAAAAATGGTAATAAATGATATTATTGGTGCTTATCTAGCTGAAATAGTATTTGAAATAGTTCATGATGACCTAGTGATTTTTGATTCCCAACAAATCAGACGCGGACAGACTACATTAGTTACAGGTCCATACCTCTCTGCAAACACAATCTATAAAATAATATGCAAAAGAATAGAAAACAGAATTCAATCCTTAAACTGCAAACAATAATATCTCCAGATTTGATGGCCTTTGTCAGGGGCAGACCAAAATTATACGCTGTAAACGAATACCCGACTCCCTGGATACACAGGAAGGTACAAGGTTGCTAATCAAATTATAAATGTCAAAAGCCATTGACAGAAGGAAATGGAATCTAATATTGGAGTTCATGGTCAAATTTGGCTTTCATAAAAATATTATAAAAATGGATTAACAACTCCATATCCATGCCATCATTCTTAGGTATTAATGGAGTTTCAGGCTCAAGGTTACTAAGCCAAAGAGACCCGTTGTCACCCTACTCATTCATTATAATGGCAGAACCGTAGAAGGATAGGACAAAATGTTGATGAAAGAAAAAGAGCAGAATAAAATCTTTGGATCAAAAGCAACGCCAAATGGCAGGAGGTTCACTTATATGATGGTCGTGGATGACACACTTCTCTTGTTCATAATCCTATTAAAGGAAGTGACATCGTTTCACAACCATTAGCATATATTTGGTTTATCAAGCAGCTACGTGCCATCAAATAAATATAAAATTTGTTTAAATATTCTTCCAAAGCTAAATGATTGGACAACAAAGTCCCTATCCTTGGCAGGAAGGATTTAGCTAATCGAATCAATAGTACAAGCATTGCGTGTATTTTCTCACTGTACTTGTATGACCTAACTACATCGATTCAGGATAAAATGGTAAATATTCAGCACATTTTCGCATGGAGAGGTTTTTTTGACCAATGCAAATACCTGTGAATTTCTCGGAAGAAGATTACAAAGCAGTAGCTGCAGAGGAAACAAACTTCAAGAAGGCCAACATGTACCAGAACCTAAAGCACGAATGGAGTATCCTAAGTAAACGATTCTTTTTCGGGAGGTTAGGTGGATATAAATTTTACAACAGAGATGTTGATGGATCGTTTATTAAGAACCAGTGAAAATGATAACACAAAGGATGGAACAAAGGCGAAATTCTTGATTCTTGGGAAACATATGAGAGACTTGACAAGAATCCAAGATTTTAACTGTTTCAGCAGTAGAAATGGAACTTGAATACTCTTTACTGGTTTCATGTTTCATTCTTTCTGCCCTGGCTAATACTTTTGGCATTAATATTTATTTTGACATCATCAGATTCCTCTCTTGTAAACAGATCATATTGAAATATGGATGTGCTTTGGTATAATACTTGTCTTTTACTCACTCGGATTCTAAAAAGAACATTTGAACCTACACTAACTTCACATTTGTGAAACCTTTGGGGTGTATGCTGCTCATTTGTGTTTCAGGGAATGCTTAAAATATGTTTTGGGTGATGGATGTATTCGTGGTTTAAAAATGGGGCATTTAAGAACGTGACCGCGCAATTTGCCAAATTTCATGTTTGGCGACTCAATAATATGTTTGGACAGTAAAGATATTGATTGCATAGTTAAAGACTAGCTCACATCATTTTAGAGTGAAATTAGTAGGTAGACACTACCCAAGAAAAAATGAGAAACAACATGTTTATTCTTTGACAAGGGAGTAGTGGAGATAGAATGACACATCATTATGGAGTGTGCAGTTTATAATAATATTTGTATCAAGTACAAAGATAACTTGAGGTTTGACAACTTAATTGATTTGTTTAAAGAAGAAAGTTTATAGAACAAGTTTTCTAATCAAGATCTATAGTAGGAGAGTTAACATCGAGAAGGGATTAGAAATTTTGTAATATTAGTAGGACAACCCATATATCAAGAGGTTGTGTTAACATGAAACCCCTGTTGACTACTAGACTTGCACCATTGTGAAGGAAGTTTCAAGCCTTCACAGTCTAAAGTAACATGGAGACAATTCTAGGCTATGGGTGGCCTAATGGATGGATTGAATCTCTAGATTCTAAGGGCTAGCACCCCTTGATGTATCAATTAGGATATCTACTCTACACTCTCAACTTTCAAGGAAAAAGAGAATAAGGTAAACTGAAAGGAAAATGTATCCAATTGAGGTGATACACCAAAATGTGTCCACTTGTATAATATGCACTAAGAAGGTTGAATAAGAACATGGACCTGATTGCACTTCTCAAAAGAAAGTCTCCAAATATCAATGTTTCACATAGAGGGTTAGCTTGATGGATGATCTAAGGCAGCGGATCAATAGGTCACTCAAAGACACTAAGGAGAACTCATACTTGCCAAACATACAAGATTGTTCAAGCACACTATACAACCTATAGGGATGAACTAACACCTACAAATAGGTAAAGAGGAAAGGACAAGATGAGAGGAAGTATGTACTATCACTGTCATTCATCAACTAACCATTAGCATACACTAACACAAGCTTTGAGGAGGCATGAATTTAGTCTTATTTATTCCAAATAGGCAAGTACAAGTGTTTTTCTAAGCATGGCTTTGCCACAACTCAGGTTAAAGATTTTTACAAATACCAAACATAGGCTTACATATAGAGAATTGAGAGAGAGAGAGAACCAATAAACTAGGAAATATCATTTACTTAGTCCTCCTCCAATTGCTACATAGTATTTCCTTATTCTTCTATTTTCTTCCTTCTCCAAAAGTGGCATAGGGGTTCATGTTGACTTGTCTTATAAGCATGAAGAAGTCTTGAAGAGGTCATCATCCTTGATTGGTGGAGTTTGACCAATAACAGTGCCTAAATCCTTGCCAAGGAACCCTATATTCTTGGTTGAACGCCTCTCTTGACTAGAAAATGTCATTTCCTTGAAAATAGGTCATGTCTTCATTCATTCTTCATTGAAACATTCTTCTAAAACATTCATGAAGTCTCACCACCTAGTTAAGGTTGTTTAGGGGCTCTTTAGTGCTTGTTTGACTCCTTCAACAAGCTAGGTGTTGGATGGAAGGGGAGTGTGATTAGGAGTCTTTGAGAACCTTTCAACCTTTGAAACCTTCTCCCAAACTTGAATTGACTTCTTCCACACTTGAATAGGTGTAGGAGGGAGAGAGAATCATCAATAAAGCCATTGGAAAACTTCAATGTATCATTTACTTGTATTTGAACACTTGATTCCTTCACATGAGCAAAAAGCAAAAGAGAGAGAAAGAAGAGTTTTGATTTGAACCAGAAAAATTCCCTCTATGGAAGGATTCTCAACATGAATTTAGACCTGAAACAAAGCATTTGAAAGTGGATCAAAAGATTCAATTTTGCTCATAAAGCATGTTTTTTCACTCATTCCTTGTAACCCTAAAAACTTTGCAAAGTTCCTTGTCTAGAATATTGTACGGATAAAATTGGAAACCCTAGCACATTTTTTAGTACCCTTTATCCCCTTACAACTCCACACAAAATTGCATGAGCAAACTCCAGGTGGAAGTACTCATTTTCCTTCATTTTCTTCTCCAATTAAACCTAGAAAATAGAAATATTGCTCTAGAGAGATCCCACATGTGTGAAATCACCCAAAAGTGTGTGATTCACTTTCCCGATACTATCACAAACCTCCACATCAATTTTGGAGTCTTGAGATCCTGTGGAAGTATACAAACCAAGAAATCACCTTGTCACCTAATCTTATTTTGAGCTTGTTTGAGATTGCATTGGAAAACAAGCTCTATTTGACCATCTCTAGAAATTTCTGTTCAAGTTATTGGGCTTGAATAGTTAGGACACATCCCAAATGACATCATCTAATGATTGGGAAGTTCTCTTCTCAAAACACCTATAAAATACCAAAAACATGCAAAAATAGGGCATTTGTGACAGTTCGTACAATTGCAAGTACATACCAAGTACATGTGGAGAACCTCCTTGGAGTCTTCAATAACATCCAAGAGGTTTCAAGATCAAATTGTGGCATTATATGTGCATTTGAGGTCCATTTCTCTTGACTAGTCACAATTAGAGTTTTAGAAGGGTTTAAGCCATGTTTGGGGTCTTAATGATTGTTCATAAAGGACAAACCACCAATTGACTTCCTTCCACTTGGAAAACTTTCTTGAATGACATTCTCAACTATCTCAAATGGCTCAACTTCCCATGCAAAGTGTGAGAGGTGGTACAAATAAGTGAAGTTGTTCCTTGGGTGGCATGCTTAACTCTCTTTGGACTTGAGAAAGGTCAAATCTGAGTTTTGGCTTCAAAACTGCACCTCGCTACTGGGAGAGTTTCAAACATCTCCAAAACAATATTCCTCATGATTCCACATGCTTTGGTTAGGATCATTACCCCTCTATATACATCTGGTGTACTGGTCAGGGGTCTTGGGGTTTAGGCATATCTCCTTCCTACTAGCCCTCAAGGGTGTTTGGACTAAAAATTGAGTGTTGTTGCCACTTGGAGGTGTGTTGGTACCCTTTACATGACTGTGAATTTCCCTCAGGGCTCTTCATGAATTTTGAAAGGCTTACTTTGTGCTTAGACCTCAAACAAGCCCTTTGGTCTCAAGACTGCCCCTTGCCAAAAGAGTGGGCAAGGTCTGAAACAAAACATTAAATATGTCTGTTGTTATTATGAACTTGAAGTGACCATGATTTCCTTGTTCAACTCATAATCATCTCCTATACCAAATCACAAGGTGTGATTGTGCCCATAGAAACCTCAAAACACCATCTGACCTCATGGTTGGATGTAGGCCTGTGTATGTTAAAGCGAGGAAGGTCATCTTGGGTTTAAGATCTCAAAACTTACCATTATATCAAATAAGGTTCTTAAACATGTCTTGAATAATCCATGAAATGATTTATGATGATTTTCAATCAACATTTACCTCTCATATAGGTCCTAAACACTTAGTTTCACCATTAAGGGTTTGTATGCAAACATTATTGACCTTAGAGGTCAGTTTTGAGTGTTTCTTTCATTTTCTCACTATATGAAACTTGATGTAGGCTTTCATGGCCTATATCTTCATTCTCTCACACTGTTAGACATCAAAACATTGGTGAATAACATGTTCTATCATCTTGCTTAAATGGAACCTTTAAGTCACTAGATGATTGTGTTAGCAAACTATGTATAATGACTATATTATGCCATCAAGATCTTCAGATGGAAATGGATTCCATATTTTGAACTTATCTAATAGCTCTTTTGGATTCATTTTCAACACCCATTGCCCATAGAACCCTCAAAACCCCTGTCCATACCTCATGACTGGTTGTAGGTCTGTATGTGTTATTGATTAACTGTGTATTGAGTTTAAGTTCAGTATGGTTTAATCCTCTTCAAGTTTCATTTGGTCTTAAACATTAATGTTATGACCTCTGATGTCAACTGAGAAAGACCTCAGTGTCATTGCACCATTTCTGCCCTTAGGCTTAGGACCAACTATCTAAAATGTAGCCTATAGGTGCTAGAAGGTTGTGACTGTATTCTTTGTGTTTTAGACCTTTCTTCCACATACCAACCTCCCAATGGTTCCTTAAATGCTCTTGAACCTGTTTGTAGTCCTAGATTGGGTTCAAACATCTCTCATCACCTCGATCAATTCTTTATCTTGAAGAATGAACTGATCTTTTTGTAGACATGTAGGTGGACTTTAGTGTATGATGACTGCATCTAGGTTTGGAAACTAAACTCCCTTCTAATTCCATGATGTTTTGAAGTGTCCAAACCTAAAGAGTGTTCAATGTCACTATATAGCAAGGTATATTATCTCCCTCTGACATTTTCAAGCCAATTCTTACTTGCTCTCATGTGTAATCCGTACACAGTCATGTAGATGATTGTTACACCATCAACTTAGTTTCTCGACCATCTTCGACTCTCCAAGTGACCTAGCTGCTCTTTGATGGACTATGTCCTTTTTGCATCTGCAAAATTTAGGTCTCCATGTTTGAGACTTTGCTTATATTGATTGGATGTTGAACCTTAGTCCAAAAATAGGACCTACAGGGCTAGAGCCTGTAGGTCACCTTTTGACTACTTAGTGCTACAAAGTTGCTTTCTCAAGTCCTTAGACTTTTCAACATTGTCAAACCACTACATAATTCCTTATTACTCTTTCAAGACTCATAGAGCATATGATAAGCATTATGCCACTTCTGACACACTTGACTGGTCTTGTACGAACTGTATACAATCAATAATGCAGAAGGTCTATGTACAGAGGACTAGAACCTCTAGTCAGTTGGAATCACTTGGTGATGGCAATGAGGTAGTCAAGGCTATATGAAGGTATGGAAAGATATATCAAGCCTTCTCCATGATCAATGAGCATCTTCCAAACACTATCATTTATACAATTGCATATGAAGGAGACACTTGTGATCCTCATTGGAAAGTGTGCATTTGGACTCCCATCTTCATTTTTCTTCACTTCTAATGGTGAAATAAGGTCTCAAAAACTTACACCATGATGTATCACTAGTACTTGAGCCAAAATTAGCAATAAAACCTCCAATAGGGTTCAAACACAAACTATGTCTCCCAAGAGCAAGCACACTTGAAGAATATGGACAAAAACACATCTCTGACAAAAGAACATGGACTCCATGAAATTGAGGGAGTTTCCATGAGTGATGAAGCATTATAAATCTATGATAGTGACCACCATGAAAAGGAAACATAAACTTACAATAGGATCCATTAGAATAACTTATACACCAAGACATTCTTCCACCAAGTGAAGGCACCTCATGGAGATGAGTTGATTGATGAAACCACCATGAAATGGAGAAATATAACCTCTAAAAACCACCATCAAAACCATTCCTCTCCATTGATTTATGAAGTGGAGAAACAGGTGCAAGAATAGACCCCTCTCAGATGGATAGACCATAGTGACATGTTGTCACTCTTAGCGATTGTTCATAAATATGGGGAGATGAATCTAACAACCAATGCCACTAACTTGAAGGTCATTAGGCTCCCTATCATTTCCCAAGAGCTTTGGACCTAACTCTCTCTCTCCTACCTATATTGAGCAAAAACTGATGGCCCTTCTAGAGATGTCAAGGAGGTCGATATGAGAGATAAATCAATTTTATTTATTTTAAGACCTAAAACCTCTTCCAAATCATTTGTTTGACCTTTTCATGGACAAAGAAGGTCTTGAAGATTCATAGAGCTCAATTTTGTCTTAAAGAACTATACAAATGGCCTCAAAATAGACCTTTTTGGCACTAAAACTGTCAAAATCACTTGAGAATCTTGATGAAATTATTTCAAAATGTATCCATTATACCTTCTCATTCTTGAAAAAGTACACCATGTCCTGACCAACAAAGTTTCAAGTGATAGGGGTGACAATTTGCCCTGTGAGATCAAAATTGTCAACATTTTGGCAACTCAACTAGGATGCATGCCTGCTATGCTTGAGAACCAAACTATTGACGTCTCTTTTAGACTCATAAGATCACTCACCACTCTGGAATGAACAGTAAAAAATCTGATCCATGACTACAAGACTCTTGACTCAAGATAAGACAATTGTTCTACTCTTCAAAAAAAATAAAATGAAAGACAACAATGCAAGGAAACTAGACTAACCAAACATATATATTAGTAAATCACTTATTGAAACAAAACATAAGCAAACTAATGTGTTAGGACAACACTTGGAGGAAAGGTAAACTGACTACAACTAACTTGTAAAGATTCCTCCTCTAGGATCAAAAAGAAAGTTTTTTGGACCACTTACTTTACATGATGAACAAGGATATAAAACAAGATGCTTCTTAGACTTTTGCTTCATTGAGCTTAGCTTCTTTATAATTTTCACTCCTCTTGATAGACTTTCAAATAAATCATCAGCATCAAACCAATCACCAATAAAGACATATTCATCTTGTATGTCAGTATCTTTCTCATACTGCTTGTTAGTTGCAATCTCATCTAGGCATTGTCTTTGAGTTTCTATGGCTTCTTGAGTGACCTCATTCTTCTTATCATTTTATGAAAGTTCATCAATCTCTTCAAGGAGATTTTAATATTCAATCCAATCTGCATCATGGTCTTCAATGAGTGACCTTAATCAACCTTTTCATGAGCATTCTCTCCAATGGGAAACATATCCTTACAAAGGTCTTCAATCTCTTGCAAGGACTCAATGTACAACTGCCAATCATCCTTTTGTTCCTCACTTTGATCAACCTGAGTGAGATCACCTTGAATGATATCATGATCTTTCTCAAGAAGAGCTATAGGGCTATCAAAATATCAAATGTGCAATCATGATGTGATTGGAAATCATCTTGCTTAAGGTCAACCTCTTGTTCAATAGGAGATGTCTCAAATTCATTCATGACTTTAACTTGTACCATCTCATGGAGATCTTACACATCAAGACCAACTTTCTCGTGCACACTTGAGGTACCATGATGGGCATTTAACAAAAGTTCAATTATAGCAAGCTCCTCAAACTCATCAAAAGGTTCTAAGAACAACTCCTTTTGATCAGCTATGACCTCTTTATCATGGTCTTCAATCACACCAAAAAGGAGATCTTGAAACAAATCAATGCATCCTTTACCTTCTGCTACAACTTTTCCATCTTCTTTGAAGGTCAAATTACCTTTGCTCTCACCAAGAGGAGTACCAATGAAAATTTCTTCTTCATGTATACTTGAAACATCTTCACATTCTTCTTGAAACTTGGTTGTAATTGCAACTTCTTCTTCTATCCTCCATAAAACAAGCTCCTTTTTAAGAAGGTAGATGGTGGAAGGGAAATGGATATGCTCATGAGTTTGTTTGGGAGTCAAAGGAGTACCTTTGCAAGTTGAAGATTTGAGGATAGTGGAATCTTGAAGGAATGCTTGGAGAGAGATTAAGTTGATTTGTCCTATGAATGAGTCATGGTTTTCTTCTTCACCATTTTATTCCTCACCCTCATGATTCACTTCATCAATTTTAGATGTAACCTAAATTTTAGCCTCTTCAACAATCACTTCTTCCTTCCTTTGAATGTTTTCTTGAATTGAATTCCATGGGGGAACAACTATAAGCACAAGGTCTTCTTTGGGCTCAAACTCAATAACACTCACCTCCTCCTGTTTCTCCCAAGACTTAACTACTTAGTTCTAAGATAGGACTTTGAAACTAGTAGGTTCACTTAGAGGTTAAATAGAATCTCTTGGAGGATCTATGTAAGAATATTCAATGATTTCATGAGGTAAATAAGAGGGTTCTTGAAGAGTGATGGGAGGAGACTCATCCATAAGACTTGGCATGGCATAACCAGGAGTCATAACCCAATAAGGCCTCCAAGATGGAATAAGCTTGTTTCTTGAGGAAGGATAGGTGTAGCTAGAAGGGAAATTGGAATACAAGAAGTTTGAACAGGGGTAGGAAGAGATGGATGAGGTTGTTTGGGTTTGAGCTCTTGATTCTCCCACCTCAATAACCTGTTTACCCACCATTGGATCATGATTCTCATTTCCTGCACCTCATAAGTCATGACATACTAATTTTTTCTCTCCAACTACCTACCTACTTGTCAATATCTGCATTATTTTCCTTATCTTCTTTATGAGATGAAAATGTATCACATCCAACTCTCTATCCCAAAGTCTCATCACCCCTTTATACTTAAACATATTTGGCTTGAATGCCAACAAGGATATGGTAGGGGAATCATGATTTTGAGTTGGAAATAGAGGAGGAGGAGGTGAGTATGATTGTTGCAAGTCTTGACAAGGTTATTGAGATACATAATTGGGTTCATAATGAGGCTGATAAGGATCACTCTAAAGTTGATAACCATCATACTGCTGGTAAGATTCATCATAAGACTAATAAGGCTCATCATAGGGCTGATAAGGATTATCGTACTGTGAATAAGCCTCATCAACTTCCATGAAATTGTCAATTTCTTCAAAGTGAGCCATAAGGACAACATCATGATAATGCAATAAAGATACACTTACTTGGAAACTGTGCATGAGATGTTAGAACCAACTGATAGAACTTGAAGACACTATTGATGTTTTGAATACCTTCAAAGGTTGATCAGTAGAAGAATAACACCAACAATCCTTCCACTACTTTGAACATTTCTCCCATTGAGCATGCCAAAAACTATTGACTACTAGACTTGCACTCTTGTGAAGATAGTTTCAAGTCTTCACAGTCTAAAGTAACATGTAGACAATCCTAGGCTGTGGGTGGTCTAATGGATGGATTGAAACTCTAGATTTTAAAGGCTAGCTTACCTTCATATAACAATTAAGATCTTTACTCTACACTACCAGATTATAGGGGAAAAGAGAAGAAGGTAAACTGAAAGGAAAACCTATCTAACTGACGTGATACACCAAAATGTGCCCTCCACTTATGCAATATGCACAAATAAGGTTGAATAAGAAAATGGCCCTGATTTCACTTCTCAAAAGAAGTTTCCAAACATCAATTTTTCACATAAAGGCTTAGCTTGATGGATGATCTAAGGCAGTTGGTCAATAGGTCTCTCAAAGACACTAAGGAAAGCTCACACTTGCCAAACATACAAGATTGTTCAAGCACATTATGCAACCGATAGGGATGAACTAACACCTGCAAATAGGTAAAGAGGTGTTGTTCTGAAAGTCTGTCACTCATTTTTGGGACAACACATGAACTATTTTTGGTCCTACAAGCCAAAAAATTCTCTCTTCCCTTTGTAGAGTAAAATACTCTACATTTTATTTTGGGTTTCAGTTGTGCACTCCAAGTTTTGTCCTTGCGTGTTTCAGTTTCAAGGCAGTAAGGGTTATGACACAGGGCGCGGGTTTTTCATTTTGCCTAAAGTTTTGTCTAAGTCTCAAAGTCAAGCAGAAGCTGCCAAGTGTCATATGATGGGACACATTATAATTTATTTCTAAAAGCAGTGGAATGTGCCACGTGTCTCGTTATAACTCAGCGGAGTGTGACAAGTGTCTGCATCTAAGTTTCAAGTTTCTTATAAGATTTAAAGCTCTTTCAAAAAGCTTATCTTAGAGTTCTGCGGAGGGCACCAAGTGGCAACTGCGAAAGGTTTTAATATATTTTTCTAAATGCAACAGAAGTCACCATGTGTCCCTTGTAAAGCTTGGTGGAAGCTGCCAAGTGTCAATATCCGCAGTTTCTTCCTTTTGTTTTGTTATTAAGTAAGCATTGTGGTGGGCCTCAAGTGAGTTGCTAAAGTAAGCGAAGCACGCTAAGTGTCACTGTCCATGTGAATCCAAATGAGTCCCAAATGTTTCTATAGTGTTTATAAAGCTCAGTGGAAGCTGCCATGTGTCATCTTCTGCAGGACTCTCAAAAGGTATCTAAAGCTTCTATAAGTTAAGCAAATGCTGCCGAGTGTCCTCACCAATTTCACAGTGGGAAACACCACATGTCACTTATTAAGATCAGTGAAAAGTGCCACCTATTCCCATTTCCCTTTTGAAGCTACTCGAGCAAGAAGTGTTGTGGGTCCCATTTTTTATAAGTTGATAAAGTTTCAAAGCAGCGGACTGTGACAGATGTCAAAGACGGAGCACTCCCAATACAAAGACACAGTAAAAAGGATGAAGCCTGATGAAAAGTGGCCAAAACAAGCAGGAAAGACACGAAGGAACATTTCTTTCAAACAAAATGTCTAAAGGAATTCCTTCAGACATTTTTTCTGAAGGAATTAGAACTTGAAGATTGCCTGAAGCTGAAGGATGACCCCGAAGGATAGGTACCCTTGCAGGGGGCTCTCACCAGCTAAAACACAGACCTTTCTCTAGTCCCCAAAGGGCAGGTCCCCTTCGAGAAGGATCAAACAAGAAAGCTGAAGGAATTGCAAAGGAGGATGATGGGCCCGCAGTCATCAAATTTAGGACAACCAACTACCCGTTAGCTTTCAAATGATGATGGACCAAAAGACGTCAAATTCACGGCAATGAAAACGCCGTTGATCTTTGTAGGCTTAAGCGTGGACTCGAATGCATTCAAAGGCCTTAAGGCCAAGGCCAACAGGAAAAACCATCGAGAAGAGAAGCTAAAAGAGCCAACCAAGCTGGGAACGTAGCCCCAAAAGCTCAAACGCTAGGAAAAGACAAAACTAGAAAGGGGAAAAGATAGCTCGAGGGCTCAAATCATAGCAAAAAAGGGGGAGAGGCCGAAATATCTACACAGTAGTTATTATAGTAGATGGAATAGTCCACAAAGTAGATATTTTGACTGAAAAACATTGAAGGCGTGGCCTGTTGGTCTCCCTTGGAGTAAAGACAAAATGGATAGCTACACAGACATCAGAGGGGACAAACCAGATGATCCAGACCCAGGAGAAGATGTTTGAGATGAAATGACATGCCATTGTTAAGGTAGCTGACCTATTCTAGCATGGTCCTTGGACAAAACTAAAGACGCAGTCAAATCATTAAATGCAACATTGGGCCACCCCATGGAAAAGAGCACCAAGCCTTTCTTGGCTGCTATATCATGTAAATCCATTTTTTTAAAAAGGGAGATCTTTTTGATAAAAGAAGCAAAAAAAATCTACCAAAATTGAGAGGCTATCACTGAGACTTTGAGCTCAGGTTGTTGATCATATTTCCTTGTTTGAATGAGAAAGCATGTTACTTTCAGACTTTGTGTTGTCATGGCTTGTGTCATTTAGGGGATTGTTCTTATGTCTGTCTTCTAAATGTGTTCTTACCCATTTGATGAAATAAGCAAAATTTATGGAGATAATCAGGAAGGTGTCCTGAAGCCAACTGCGAGAAGACTTTGTCCTACCTACAATTGCCTTTAGTGTGTTTAACTATTTTCTATTTTCTTTGTAAAGGACCTTAGGATGACTTTGTGCCCTCATTGTTCTTCGTATCTCACTCTTTGGGTAGCTAAAGTGGAGACTTTGTGCTACACTTCATTCTGCTGGTTACTATACCTTGTTACTAGTTACTTGTCATTACCTAAAAGAACTCCTGCTATTTATTGCAAGATCACTTTTGAAAGAAGAGAAGTGCCTTCAGTGTTTATACCAAGATTTTCTCGTTTGTCTGTGAGCATCATCTCTAAAAAAAGAGAGATGGATGGTGATACCCCACCCTTGAGTGTTATTTTTTGCTTATATCTATAGTATATAGCCCCTTCGTACTTATAAGGAACCTCCCCTTGATGAGAGGAGAGATTTATCCCCTTTTGATGTGATAAACCTACACAATCAGCTAACCAATCTTCCTTGTTGTGGTTGATTAGACCTATTTTGCTCATTATTTAGCTGATTGACAAAATATTCATTCAACAGCTTTTTGGCGACTCTGCTGGAGAATGATTTGAACAAGCAATTCCTATCCTTATCCATTATATATTCTGGTGACTCTCATCTAGGTCTTACCCATTACCATTATAGCTTTATCAATTTTTGTTATATAATCTAGTTTGCAAACTAGATCCACTAGGGAAGAATGAACAAGAACATTTCTTTTCCATTTTTATCCTACAATCTAACAACTCCACGTTATACTAGAAATCAAAGAGCCCAAGGTGTTATCGACCCTATCTTTGAGTTGGTGCAGCAAGGAAATTTTGATTTGTTTCCTCCACAACTTTAAGCTCAACGATCTAGGAGTGTTCCTCCTACTCGTACCAGGTCACCAACACAAGGTAGAGCCACTTTTTCTATTGTTAGCAGAACTTTGCCTGTACACACTCCACCCAAATTTGTTATCCCTACTTTCCATAATCCCATTATGGTGATACAAGGCCCCTGGGGTAACTCTTTTGGCCCACTTAATCTAACTCCACCTCTACATGAGCTTCCATGCAGTTTAAGAAAGAATTTCTCCAAATTTTTTGGTGATGAGAGAGTTCACCCTAATGAACACATTACAGCCTTCAGCGTAGCCTATGGTGTGATGGCATAGAATTTAAGGACGTGGCAGTCAGGCTGTTTGTAGAAACATTGCAAGGTGTTGTTACAAATTGGTTCTACCACCTGCAGGCTCGGTCAGTAACTAATTGGAACACACTCATAGCCAAATTTGAAGCAAAGTTCAATCTTATAGAAGATGCACATGCCCTGCTAGCCCAGATCACACATATGAAGAAAGAACTTCATGACCCTATGAGGGAATTCATTGGCAAGTTTGACAAGCTGAGAAATCAAGTTCCTACCATTGCTCAACCAACACCTAAAAACTTCAAATGCTTCTTCATCAACTCACAACTATCTGAAGTGAGCTTCTTGCTGAGACAGGCTGGACACATAGACCTTGCTGCTACTCAAGATTTGGCTACTGAAGTAGAAGATGACCTTATCTTGGTAGGAAAGATAAGGAGAGACCCTAACAAAAGTAAATCTTCTTCATCTTCAAAATACTCACCTATAACGACCACTATTCTAATGGTGCAAAAAGCTAGCAAACGAATTGCTAGCTCTTAGAAAGCAAATGGTGCAAGGGATGTCATCTGCTCCTTCATACAGAGATATGCCAAAGAGGACATTTCAAAATCAGTCATACCAAGGCAATGCAACCAAGAATCAAGGACAAGCAAATTGTCTTCCTCCCCCACGGGGGAACCTGGCCATTGAAGTGCCTCCAACTAACTCAGCAGTTGGATATCTTGAAATAGAACATGATACCTCTTTCTAACCTGAGTTTGATCAAGAAAATGACGCTGATCTCTTCACAGAGGACCAAGAAGAATTAGCTGGCAACTCCAACATTGGTTTCCTGAATTATCAAGACAAACCCAGAAGTGAAGGTAAAGCAAATGAAGGATCATACGCTATTTTCACATGGTCTAAGAACCAGTCAGCCCAAAAAGCTGATAAAGAAAAGATAGAGGAGCAATCTCAGCTTGGAATTTCAATTGATAAGCGGGGAACCACCCTACCTTTCCAGCTCAAGGATCAGGTGATTGCTAAAAAAGTAAGTGCTCCAAATTTGCCTTCACCTTCAACTTCAAATTTGCAGATCAATCCTCCTCCTAAAAATTAGAAGGATGAACTCCCTTCCCCTCTTCATAGTTCATTTTAGACATTTGACATAATTGACCATGTCAAGAAAACTAAGATCTAAATGTCTAAATTTAAATTTTTGCAATCTAACCCTGATCAGTTGGATAAATTGGTTCAATGTGTAAAGAACCAAACCATCCCAGCAAGACAAGAAGTTAAGAAAGTAACTCATGATCCCCCAAGGAACATGTCTATCCCAAACAACCTTGTCATTACTCTTCCTGTTACCCCTGAGAAAATAGAGCCTTTTTATGTTTCTCTGTTGATAAACAGTCACAAGCTGAGCAATTGCATCATTGATTCTGGAGCTTCAAACAATGTTATGCCTGCCAAAGTGGCAGAATCCCTTAGTCTCACATTGACCAAGACATTTGGGAGATGTTTCTCCATAGAGAACAAGCAAGTACCACTGCTGAGATAAATCAAGGATGCTCAATTTGCATTTGAAACATTCTCAAACAAAAGAATCAAGATGACTGTCCTGATGGCTAACGTCCCAGCATCATACGACATCCTTCTTGACTAAAATTTTTATAAGGATGTTGGTGGCGAGTTGAGCATGGACTTATTCGAGGTGAGAATCCCTGTCAAAGGTGTCATGAAGAGACTGCTTCCTAAGAAAGAAGTGAAATACGTGGTTACTCAGACATCAGCCCCTGAAGCTCAAATATTATTTGAGTCTTCAAGCATGGGTAATTATTTCTTAACTACAGAGGAAGTCCATGAATCACCTAATGAAACTCTTGAATGTGATAGCCTGAAAATACCTTCAGCTAGAACAAAAGAAAGGATGGTAGAACGCAGTACAAGCGCTGAAGAATCTTTCCTTCCAAATGAAGAAGAATCTAAAGAAAAACTAGTGTCTGAGGAGGTATGGATTCTAAAATTTGATGGCAGCTGCTCTTCTACCAGTTCAAGAGCTGGGATTGTGTTGATATCTCCTCAGAGAGATATATTTTTTTCATCATACAAGTTGTAGTTCATCAACACCAACAATACAACTGAGTATGAATCTCTTTTACTTGGATTGAAGGCTGCTTGAGACAAAGGCATCAAGCTCTTTCATGCCAAAGGACATGCTGAATTGGTGGTTTGTCAGGTGAAAAATCTATATCAAATAAAAAATGAGAGATTGCACTATTTCCAAAATCTAGTCTGGGATCAAATTGAAAGCTTTGATGCTTTCAACATCTCTGCCATACCCAGAGAGTTTAATGACATAGCTGATGCATGGGCTGTTTCAACAACTCTTTTGGTCCCTCACCCTGACTTCAAAGGAGAGAAGTACACTATTGAGCTGGTCTTTCGACCAAGTGTACCTAATAATGTTAGTCATTGATAGGTGTTTAACAATGATAACCAAATCATTGCCTTCCTAGAGCAAAAAGATAGCTTTGAACAGTTGAATTTTGAAGGCAGTGAGTTTCAGAAGCTTAAACCAGCTCCTAAATCAAGTATAAATGCAGGTGAAAAATTCCTACAACTCAAAGGAAATAAAATTCTAAAAGGCCTGGTTTCTCTTGAGAAGTTGTTTGATAAGCATGACAGATTCATCAAACGGTAGCAAACAAATTCAAGCTCCTTAGAAGAGTTTGATCAGGTAAATTTAAGCACCAAAGAAGATCCCAAGATGGTGAACATTAAAAAATGTTGCACTCTTAAGAAAAGATTCAAGTTCACTACTATGCTCAACCAATATATGGATGTCCTAGCATACTCATATGATGATCTGAAGTCACTTAGACTTAAAGAAATTTACCATGACATTCTTCTAAAAAGTGATTCAGTGCATTACAAGCAAAAATTTAGATAGTACAATCTGAAGATATCAGGTACTATTCTGTCTGAAATATAGAAAATGCTAAATGCTAGGATCATTTTTCCAATCCATCATTCTACATGGATTGCAAATATAGTGCCTGTGAGGAATAAAAATGGCAAAATTCACCTCTGTGTGGACTTCAAGAACTTGAATCAGTCATCCTTGAAGGATAACTATCATTTGCCCATCATGGACCAAGTACTTCAGACAGTGACCGGTTTTGAGATGTTATCAATGCTAGACAACTTCTTAGAATACAATCAAGTAGAAGTTGGTGAAGCAGACTAGCATAAGACTGCCTTCACCATGCCTTGGGGCACCTTTTCATATTGAAGAATGCCATTTGGCTTGATAAATGTTTGCACTACTTTCCAGAGAGCAATGGACCTTGCTTTCAAAGATGAAATATGTAAGTTCATTGTGGTACACCTTGATGACTTGACTATTTTTTCCAAGCATTGCCCTGACCATGTGCACCATTTGTAACAAGTGCTATAACACTATCACCAAAATGGCATTTCTTTGAACCTTAAGAAGTCTGTCTTTGGGGTGACAGAAGGGAAGCTTCTCAGACACATTGTATCTAGAGAAGGTATAAAGATTGACTCAGAAAAAGTCAAGTCCATCTAGGAGCTTACTTTGCCCACAAGTAAGACTACGGTTCACTCTATCTTTGAAAAAGTGAATTTGTTACGAAGGTTCATTTTTGAGTTCACTGAGAAGACTAGTCATATTTTAGATATGATGAAAGGAAAGGTCACTTTCAGCTAGACTGAAGAAGGCAAATTAGCATTTTGAGACATCAAAAAAACCATTACTCATGTCCCAATTTTGGTTTGTCTAGATTATACCAAGGATTTCATCATGTATAGTTATGCTTCTGAACACACACTTTCAACCATTCTAGTTCAACAGAATGAAGAAGGTGTGGAATCTCCTATTTATTTCATGAGCTGTCCTCTCAAAGCTCATGAGCTGAAGTATTCAAACATGGAGAAGCATGCTTATGCAGTGGTCAAGGTAGTGAAGCATTTTCACTTTTACATTCTGAATTCCCACACTACTACCGTGGTTCCTGACACCACAGTCAAATCCATATTAACTCCGCAGGAGTTTGGAACCAAAAGGGGGAATTGGATTGCTAAAATCTAGGAGTTTGATCTAGTTATCAAACTGATGAAGCTAGTGTGGGGAAAGGGTATTTTTCAATTGATTGCTGACAACAGACTCGAAGAAGTAGGGCATGAAGAAAAAGAAGCAGAAGACACGCCAACAATCCTCTTTGTCTTCACTACAAATGAGTGGTATTCAAGTATTGCTCATTTTCTTATTTATGGTGAGTGTCCTACCCACCTATCTCATAAAAAAAGTATGATTTTCAAACTGAAAGCGACCAATTTTGTCCTCTGGGACAATGGCCTGTACAAGAGGAGCCTTGATGAAGTGTTCTTTCACTACGTAGATAAAGAAATGCAGAACCAACTTTTGAGGTCCTTCCACAATCTGGCCTATGGAGGAAATTTTTTTGCTCCTATAACTGCCCACAAAATTCTTAGAGCCAGGTATTACTGGCCTACTTTGTTTCAGGATGCATACAAATAAGTAATAAGGTGTGAACTATGCTAATAGTTCATTGAGAGACCCAAGTTAGCTGCCTTGCCTCTCAAATCAGTGGTGATAGAAGAGCCATTCTAGTAATGGAGAATCGATTTCATTGGTGTTGTAGACCCATCTTCAAGTGCTGGACATGATTATGTCCTCACAGCCATATATTACTTCACCAAATGGGTGGAAGCAATTTCAACCAAGCATGCTACTTCAGAAGTAGTATGCAATTTTTTCAAGGAGAACATCATTTCTAAGTTTGGAGTCCCAACCAAGATTGTGATGGATAATGCTGCCTGTTTCTCTTCTCATGAGATCACTCAATTTTATTTTTACTATGAGATTACCCTCTCTCACTCCTCTGATTATTTTCCACAAGAAAATGGTCAAGCTGAATCAAGCAACAAGAACCTGGTGACCATCATCAGGAAGCTAGTGGATGACAACCAACAGACATGGCATAAAGCATTAGTTGATACTTTATGGGCAGACAAAATTACACCTAAAAGGGTGATAGGTATGTCACCTTTCCAACTTATGTATGGTCTCAATGCAGAGATATCAATCACCTTAGAATTACCAACACTCAAATTGGCAAAGGCAGTCAAAGATCAGACATATGAAAGCTCCATTGACAAAAGGATCATGTGCTTGACTGAGCTAGATGAGCAGCGAACTATGGTGGTGGACCGAATTACTGCATACCAAAGTTTGGTGAAGAAGCTCTTTGACTAGAAAGCAAAAAATTGGGATTTCCAGATTAGAGAACAAGTCTTGTTATGGGACAAGAGAAGGGAACCAAAGGGATTGCATGGGAAGTTCGATTCCCTATGGAGAGGCTCGTTCACTATCCATGAGCGCAAAGGTGAAAATAGTTTCTTGTTGAAGTATCAATATGGCACACTCTTTTCTCTGCCTCACAATGGGCAGCATCTGAATCACTTCAATTCTTGAAGTATCAGATAATTTCACTTGTACATATGTATATTTGTATAGTCTATAGTTGTATTTTGTGCTTTTTGTTGCTCATTTTTATTTTTGACGCTTTTCTTTTTGGTTGGCACGAATCCATAGCCCAATGACACACTTAAAGGCACTGGAGATTTTGGTTTCTACTCCCCTCAGTTGTTCCAAAATTTCAATTGAAGGAAGTTCCCCAACTGGAGCCAGCTGTTGTTCCCAAAATTTGTCACTCATTTTTGGGACAACACATGAACTATTTTTGGTCCTACAAGCCAAAAAATTCTTTCTTCCCTTTGTAGAGTAAAATAATCTACACTTTATTTTGCGTTTCAGTTGTGCGCTCCAAGTTTTGTCTCTATGCGTTTCAGTTTCAAGGCAATAAGGGTTATGACATAGGGCATGGGTTTTTTATTTTGCACAGGTTTTTCATTTTGCCTAAATTTTTGTCTAAGTCTCAAAGTCAAGCGAAAGCTGCCAAGTGTCATCTACCAAGACACATTATAATTTATTTCTAAAAGTAGTGGAATGTGCCATGTGTCCTGTTATAACTCAGCAGAGCGCGACAAGTGTCTGCATCCACATTTCAAGTTTCTTATAAGCTTCAAAGCTTCTTTCAATAAGCTTCTCTCAGAGTTTCGTGGAGGGCACCAAGTGGCAACTGCAAAAGGTTTTAATATATTTTTCTAAATGCAGTGGAAGTCACCACGTGTCCCTTGTAAAGCTCAATGGAAGCTGCCAAGTGTCAACATCCGCAGTTTCTTCCTTTTGTTTTGTTATTAAGTAAGGACTATGGTGGGCCCCGAGTGAGTTGATAAAGTAAGCAGAGCGTGCCAAGTGTCATCATCTGTGTGAATCCAAATGAGTCCCAAATGTTTCTATAGTGTTTCTAAAGCTCAGTGGAAGCCACCATGTGTCATCTTCTGCAGGACTCTCAAAAGGTATCTAAAGCTTTTATAAGTTAAGCAGATGCTGCCAAGTGTCTTCACCTATTTCACAGTGGGAAATGCCACGTGTCACTTGTTAAGATTAGTGGAAAGTGCCACCTATCCCTATTCCCATTTTGATGCTACTCGGGGAAGAAGTGTTGTGGGTCCCATTTTCTATAAGTTGATAAAGTTTCAAAGCAACGGACTGTGACAGATGTCAAAGACAGAGAACTCCCAATACAAAGACATAGTAAAAAGGATGAAGCCCAATGGAAAGCAGCCAAAGCAAGTGGGAAAGACATGAAATAACATTTCCTTTAGACATTTTGTCTGAAGGAATTAGAACTCGAAGACCACCCAAAGCCGAAGGATGACCCTGAAGGATAGGTACCCTTATGGGGGGCTCTCACCAACTAAAACATTGACCTTTCTCTAAACCTTGAAGGGTAGGTCCCCTTTGGGAAGGATCAAACAAGAAAGCCGAAGGAATTGCTAAGGAGGATGATGGGCCCGCAACCATCAAATTTAGGAAAACCAACTAGTCGTTATCTTTTAAATGATAACGGACTCAAAGACGTCAAATTCGTGGCAATGAAATAGCCATTGATTTTTACAGGCTTAAGCAGGATTAAGTGTGGACCCAAATGCATTTAAAGGCCTTAAGGCCAAGGCCAAAAGGAAAAACCACCGAGAAGAGAAGCCGAAAGAGCCAGCCAAGATGGGAACGTAGCCCCAAAAGCTCAAATGCTAGGAAAAGACAAAACCAAAAAGGGGAAAAGATAGCTCGAGGGCTCAAATCACAGTAGAAAGGGGGAGAGGCTGAAATATCTACACAATAGTTATTCCAGTAGATGGAACAGTCTGCAAAGCAGACATTTTGACTGGCAAACATTGAAGGCACGTCATGTTGGTCTCCCTTGAAGTAAAGACAAAATAGATAGCTACACAGACATCAGAGGGGATAGACCAGATGATCCAGACCTAGGAGAAGATGTTTGAGATGAAATGACATGCCATAGTTAAGGCAACTGCCCTATTCTAGCATGGTCCTTGGACAAAACTAAAGACACAGTCAAAGCATTAAATGCAACATTGGGCCACCCCATGGAAAAGAGCACCAAGCCTTTCTTGGCTGCTATATCATGTAAATCCCTTTTTTAAAAAGAGAGAGATCTTTTTGATAAAAGAAGTAAAAAAACTCTACCAAAATTGAGAGGCTATCACTGAGACTTTGAGCTCAGGTTGTTGATCATATTTCCTTGTTTGAATGAGAAAGCAAGTTACTTTTAGACTTTGTGCTGTCATGGCTTGTGTTATTTAGGGGATTGTTATTATGTATATCTTCTAAATGTGTTCTTGCCCATTTGATGAAATAAGCAAAATTTGTGGAGATAATCAGGAAGGTGTCCTGAAGCCAACTGTGGGAAGACTTTGTGCTGCCTATAGTTTCCTTTAGTGTGTTTAGCTATTTTATGTGTAAAGGACCTTGGGATGACTTTTTGCCCTCATTGTTTTTCGTATCTCACTCTTTGGGTAGTTGAAGTGGAGACTTTGTGCTACACTTCATTCTATTAGTTAATATACCTTGTTATTAGTTACTTGTCACTATCTGAAATAACTCCTGCTGTTTATTGCAAGATCACTTCTGAAAGAAGAAAATTGCCTTCAGTGTTTATACCAGGATTTTCTCCTTTGTCTATGAGCATCATCTCTAAAAAAAGATATATGGATGGTGATACCCTACCCCTGAGTGTTATTTTCTACTTATATCTATAGTATATAGCCCCTTCATACTTATAAGGAACCTCCCCTTGATGAGAGGAGAGATTTGTCCCCTTTTGATGTGGTAAACCTACATAATTAACCAACCAATCTTCCTTGTTGTGGTTGATTAGACCTATTTTGCTCATCGGTTAGTTGATTGACAAAATATTCACCCAACAAGAGGAAAGGACAAGATAAGAAGAAGCATGTATTATCACTATCATTCATCAATTAACCATTAACATACACTAAACACAGGCTTTAAGAAGGCATGAATTCAATTTTATTTGTTCAAAATAGGCAAGTAAAAGTGTTATTCTAAGCATGGCCTTGCCATAACTCAAGTTAAATATTTTTTCAAATGTCAAACATTGGCTTACATATAGATAATTGAGAAAGAGGAGAGAATCAGAGAAAGACAAAACCAAGAAACTAGGAAATATCATTTACTTAGTCCTTCTCCAATTACTATTTAATATTTATTTAATCTTATCTTTTTCTCCAAAAGTGGTGTATGGGTTCATGTTAACTTGTCTTAGAAGCATTAAGAAGTCTTGAAGAGGTCATCATCCTTGATTAGTGAAGTTTGACCAATAACAGTGCCTAAATCCTTGCCAAGGAACCCTATATTCTTGGTTGAACACCTCTCTTGACTAGAGAAGGTCCTTTCCTTGAAAACATGTCATCATGTCTTCATTCATCCTTCATTGAAACATTCTTTTAAAACATTCATGAATCCTCTCCACCTAGTTGAGGTTGTTTAGGGCTCCTTAGTACTTGTTTGACTCCAACAAGCTACGTGTTTGAAGGAAGGGGAGTGTGATTAAGAGTCTTTGAGAACCTTTTAACCTTTGAAACCTTCTCCCAAACTTCAATTTAATTTTTCCACACTTTAATAGGCAAAGGAGGGAGAGAAAATCATCAATAAAACACTTGGAACAATTTTATTGTCATTTATTTGTATTTGAACACTTGATTCCTTCACTTGAATAAAAAGCAAAGGAGAGAGAAAGAAGAGTTTAGATTTGAACCAGACAAATTCATTCCATGGAAGGCTTCTTATCATGAATTTATACTTGAAACAATGCATTTAGAACCTTCACGTAGCTCAAAAGATTCAATTTTGCGCACAAAGCATGTTTTTTCCCTCATTCCTTGTAGCCCTAAAAATTTGTAAAGATCCTTGTCTAGAAGATTGTATGGATCAACTTGGAAATTTAGGCACATTTTTTAGTACTCTCTATTCCCTTACATATCCATACAAAATTTCATGATGAGACTCCATGTAGAAGTACTCATTTTCCTTAATTTTCTTTTCTAATTAGGCCTCCTAGGCCTAGAAAGTAAAAATATTGATCCAGAGAGATCCCACATGTGTAAAATCACTCAAAATAATGTGATTAAATTTCCATAGGATATTAAAAACCTCCATGTCAATTTTGAGGTATTGAGACCTTGTAGAAATATACAAAGCAAGAAATCACCTTGTCACCTAGTCTTATTTTGAACCTATTTGGGACTACCTTGAAAAATGAACTCTGTTTCACCATTTTCAGAAACTTCTATGCATTTTTTTGTGTTTTAATAGTTATAACACATCCCAAATGACATCATCTAATGATTGAAAATTTCTCCCCTTCTCAAAACACCTATAAAACACTAAAAAAATGCAAAAATTGAGCATTTGTGACATTTTTTAAAACTTCAAGTATGGAAAAAATACATGTGGATAACCTCCTTTGAGTATTCAATAACATACAAGAGGTTTTTCGATCAAACTATGGTAGTATTGTGCATTTTATGTCCATTTCCCTTGATTGGTCACAATCAGGGTTTTAGAAGGGTTTAAGACCTATTTGGGGTCTTAATGATTGTTCATAAATAACATACCGACAACTGACCTCATTCCACTTGGAAAACCTTCTTTACTAACCTCCTCAACTATCCCAAATATCTCAACTTCTCATGCAAAGTGTGAGAGGCAGTACAAGTATGTGAAGTTGCTCCTTAGGTGGCATGCTTAACTCTCTTTGGACTTGAGAATGGTCTAATCTTAGTTTTGGGTATCAAAACTCCACCTAATTTCTGGTAGAGGTTTAAAAATATCCAAAAATATACTCCTCATGATTCCACATGATTTATTTAGGATCAATACCCCTTTGTATACATCTAATGTACTGGTCAGGGGTCTTGGGGTTTAGGCATGTCTCCTTCCTGCTGGACCTCAAGGGCATTTGGACTAAAAATTGGGTGTTTTTGCTATTTTGAGGTGTGTTGAGACCACTTACATTATTTTTAATTTATCTCAAGGATATTCATGAAGTTTTAAAAGCTTACTTTGTGCTTATACCTCAAACAGGGCCCTTGGTCTCAAGACTATCCCTTGCCAAAGGAGTGGGCCAGGTCTGAGACAAAATGGTGACTATGTCTACTATTAGTATGAACTTTAAGTGACCATTATTTTATTTTCAAAATCATAATAATTGCTTTTACCAAATCATGACATGTGATTTTGCCCATAGAACCCTCAAAGCACCATCTTCCCTCATGATTGGTTGTAGGCCTGTGTATGTTAAGGCGAGGAAGGTCATATTGGGTTAAAGACCTCAAAAATTACCTTCATATAAAATAATGTTATTAAAAACATATTTAATAATACATGAAATTATTTATGATGACTCTCTATAAGCATTTACCTCTCATATAGGTCTTAAACATTGAGTTTCACAATTGAGGGTTTGTATGCAAATAAGCATTGTTGACCCTAAAGGTTAGTTTTGAGTGTTTCTCTCATTATCTCACTATATGAAACTTGATGTAGGCCTTCATGGACTGTATATTCATTCTCTCACACCATTTGGCATCAAAATATTGGTGAATAACATGTTTTGTCATCTTGCTTATGTGGAACCTTCAAGTCACTAGATGACTGTGTGAGCAAATTGTGTATATTGACTGTAGTCTACCCTCAAAATCTTTAGATGGAAATGGATTCCATATTTTTAACTTATCTCATAGCTCTTCTAGCTTCATTTTCAATACCTATTTCCCATAGAACCCTCAAAACCCTTGTCTATACCTTATGACTGGCTATAGGCTTGTATGTGTTCTTGATTGACTGTGTATTGAGTTTGAGTTAAGTTTGGTTCAATCCTCTTCAACTTTAATTTGGTCTCAAACATCAATTTTATGACCTCTAGTGTCAACTAAGAAATACCTCAATGTCCTTGCACCATTTCTGCCCTTAGGCTTAGGACCAGTTGTCTAGACTTCAACCTGCAGGTGCTAGAGGGCTATGACTATGTTCTTTGTGTTTTAGACCTTTATTCCACATAACAACTTCCCAATGGTTCCTTCAATGCTATTGAACCTATTTTTAGTCCTAGATTGGGTTCAAACATCTATCATAACCCTATCAGCTCTTTATCTTAAGGAATGAACTAATCTTTTAATAGACATGGAGGTGGGCTTCAGGGTATGATGACTGCATATCGGTTTTAATACTAAACTCCCTTCTATTTACATGATGTTTTAAACAGTCCAAACCTAAAGAGTGTTCATTATAATTGTATAGTAAGGTATATTATCCCCTAACATTTTCAAGCCAATTCTTACTCTCATGCATAATCCATACACAGTCTTGTAGATGACTATTAGACCATCAACTTAGTTTCCTGACCATCTTCGACTCTCCAAGTGACCTAACAACTCTTTGATGGATTATGTCTTGTTTGCATCTACCAAAGTTAGGTATCCATGCTTGAGACTTTGCTTATATTGATTGAATGTTGAACCTTAGTCCAAAAAGAGGACCTACAAGCCTAGGACCTATAGGTCATCTTTTAACTACTTAGTTTTACAAAGTTGCTTTCTTAAGTTAGACTTTTCTACATTATCAAACCACTACATACTTTTGTATTACTCCTTCAAGGACTCATAGAGCATATGATAAGCATTATGTCACTTCCAACACACTTGACTAGTCTTGTATGTATTGTATATAGTCAACAATGCAGAAGGTCTATGTATAGAGGATTGTAACCTCTAGTCAGTTGGAATCACTTGGTGATGGAAATGATGTGGTCAAGGCTATATGAAGGTATGAAGAGATATATCAAGCCTTCTCTATGAGCAATGAGAATATTCCAAACATTCTAAAATCAATACAATTACATATGAAGGAAACACTTATGATCCTCATTGAAAAAGTGCTCAAAAGGTCTTAGAAACTTACACCATGATGTATCACTGGTACTTGATCCAAAATTAGAAATCAAAGCTCCAGTAGACTTGTTTAAACATAAACTATGTCTCCCAAAAGCAAGCAAACTTAAAGAATATGGACAAAAACACATATTAGACGAAAGAACATGGACTCCATGAAATTGAGGGAGTTTCCATGAGTGATGAAGCATTAGAAACCTCTGAGAGTGACCAACATGAAAAGAAAATAGGAACTTGCAGTTGGATCCATTAGAATAACTTATACACTAAGACATTCTTCCACTAAGTGAAGGCACCTCATGGAAATGAGTTGGCTAATGAAACCACTAAGAAATGGAGCTCTATGACCTATAGAAACCATCCTCAAAACCATTCCTCTCCATCAAATTCTGAAATGGAGAAATAGGTGCAAGAACAAACCCATCTCAGGTAGATAGGTCATAGTGACCTGCTATCACTCTTAGTGATTGTTCATAAAGATGAGGGGATGAATATGAAAACCAATGCCACTAACTTGAAGGTCATTAGGGTCCCTATTATTTCTCAAGATCTTTGAACCTAAATTTCTCTCTCTCTCTCTCTCTCTCTCTCTCTCTCTTCTATTTGTATTGAGCAAAAATCGATGGCCCTTTTAGAGCTGCCAAGGATGTTGATATGAGAGATAAATCAATTTTCTTTATTTTAATACCTAAAACCTATTCCAAATCATTTTTTTGACCTTGTCATGGATAAATAAGGCCCTGAATATTCTTGACTCTTAGTTTTGCCTTGAAGAACTGTATGGATGGTCTCAAAATAGGTTTTTTGGCACTAAAATTACCAAAATCATTTGAGAATCCTAATGAAACTACTGTAAAATGTATCCATTACACCTTGTCATGACTGAACAAGTACACCATGTATTGACAAGCAAAGTTTCAAGTGGTAGGGGTGATAATTTGACCTATGAGGTCAAAATTTTTAACAACACCTTTCTTTCAACTCTTGGTCTGATAGACTACTTGGTCTCATGGACGTTATTAAAACCATTCATTCATTCATTCATTCCAACTTTCCCTTTGAATTTTGACTTGTTGACCATACATTTGGTCACCTTTTGAATCTTCACGATTTGTTGTCATTTTCCTAATTAACCCATTGCCTACAGTCTATTTGCATTCTCATCGTTGAACATGAAAAGTCGACCCTTCACTTAGTTGAATTTCACCAGACAACTTGGTAACATTCTACTTTTTCACTCAATTTTGCAAGTGTTTTTGGCACATTACTTGCCAAATGATGAGTGTTGTCTTCCACTTAGTCATCATTTGCTTGCTAAGCAACTTGGTGGCTAAGTTACTAATTTGGGTTCAGGTTCGAAGAACCTAGTTCATCAGTATGGTGATTCTTTTTGCCTTGGGTATGGCTTGGGTTGGGCCATACAAAAGATATTTAAAAAATATCAAAATAATATCCTAACAAATATGAAATTAGTGACATTAACCACATAATATACATATAAGAAAAATTAACCACAAAATACTAACTAAATGCCAAATGTCATGATAATCATAAATATCAATAATAATTAATTACATCAAGTTTAATATTCATAGTTATTTTGCTTTTCATCGCGACCATCAACATTATAACGTGGTTTATTAGAACCATGAGGACTAGCACTCCTGCCACTACTACCACCCCCTAAGCTAAGCTATGTTTTCAAAGAAGTGTCAAGGTCACTAAGGATTAAAATGTTGCATGGATGAAGCTAAAACCCTAGATAAATGATGGAAGGTAAGTATGCAATGAGAAAATGAGAGGTAAGTGCATTTGATTTATCATTAGTGTTTTTTTATCTTATGTTTTTGTGTTCTATTTAACTTTTTTTTTCAAATTGTTATTTATGTCAAAATTTGAGAAAAAATATATAAAAAGTTTAAAAATAACATTTTGGGTCCTATCAGGGTCATTTTGGGTGACCCAAGTCATTTGCAGAAGAACTCAGATGAACCCATGCCATTACAGGTTCGAGTACATCCCCAATGAGAGTTATACTATTTTGGATGAATAAATATCTTAACTTGGTGGCATTTTACTTTTTTTGCTTGATTCCCATCATTTTCTCTTATTGATTCCATACTAATTGTGCATCATTGATTGAACACAACTATTTTAATGATGTACAGATCTTTTTTTTTGGAGGCCATAACTTTTGACTCATTAATGCAATTGAGATCTCCTTTGTAGAAAAATGAATATAAATAAAATAAGAATGCAACCATAACCCACTTCATTAGTTAAGGCCAATTTAAATATGTTTGGATATCCATACGAGATCATCTAGGGGTCAAAAATTATATTATAGTATTTTTAGTGATGTTAAAAATAGTATAAATTAAATAACTTTTTAAACACACGTAAACATGAGTTGAAACTCATCTAACATCTTGAATTTAGTATTAAATCATATATGTTTAAAATTTTAGGCCCATGTGAACTTGCAAAATCTATTACAAAAAATAAGTTGCTATTTATAGTATAGGAGTAGTTAACTCTAGGTAGTTTATTATTTTTTCAGATTTTTTTAATTTTGCATTTCAACTCCAATTTAGAGTTGAGGTTTATTTAAAGACTTTTATATATTTTTTTAATTCATTCAAGATGAATCAATAAATATTATAGTTTTAAATTTTTTTGAGTATTGTGCCTATTGATATATTATTATTTTGTTAGTCAATGGTTATATCATCTGGTATCAGAGCTAGTTTGAATCTTGGAGGTAATATCTTTATGAATTTGTATTGAGTTTTAAAATTTTATTTTCAGAGATTATTCTGTGATTGAATAATATGTGTAAAAATGTCAAGACAATGATAAGGAATTGCATAGATGAACCGGAGCATGCAATAATTACAAAGGCAAGTGAAACAATTAACTATAATTGCCACAAATGCCATAAATCAAAAACAAAGGCAAGAGGGAGAGGAAATAGAGGAAAAAATAGATCGTGAAGAAGAATTTCACCAAAATGAGGAAGAACAAGAGCAACCACCATTAATAGAAGAAAGGATGGTTGGGGCTTTAGAGGGAATGAATGAAAGAATGAAGGTTGAAGTATCAGAGTATGGAGGTAGCTTAAAACTAGAGGAGTTAATATGATAGTTAAATAACATGAAAAAATATTTCAAGTAGAAAAGTCTGAGAGAAGACAAGAAAGTAAAGTCTGTATGCATAAAATTGAAAATCCATGCAACTATTTGGTGGGATCACCTACAGAAAGATAGGCAAAGAAAGGGTAATGAAAAATTCAACACTTGGAATAAGATGAAGATTGTAGATTATACAAAAACTTTATGTAGAAGATTCTAGAATTTAAGGCAAAATGATCATAGGATACAAGAGTATACATACAAGTTTTACAAGCTTTCCATATGAGTGAAACATGATGAAATAGAATAATATATGGCCACAAGGTATGTGAATGGTTTGAAGTTTCATATTCAAGAAAAATTGAGCATGCATAAAATACTTTGCATGGAAGAGTCTTATCAATTAGCTTTGAACGTAGAGAAAAATCAAATTAAATAGGCTTTTAGAAGATCAGCTAGGTCAAAAAGAGGACAATTACCTTCACTAAGGGGGCGAGGTGGGTTCAATCCCACTAGAGGAATATCACCCTATGGTACAGAAAGATAAGAGGATTATAGACAAGGCTTTTAATACCAACAAAGAGGAAGATAATTTCAAATAGGTAGAAGATATGGTGGTGGTAGAGGATGGAATGGTCTACACAAAGCTTATATTTTTTATAGATGTGGAGAAGGACACAAAGTGTTTGATTGTTCACACTATCATGAACAAGAAATGAGAAAAGATTGCCTAAAGACAAATTTGGTGGGGGTTAAAATAGAAGAAAAAATACAAAAGTTGCAATAGAAGATATACGATAAAATCTCATGATGAGGAGAACAATAATAGCTCTAAGAAAATAACAAGTACATACTAAAGAAGGTGGTGATTGATGATTGTGTGCAAATAATTTTTAAATGATGTGCACTTCAGGAGGTAAGATATACAAAATAGTTATAGATGGTGGTAGTTGTGCAAAATATGGTTTCTAAATAAATGGTAGAGAAACTAGGATTACAATGTGAAAAACATCCTTATCCTTATCGGATTTCATAGTTTAAGTAAGGGAATGAAGTTATAATAGATAAAAGGTGTTTAATTAAGTTTTTTATAGGATAAATTACAAGGATGAAATTGGTATGATGTTATTCCAATAGATGCACACCATGTGTTATTGGGATGACCATGACAATATGATAGATAAATAATGCATGATGGAACATATAATAGATATACTTTCTGAAAAGGTGTTACATATGTAGTTTTATTACCTCTTAAAGAAGAAGGGTAGACATAAAGCATGTTTTCCATGATATAATTTATCAAAGACATAAAAATGACATGTGGTTGTCATGCATTAATAGCAAAGAAAGAAGACACAAAGGTGATGAAAATACCAACATAAATAACATAAATGTTGAAAGAATATATCGATATTATACCCAATGAGCTACCAAATAGTTTACCACCAAAGAGAGACAATAAACATCATATTGAAATTCCAGGACCAACTCTACCCAATCAAGTGACTTATATGATGAGTCCAATAGAACATGCATAATTTAATAAACATGTTACTAAATTGGTAAGAGTGTAGTAAGGGAGATCATGAGTCCATGTGCAACAACCCCACTAGGTTTTACTAGAATAAGTTTTTTTTTTAAATTTACACAAATTCAATAAATAAATTTCATCATTATGAAATCAACAATATAATGATCTTTAACTAAATACATTAGATTTTAAGCTAACCATAAATAAAGTTAATAGCTAATCTATTTAGCTAAGGATTACAAGATCAAGATCAAGTACAATGTTGATATAAAAATGTATACTACATTTATTTCATAAAAATATATTTACAAATTTAGCTACTTCTGATGTAATGTTATAGCCAATTGCTATAATGATAAAATATACAAAAATGGTATTGTTTCAACATAATACAAGACTTAATAATAATTTACAATGATACAATGATCCACGAAGCATGCGAGTATCAATGAACTTGAATCATCAATAAGTAATAATGAGTGTAGTTACTAGTGAAGTACTATTGAGGGAAGGGAGAGCATCATCCGAATTTTTTTCTACACCAAACATGAACTATCGATCCCCCACACAATCTCTCAACTAGGGAATGTCCCTCTCTTCATGGATGGGTAGATAATGATGGTGTGGGAATCAAGAGTGATAACTAGAATCCATGTGATGTAAGATAACTATTATATGCAGAGTATATCATAAAGAAACATGTTATAACATAATATCATATAAAATATGTAAACTAAATCAAATAGATGAAATGATAATGTTTAACCATATAATTACTTTGGTCAAAGTTTTCTTATATTTTTTTGATATCTAAGATCAGTCAATTTCATACACACCACTTAATCAAATTATACTATCTATGCGTATTAGTGACACTAATTAAGTGGAATCAATCTCACTTATTTAAAGTCGTTAATACCAGATTTAGTCTCTTTAAAAATATAAAAACTAATGAGTTTTTCCTTATAGAAACTATAGTACGTGCTAATACAAGAAAGTCTTAGAGACATGCATTTAATCTATCAAATTCAATGTAATAATTTCAAACATTTAGTCGATTAAAGCATAATAAACATATTTCAAAATAGGCATACCATTCGGGTAATACTAAACATCAAATCAATCAAATCATACATGCAAGATTATATAGCTAGACAATCATATCAATAATTAATATCTCATTCAACAACCACTTTATTTGTATTTATTAATTACAATATTAAACTGTTCATGAAATCAGTTAATGCTAAATGGAGTGAGATAAATATTATCAAATACTACATAACTAGAAGTTCCCTGAATTCTATTTAATACATCCTTGTTTTAATATATAACATGTTTAATTATCCATCATTATATGCATAAGACCATATGGTATACTCAAATCACAATAACATTCTAATAAAAATGTAAGAGTATCATGTATATATATTTTTATGCATATACTAAAACAACCATATTAAATTCCTTCCAATATCCCAAAATAGATTTAACTATAGTTTTGTAGTTGCATTCTATAAATCTAACAACTCTTAATTTTCTATTTCAAAATGCATTTAGTCTTGATAATTCAAGTAATCAAATATACACATACAAATTCATTGTATAAATTATAACATATTTAATCATCAACAGTATATGCATTTTCAAACTCAGAATTATTAAATTCTTTTCTAATTATATGCAAAGATTGAACTATAATATTTCGACTATGTTCTATTCTTTATACTCGACAAACCATAACTTGAATATCATATGGCTCGATTAGGAAATAGTGTTTACTATACACAACTATGTGTATATAAGCATATCTAAATTTTTTAAATAGATTTATATGTATATACTCTTATTGGTTATTAGAATCATTTTGTGTTACAAGTATAATAGTATTTATCATGTTTACACAACCATGGTATATTTACAAGGAACTATATCCTTCTAGTGATCAAAATGAAACTCTCAAATAAAACCATAATAAATAACCAGTCGACTTATAATCACCAGTTACAGTTCAATCATAATATTGATTTAAAGATATATGTTTATATAGATGCGCCATAATCTTGAACAATACACACACACACATCATTAGGTCAACAAATAAAACTCTTGAAGATTATATGTATATACCCATGTATATGTATACAATTCTGTACTAATTTCATAAATGAAACAAAACAATACCCAATGGAAATCCTAAATTAAAAGTAATTTATATAATATCATTTAATCATATTTTAGGGATATAAATTCTTATTTAACTATAATATTTCCTACCAGACTAACTCCATACATAGTCATGCCCTAAGATTTGGGTTTAATAACTTATCTCAATTTAATATATATACCAACCAATACGTTATACAAAGAAAAGAATGACTTAATACTATATTTAAAGGACTGAGTTTAACCCTACAAACCCAGATGTGCCCTAACCTAAGATTATTGAAAGAAAAATCATAACCCATTTTAAACATAACAAATACCCAACAAATATTGGTATAATGAATAAAATGTTTTTTTACTATTTATTTAAGACTGAGCTTAAATCAAAACATATTTTGAATAAAACTTAAACTAATAAAACCATTTAATCATGATATTACCCTAGTTACCTAAGGTAAGGTTTTATAATTTTTTAAAACTCATATTTTGTGTTTACAGAATCCATACAAATTTTCTCATACATAAAATTATTTACATTAAAACTTAGATAAATATAATGGCAGAGTTTAGTAAACATGGCCATTTCAAACTAGGGTTTATTGAATCATATATCTGGCTATGTGGAAGGTCGAACCATCCGTAGTACTAGGTATATAATCTTGGTTTTTCTTATATTTCAAATAATGAAAAATGAAAACCCTTAAAAGAATTTATCAGAATTTGTTATATAAATTCCATATAACATATGTACAAATTTAAACAACAAAATCTACTTAGTAAAGAATATCACAGTGATGACAAATATGTTGAGCATAGTCATTGATGTTTGGTTGTCATTGATGTCAAAGAGATTATGTTGTACTAATGCATTAATGATGAAGTGATCAGATAGATGGTTTCAAGAGATATGACACATTTACATGTTTGTAAGGACAAAGAAGCTGTGAGGCATCCATAGATGTCTTGGTGAAGTTCTGTTGTGTCACTTGATCATTTTCAATGAGAAACATGCATACTCTAGCTTAAGAGAAGCCAAACCATCACTTCACATCATGTAGATATGAATAAACCAGCAAGTTTGTGCATTTATTTCAAATACTCAAAAAGTCAACCAAGGTCAAAGAATTTCATGGATATTTGTCTATAGTGCCAAGAAAGTCTCTTGAAAATTTGAACTCTTGAAGTTTTTTCTAGCTCAAGTTATAAACATTCAAAGTTTCTCTTGTAGACTATGATGGGACAAAGACCATCAAGTCTATCTTTGTTGAAATTTGAGGTCACTAGTCAGTTGATTCAATGGTGAGTGTTCATCACCTAGATCTAGATCTAATGGTGTGCATGAAGTCAAATTGTCAAAGGTACCTATGATTAAATGCGCTAGTGAAAAGTGTCTCTATTTCATTGATATGAAATAAGATCAATAGCTCACGGGTGTTCATACTAATAGAGATTGATGGTACAAGTTGAGTCAAAAGTCAAATGTGCAGAAGGCATGCAAAGCTGCCAAGTGGCACAATCATGGGAGCTCTGATGTAAGATCAATGGTGAGTGCTGAAAGATAAAGATCGAGCTACTCAAAGGAGATTGACAATGCATATTTTTCCATAGTTTCTAAGAAGAATGAGATGAGGTTAAGATGCTTGATGTTTAACGTTTTCTCAGTGATCATTGGAATTTAAATATTCAAATTTGTGAAGAAAACCATTGCTTAGTTTTTGGGCTATATCTTTTGATCCAGGAGGAATTTATTGATGTAGTAAAAATCAAAATTGTATAGGAAGTCAAAGTGCATCTAGTGAATCTAGTTATAAGGTTTGAATATTTATACAAAGTTATAGAGCTTCAAAGTTGACTATTTATTCATTCATGGTGTTACTATGTACAAAATAATGTTTGAGCAGTTTGTGCTTTAGCAAAAGGGTGTTTTGGCAAGAGAAATCACATGAAGATGTCATAAGGGGTATATAGAGTGGATCCATATAGTTGAATTTTATTGTATGTTCTTAATTTGTTTGATGGAGTGCTAAATGGGTGAATAAGTCTCCATGAGACCTATAAGAGCTACTAAGGCCTGATTGAAAGGTATAACTGCTTAAGTGTGACACAAGATGTTATGGCCAACTTGTGAGGATGTTTTTGAGATATGTCTTAGCATGATATATGTATTAAGACTTAAAACAAGTCTTATATCTGACCAAGAAGTTGATATGCATGAAGACTCTATAAATAGTGGAGACCAAGGCAATGGTTTCTTGACTTGAATGTGGAATAATTGAGAGAGTATAATATAGAGATAAAGGAAAGAGAGAAAAGGGAGTGTGCTCAGTGTATGGACTAAAGTATAGAACAAATTGAGGATGAATGAATAAGACTAGAGAGATACAAAGGGGTGTTTGGATGCATTACTTATATAAGCAAGTTTGAGTGTGAGAAGAGTTTGATAAAGAGTTGTTATACATTGTTTCTCCAATCAGAGTGAAATATAATTAGAGTTATGAAGCTATTAATTTCATAGGTGTTGTGTGGGTGTTCAACTTCTACAACAAGGGGATGATTCTTCATACTTAGGGGTGGGTGCTTCACTAAAAAGTCTCGTGTTTGTGATCATCTTATAAGATAAGTAGTCCATGTGTTTACAGGTTTGAGAGTGGGTTTTATTCCTTAAGAGGGTTTCCCACATAGATCTTGTGTTATGTGTGTGATCTTACATCATCTTTCTTATTCATTATTATGAACATATTGTATGCTTTATGAATGCTTTTGGTTATTGATTAAGAATTTGAAAGGATTACAATTGAAGTTTTAAATATCTTGCATCACTGATTCACCCTCCCCCCATTGATTGTACCCCAACAATTGGTATCAAAACAAGACCTTTATTTCAAGTTTAACCGCTTTAAGGTGATCATATGTACAATGAAATATAAAGAGGTCAAGATTTTTATTTAAAGGTGAACTAACATGTGCTTTATCAGAACTCAAATGTTCAAGGGAAGAAAATGAATGTCTAAAAGAAAAACTCGAAAGATTGAATAACATGGAAGGGAGTAAAAATTCAACCCTGACTTCTTCTATATATCATGAGTTGCTTGTAAGCATTGATAATTTTAAAACACAAACAGGAATAATAAAAGCAACAACCAAAATTTTTTAGGTCGTGGTTGATACAAATTTGAATCAAAGAATGGATCAATTAAAAGGTAAAGTTATGACTTATATTGATGCACTTTTATCTAAAGACAAGAAAAAATCCATCTCTACAAAATAATCTATGGATGAGATGTCTTGGGGTATTGATGATCAAACTAAAGGGGCGATTAACATGAACAACTATAGTTATGTTTTAAATGGATACTATTAAACTTGTAATGAATATAGTCTTAGATATAAGGATTGTACTTACTCTCTAAGGATAATAAATGAGGTTTTTAGCTATAACTGCAATCAATAGGAACATATAGCCAAATATTGCAAAAGGGACTTTTGGAAAAAGGACTTTCAAGTTTTTGACACCATCAAATGCTTCAAGAAAGACAAAACCAAGATTCAAAGAAAGAAGGAGCAAGCCTCAAAAGAAGAATCCATGTTTGTAAAAACTAACTTTCATGCTCAAGAAGATGAAAACAAGAAATGGTACATAGAATAGTGGATGCTCAAGTCATATGACATGAGACAAGAGTAAGTTTATTTTTCTCAAGAAACAAAATTTAGGTTTAGTAAGGTTTGGTGGCAACAACTCTGCTAACATAGTTGGGAAATTATTTATAAGTTTGGATAATGGTCATACTAGAACTAAAAATGTTCTATATGTAAAAGGTTTGAAACACAATCTTCTAAGTGTTAGACAAATGTGTAAATGAGGAAATTTTGTGACTTTTCATAAAAAAAGGTGTGAAGTGAGAAGTTCCAAGTCTGGCTAATTAGTTGCAAACATTCATAAGGCAGATAACAACTTGTATGTGTTCCATAAATCTAATAAATAAAAGTGCTTCATTAATAAATTAGAGGAAAATTGGCTTTGGCATAGAAGAGGACATCTAAACTTTGATAATTTATTAAGGATCAGCTCAAAAGGACTAGTAAAATCACTAAGATTCCTCATAGTCTTTGTAAGGCATGCCTTTATGGAAAGAAAGTCAAAAGAAGATACAAATCTAAGGAGAATTATACTATAGTACCATTGGAGTTGATCCACACAGACCTTTGTGGACCTATGAGAACTTAAGGCATTAAATGTAATAGGTACTTTATGTTATTAATTGATGACTTCACTAGAATGACTTGGATATTTTTTCTTAAAGAGAAATAAGAAGATTTTGGAAAGTTTAAAGGATTCAAATCTCTTGTTAAAAATGAAAAAGGATCAAGAATCAAGTGTGTAAGATCATACAAAGGAGGTGAATTTTGGTCTTATGATTTTGATGACTTTTGTGAGGAAAAAGGAATTAAAAAATAATACTTTGCTGTTAAGACACCTCAATAGAATGTGGTAGTTGGGAGGAAAAACAAAACTATCCAAGAGATCATTAGAACCATGCTTCAAGATTCTAAACTTTTAGATGGTTTTTGGGAAGAGGTTGTCAATACTTTTGTTTATATCTTAAATAAATTCCAAGTCAGAATAAATGGTGATAAGACTCCATATGAGCTAATGAAAAATAGGGCAACTAATGTCAAACACTTTAGAGTGTTTGGGAGCAAGTGTTTTATCAAGAGGAATGAATAAAATCTTGGAAAATTTGACCCAAGATCTAATGAGGACATCTTCTTAGGTTATTCCTCTATAAGTTATATTTATAGGTGTTTCAATAAGAGACTCCACAAATTTATTGAAATATCTAATGTGAGAGTTGAAGAGGCAAGTGATATCAAGAATCCCATATTGTAGATAATTGACACTACTGAGGATGCTATTTTAAATAATGAAAGCATACCTGATCAATCAGATGATGAAGAGGAAGAAGTAAGATACGATACTAAATCTCCTTCTAGGAGAATACAGAAGGATCATCTATTTTCCCAAGTTATTGGAGATTTGAATTCTAGTTTACAGACTAGGAAGAGAAGGTTGATCAATAAGAATCAATAAGACACAAATTTGTTATCCAAAATTGAATCCAAAAATTTATTAGGAGCCAACAAAGATAACAACTAGACATTTTCCATAAAGGAAGAACTTGATCAAATAGTAAAAATGGAAACATGGGATTTAGTTCCTAGTTCAAAAGACAAAAATGTGATAGGAACTAAGTGAGTTTTTAGAAACGAATGAAAAAGGAGAGGTCACAAGAAATAAGGGTAGACTAGTATGTAAAGAATATGTTCAAGTTGATGGGATAGACTTTGATGAGACATTTGCTCTTGTAGCAAGAATATAAGCAATTAGAATCATTCTATCATATGCAAGATTCAAAGGTTTCAAAGTTTACCAAATGGATGTGAAATCTACATTTTTGAATGACAACTTAGATAAAGAAGTTTATATTGATCCACCCAAGGGTTTTTTAATGACAAGTAATTAGGACTGTGTTTACAAATTAAAAAAGGCGTTATATGGTCTTAAATAAGCTTATAGAGCTTGGAATGATAGAATAGACAACTATCTATTAAACCAAGGCTTCAAAAGAGGGATAGTTGACAATAATTTATATATCAAGACAAATGACACTCATTAATTACTAGTAGTATTATATGTTGATGACATAATATTTGGTTCTAACAATGACAACATGAGTAGAGAGTTTACAGATGTTATGAATCAGACTGAGTTTGAAACATCAATGTTGGGATAACTTTCTTTCTTCTTAGGATTAAAAATTAATCAAATTAATAAAGGGATATTCATTTCATAGGTAAAACAGATTGAAGATATGATAAGAAAGTTTGGCATGTTGGATTCTAAGCCAATAAGTAATCCAATGATCATTGGATGCAAGTTAAGTAAATAAGATGACTCACCAAAATTTGATCAAAATTTATATAGATCCATGATTGAAATTATCTTATACTCTACTACTTTTAGGCTTGATATCATGCAAGCAGTGGGCCTTGTAGGAATATTTCAATATGATCCTAGAGAATCTCACTTAAAAGTAGTCAAAAGGATCTTAAGATATCTCAAGAGCATAATAGAGTATGTTTATGGTACCCTAGGAGTAAAGAATTTACTCTAAAGACATACACTGATGCAGATTGGGTAGGATGTGTAGATGATAGGAGTACCAGTGGTGGTGTCTTCTTCATGGGAGAATACTTGGTGTCTTAGCTAAGAAAAAAATAAGCCTCTGTATCTCTATCAACTATGAAAACTGAGTATATAGTTGTTGCTTCCTATTTTACTTAGGTAATGTGGATGAAACAAACCTTGGAAGATTATAAGGTAAGATAAAATGGACTTTGTCTTATCTATTGTGACAATATTAGTGTAATTAGTATCTCTAAGAATTATGTTATGCACTCAAAAACCAAGCACACTCCTTTTAGATATCATTTCTTAAGAGAACAAGTAAGTAATCAGAATTTTAAATTGTAATGTGTCTACAGAAGAACAACTTGTAGATATTATGACAAAACTATTGAAAAAAGCCACATTTGAGTATGTAAGACAAAATATGGGAGCCACCTCCTTGCCTATGAATCATTAAAAGGTCATTTGAGTAGGAGGAGAATGTGTTGTCATATTGTTGTTATCATGAAGAAGGTCTCAAAGTTCTATATATGATAAGTTGTGTATGTCATGGTTCCATGAGAGTGTTTTTAATAAGATAGAGCATGAAGTTAGGGGGAGCTAAATCAGTTAGCTTGAGTGGATTGAAGAAGATGTGCATGATGTGAGGGGGAACATATGTGAAGATGCTTCAACTTGATAGAAGTGTGAAGATGTCTATTACAGTTGTGAATTCAATAAGATTGACATGATGACTTGATCAAACCAAGTCATATATTTTGATGAGGTATTGAATCTTCATGCATGAGCAAAGAGAGCTTGTGAGTTCTATAGGTAGACAGGTCCAAGAATCAAAAAATCCCAAGTTTAGATTAGTTTATATCAAATAACATATGACATGAGATGAAACATGATGTTAGGGGGAGCTTTCTAAGCTCTGTGAGCAGTTTGTCAGGTCCAAAGATTAGAAAGTCCAAGTTCAGGTTGGTACATATCAAAGGGAGAGCAAAAATTTTATATGTTTGAAAGTATGCATCTTGAGCTTATTAATAGTAATTGAATGCATACATATTGTTTATGAATGATTGTTGACATGATGAGAAAGAGACCATTTGTCATTAATGTCAAAGGGGGATAAATATTAGAATGGATTTCAATTCAAATAAGTAAAAAGTCATTATGAGGGTGTTTTGCCATCAATGACAAAGTGGAAGATTGTTGAGCATAGTCATTGATGTTTGGTTGTCATTGACATCAAAGAGAGCATGTTGTACTAATGCATTAATAACAAAGTGATCAAATTGATGGTTTGGAGAGATATGACACATTTATAGGTTTGTAAGGACAAAGAAGAAGCTTTGAGGCATCCATATATGTCTTGGTGAAGTTATAGTGTGTCACTTGATCATTTGGAATAAGAAACATGCATATTCTAGCTTAAGAGAAGCCAGCCCATCACTACACATCATACAGATATGAATGAACCACCAAGTTTGTGTATTTATTTTAGGTACTTAGAAAGTTGATTGAGGTCAAAGGATTCCATGGAGATGTTGTCTATAGTGCCAAGAAGGTCTCCTAAAAATTTAGACTCTTGAAGTTTTTTTTTGCTCAAGTTATAAATCTTCAAAGTTGCTCTTATAGAATGTGATGGGCCAGAGACCGTCAAGTTTATTTTCATTAAAATCTAAGGTCATTAGTGAGTTGATCATATGGTGAGTTTTCATCACCTAGATATTGAGCCAAGGGTGTGCATGAAGTCAAATTATCAAAGGTACCTATGATTAAATGTGCTAGTGACAATGTCTCTATCTCATTGATCTGATAGAAGATCAATGGTTTACAGACATTCATATTGACAAATATTGGTGATACGGGTTGAGTCATAAGTCAAATGTGTAGAAGGCACATAGAGCTTCCAAGAAGCATAATCATAGGGGATTTGGTCTAAGATCAACGGTGAATGTTTTAAGATAAAAATTGAGCTACTCGGAGGAGATCAATAGTGTGTATTTGCCCATAGTTGTTAGGAAGCATGAGATGAGGTTAAGGTTCTTAATGTTTAACATTCTCTCAATGACTTGGAATTTAAATATTCAAATTTGCAAAGAAAACCAATTCTCAGCTTTTGGGATATATCTTTTGATCCAAATTTTTTTTATTGATGCAGTAAAAAATGAACTTGTAGAGGACTTCAAGGTGAATCCAATGAATCTAGTTAGGTCTGAATGTTTATACAGTCAAAGTTATAGAGATTCAAAGTTGACTATTTATTTGTTCATGGTAATACTATGTATAGAATAATGTTTGAGTAATTTTTGCTTTAGCAAAAGGGTGTTTTGGTAGGAGAAATCACATGAAGATGTCATAAGGGGTATATAGAGTGGACCCATATAGTTGAATTTGATCGTATGTTCTTAATTTTCTCGATGGAGTGATAAATGGGTGAATAGTCTCCATGAGACCTTTAATGGATACTAAGGCCTAATTTAAAGGTGTAGTTGCTTAAGTGTGACCCATAGATGCTATGAATGACATGTGAGGATTTATTTGAGCTATGTCTTAGCATGATAGATGTCTTAAGGGTTAAGACAACTCTTATGGTAGACCAAGAAGTTGATATGCATGGATACTCTATAAATAGTGGAAACCAAGGCAATGGTTTCTAGACTTGAATGTGAAATAATTGAGAGAGAAAAATATGGAGACAAAGGATAGAGATTGGAGGGAGTGTGCTCAATAGATGGATTGAATTACAAAATAGATTGAAGATGAGAGAAGAAGACTAGAGAGATCTAAAGGGGCGTTTGGATGCATTGCTTATATGAGCAAGTTTGAGTGTGTGAGAAGAGTTTGATAGAGAGCTATTATAAATTATTTCTCCAAATGCAATAAAAGTTATAGAGCTATTGATTTCATAGGTGGTGTGGATGCTCAACATCTAGAACAAGTGGGTGCTTATTCATATTTAGGGGTGGGTGATCTTTGTGAAGTGGGTGCTTCAATAAAAGGTCTCATGTTTGTGATCATCTTATAAGACAAGTAGTCTATGTATTTACAGGTTTGAGAGTGGTTTTTATTCTCCAAGAGGGTTTCCCACATAAATCTTGTGTTATGTGTGTGATCTTGCATCATCTTGCTTATTCATTATTATGAACATATTGTATGCTTTATGAATGCTTGTGGTCATTGATTAAGAGTTTGAAAGGATTACAATTGAAGTTTGAAATATCTTGCATCACTGATTCACCCCTTCCTCTCAGTGATTGTACCTCCAACAAACTAGTAATGTTCTCTTCTAATTTTCCTTGAATCTATGGGGGATTTCAATGAAAGGTTTCAAAGGACATGGTATAGATTGCCACCTATCATGAGGTCTACTCCAAGCTTTGTATTCCCCACTTATGTCAAGGCCATTAACACTGATGTGGAAGTAATGTTGTAGTCAATGGGAGGATTTACTCTACCTGATGCATATGGGATAGCTATTGAAGCTGAAAATAGTTTGATACAAGTTGTGAAATTACCTCCAAGAGTTTCCATGCCTTTTTTGTCTCCTAGTTCAGTTGAAACTCCAAGTGTAGCACAAGTTCCCAATGATAATGCCAAGTTTAGAACCACTCCCAATAAGGTGGATAATGCTTTAGAAAAAGATGAAATGATTTGGTCATTAAAAGATTAGCTCAAACAAATTAAATTGCATGTAAGTGCTCCACCCAATCTATAATATTATCCTTCAAAAATTTATAGACCTCCATCCCAATACAATTACCAAGGAAGAGGACAAGGTCAATAAGGTTTCAATAGGCAGCCCAATATCTATAATCCTAATTCCATTCCATCTACAAGGGCTGTAGTTCCAATCCATACTAACCTAGTTCAAGGAGAGGAACATTTGGATCATTGAGGATAATCTCAAGGTCAGTTTGTGTATGATGGTGGAGGAGGTTGTCAAGCCTTAGTGGCACAAGAAGGAGTTATTCCTTGCCTCACATTAGAAGAAGAAAATCTCATGTAAAGGGGTACTCATGGAGAGGGTAACAACAAAAGTATAGGTCTTATGAATTTTCAAAAGGAAGATAACTATGTGTTGAACCAAAGTACATCAGTTTTAGCCAACACAAGAGCCAAAAATAGAAATTTGGGAGATGTTCCTGAAGCACATGTGACTCCAATTAATGGCTCTCTAAGGCCAAAAAGTGTGAATCCTAGTGTAATACCTCCTACTAGTTACACTCATAATCAAAGTCAGAATGTGAACAAGGTTAAAAAAGAACTTGAAGGATTGCCATTCAATCAATACTTCTTCTCTATTGCCTTCACCGCTTGAGAAACAGTTGATTGTTCCTAAGACTCTTCAAGAGTTGGAAGATGATGCTGCCATTGATGAGTTACTTGAATAGATTGAATATGATACCTCAAGAAGCTATGATGAAGAGATTGTCATTGGCACACCTCTTTACCCTGGTGGATCAATCTTTGAGCTTGAGGAAGGAGATGATGACCTGGAATAGCAAATAGAGGTTTTGGGAGAAGAAGACACTTTAGCTATAAGACAAGAAGTAGACCTTGAGTGGACTGATGAATTTCCATGCTCCATGGAAGATGATGATGATCAAATTGTAACACAAGATGAAGAAGAGGCACTCATTAGCCAACATGATGTTTCACAAGAAATTGGTAAGAAAATTGATAAACTTTAAGTTCTTTTTTATTTTTCATGAAGAGTTGGCATTTTGGGATGATCTTGAAATTTTTTTCCTGAGCTTGAATGATGCATCTTCACTTCATGAAGATCCTGATAATTTTTTTGAAGAATATGTTGCAGCTAAACCTATTGAAATTCATGAAGTACCTTAACAAGAATACAAGGTCGGAAGGCAGTCCTATTTGCACATGTTTGAAGAGTCTAAAGAGTAAGCATGGTTCATCTCAATAAAATAAAATGCATAAGATGGATGAAGAATAGAAGGTACCAAGATAGGTATTAAGTTTTTAATAACCTCTCCCATGCATTCAACTGCTAGGACCACCAAAGTTTGATGAAGATCTTACCTTTCAAAATGAGTATAGTCTTGATGATGGAAAGCCACTTGTAGCAGAAGTTGAAATTGAGTGTGAGGATCAATATGATTCTAGAATATATGAAAAATAACTTTAACCAAGGGATATGTGTGACATTCAAACTAATAAATAAGAGTATGTTTCCATTGAAGACATGTTCTTAACTGAAGAACCAGATGAAACCAATGTAAGCACCATGGAAAGTAAGTAGGGTGTTGAACAAACCAGAATAAGTCTTAAGTGGAAACTTGCACATCATTATAGTTCACTTCAAGAAGATGGTATGAAAAACTTTATTTTTGATCCATGAGGATCAATTCCTTCTTTTTAGTTTGCACATATTAGAGTGTGTTTGTTGTAGTTTGTCTTGTGTTTCCTAAGTGCTTCATAGCACAAGTGTGTTTCCTTCCCTTTGTTAGGTGTGTGTCTTTGATTTTGTGTGTGTGGATCAACCAAATTTATTTTATTGATTCAAATGTCTATTCAAGTCAATTTGAGTTCCCATATGCATGACTGCATGTCCTATGGAAGGAATAAGCAACTAGTCTTAGGCCTAGCTGGCATGCCACCCCTAAGAATCACCAAGAATGTTGACCAAATTTGACCCCAAGTCAATTTGGGTTAACCCATACTATTTTAAACTTTTGAATAAGGTTTAAAATGTCGTGTAGGGGTCTCATAATGGTCTAAACATCTTACTTATCCTCTATTTAGCCTTGGTCTAAGCCCATTTTCTTTGTACTAGTCTAGTAAAACAAAGTCAAATTTGGTCAACCAAGGTCAAACTTAGTAAAAGGTTAATATTTAATTATAAATATTATAATATGGTAATTTAGGTGTCCTAAGGTGTTTTTAGGTCATATATTTTCCTTTACCATACTTTATATGCAAAATATGCCTTTTGGCCACTTTTCTAGCATAATAAATGACTTACACAAAATTTAAAGGGAGAAAATTTGTCAAGAATGTAATTATCAATGTGGAAGAGGTAAAAAGGTGTCAAGATCTGTTATAGGTCAGTTAAATAAATAGTTATGTGCAGAAAAGGGGAGTTTTTCCTTGTTTTTAAGCTCTTTTGGGCACTTGTACAGACTTCTTAACTTCTCCATCAGTTAAAAATGTGGGTAGAGTGGATATTCACCTCCCCAAGCCTATTTAAATGCTTAAGGTATAGATAATTCATAATAAATTTCAGTTTTTCTCCTATTTATTTTATTTTCTCTTTGCAAGCCAAGGAAGGTCAAATTCAAACACTTGGTATGGGCTGTATAAGTGGAGTTTGGAAGAATGGTTTTGGGGGTGGATATTAATATGAGTTTAATTAAAATCCATAGAAATAAATTTAAATTTGGTGCCTCTTCCTTTATGAACCATTACTAACACTCTAGGTAGCTTTTTATGCACTTGCAACTATGAGAGGGTCACTGTTTGCACTTGTCTCAGATTGCATTGCTTTGGTCTAATGGTTTTGTTTATTTTATATGTTTCTAAAGGTTATATAATTCCTCTCCATATGTTTTTCATGATTATATTGGATTTGGAAGTCATAAAATTCCTAATAAAGTCTTTTATAGGCTTGTCCTTGTTCTAAACCATGTTTTCTACCTTTGCTCAGGAAGATGCACCTAAAGGTGACTTGAATGGAGGTTTTCCATGTTAATGTGAAGTAATTGAATGAAAAAAAACTATTTTAAGTCATAAAATTGAATTTGAGGTCCAAATAAGGGATCTTGAAGTCCAAATCTTGCACCTTGCTCACTCTTTTCCTTCACTGTCTGCATATTCAAAGGGAGTGATCAGTCAGAGGGTTTCATGATGTCATCTTTCCTTGAAAATAAAATTGGTAAGGTTTTCAAGATATTATAGAAATTATAAGTGTATTTGATGAGCAAAGAAGAGACCATGAGGCCTAAATCATGCACCATTGCTCATTTTTCTCTCTTACTGTCTATATGCACAAAATCCTTACTTACAGACAACCAATAGAGAAGAAAAATAAGTCATATTAAAGTGTTAAGACTGATGGATGAATCCTAATTTGAGAGCTTGGTATAATAAAGAGTCTATGAAAATGTTACTTAAAGATCAAATTGGTAAACAAGGTGGAAAACCACTCCCAAAAGCCTAATGACTGATACAGGGTTGTTTGTCCCAAAAAAAGAAAATAGAGAACTTTGTGGTTTTGCAAGCATCATATATCATGGATAAGGAGCTCTTGATACCTTTTGGAGTTTTAGACTTGTTTCCCTTAGTATAGACAAGGAGTTCACCAAATTTGGAGGAGGAATGAAAGGTGATCTAACTTTGAGGGTTTTGAAAGCATTCCAAAACACACTGAGAAATTTCAGTGTTATCTACAGTCTTGTGAAAAGATGAATGGTTTGACACCTCTAACAAGAAACCATGCATTGATATAATGCTTGAATGATTCTCATTAATCCAAACATACATTCATGACTTGAAGATCACCTCAACAAGGTTGGAACATGGATTCTACCCCTAAACACCCTCCTCTGTTCGTACATAGGCTTGTGAAAGGCCATCTACAATATGGGTTTCAAACAATGATGTAAAAGGTTGAGGTTTTGTCCTTATTTTGAGTTTTCAAGGTGAATAGGAGATACAAGGTGGTTTTATGATTATAAAAATTTCAAGGAGAATAAAAACACCTCCAAGACTCATATTGCTTAAATAAATAGGCTAAACACCCCTTTTTCTATCTCACAACAGGGGTGCTCTCTTTGATCATAACTCAGATAATTTTAAGGGAAATGGGATGAAATGATAATTCAAAGGTCAAGATAACCATGAATTATGGTTGGAGAAGCTGTAACACATCCATGGAGAGCTAAAAAACCTTGCTAGAAGGATTGAGGGCAAACATGGTACCCTATACTACAAAGGATGTAGTCACCATGGTAAGGAATGGTAAGCAAATGACTTAGTAAGGATGGTAATCTTTAATTTTGACCTTGGGTAAGCCTCCCAAGTAATTGAACCATGTTTAGAGGACTATTATAGAAATTTTAAACCTCCTAAGATGAAAGGAAAACTACTTAAACCTCATTTTGGCTCAAAGGTGTAGATAGACCTATTGGTAAGATCTAAGCCAGTTTTAAAATAGGGGTCATCTTCATTCATAGATCTTTAGGATATATTACAATGATTGGATGATGTTTTTAGGGTATATACAGAAGTGTTTCAACATTTAGTATGTAGGGGAAGCCATCTTTTGACTTGAAAGCTCCTAGACCTCATAGAATGAATGAAAATGGCTCGAGTGGCTAAGTTGAGAAGCTCAGAACTCCCTTGATACCTTGCATGGGACCCTGAGGTGATTATAAAAGTTAGAGAGGGTCACAAATAAGACCTAAGTGGAATTTTATCAGAGGTCCCACATCTGTTCTTTATAAACAAATGTTAAGACCCTAAATCACCTCAAAACCCTTGCAAACCCTCCTCAAGGACCAGATTAAGAAGATGAAGCAAATGAAGTATCAAAAAGGTGTGGAAAGACCATGAAACCACTTGGATGATGTAGAGGAAACTCCATATATTCTCCACATGTGACTAAGGTGTACAGACCTATATAAAATAGGTTAAAATAGTGTTTTTTTAATCTTTTTATGTGTTTTTCAGACATGGAGACTTGTATATTTTGGGGGAGATTTTAGGACTTGTTCTAAGTTCTCATGTCCATTTTATTAGTCATATAATCTCTTAAGCCTATCTTCTACCTCTTTCATTTCAGACAATCTAGTGGGCATATAGTGAACACTTAGGAAAAAGTGGTGAAACTCAATTTCCAAAGCTTTTTAAGGCTTGTTTCTTGAAACTGATGCTATGGAAACTTTGGAAACATGTCATGAGACCCTTGGTATGGATCATTTAGGGAAGATAATAAGATGCTAGTTCCAAATGTCAAGAAAATACTATTGGAGAGTGATCATGTTTGTAGATGATGATGGAGTTTGTGTAAGAGAATATCAATGATTAGAAAAATTCCAATGTAGGTGGAGGCCTCTTTGTAACCTCCTCTCCTTATCACACATAAGACACTTGTCCCTAATCTAATTTGGAATTATCAAAAAAGCCCATGATGAAGGTAGTTTCTAAGAGATAATAATTGAAAAGATGCTACACCACATTTGAAGAAGAGGCTTATTTGGGATGTGATCATGTGAAAATCAGTTTCATAACTCCTTTTCCATCTCATCCACATGTATTTTAATTGATTTTAATCTTTGGACACTTTTCCTTGTGCCTCTTCAACTCCTTTCTTCTCTCTCTTCTTCCAAGTTCTATAAATGCAAGCCATTTTGGCTATTGTAAAAGAGACCACAACTAGTATGGCGAAGTCCTACTGGTATGACATTACATTTTATATTTGAAAATTTAATACAAGTCTAATTTTGAGTTATGAATATTCTATCTAAGTGTGTGAGTGATAATTAGTGGAGCCAAGTGATAGTATCATCCTTACTTCCCTTTATCCTTCATGTTTAAGCAAGAGTTTTGATTTTAACAGGTCATGTGAAGTGTATTGATTGTACTAGACTCTTCTTCAAGCAGAAATTATCTCTATGGTGTGCAACCTTCCCCTATATCAGTTATCTTGTTGATTGTCCTAGGTATGCTACCTTCATATTGAAGCAATTTTGTTAGAGTAATTCAATGCCTAGAATTGGTCTTGGAAAGCTTTGTTGCTTAGTAGGAGTGTGATAGTATGTGGAATATATCTTGATCGATCACCTCTTTAGTGTATTTTTATAATTTATGCAAAGCTTATAACTCTTTTCCATGAATGTGATAGGCATTCAAAGAAGAATTTAGGGAGCTAACCCTTATAAACTAGAGATTCATCTCTCTTACAGGTTTCCCATAACTTGAGAGATGATTAAATGTTGCATCAAATTGTAGAAGCTGAAAAGAGTGTCCTAGGGTGCACAATTTGATGACAACACTAACTTAACTCCCACCATCTTTGCCAAAACTCGTTATAATCATAATGAACTTGATGAAGAAAAAGTCCATGCAACCCAAAAATAAAGTGTTTTGTTTTGTATGATACTCTAATAGCTCAAGTCAATGCCAACAAAACCCTAGTTTTCAAACTTTTAACACAATAATAATCCTTTTAAGCCTAATGAACATTAATAAAGACTTCACAATAATCCATTAAACATTTAAACTATTAACATAATAACATGGTTTTAGCACATGATTGTGCCTAATCAACTTATAATTATACTTTGCTAAATTAATCATTTAATAATCAACTATCATATAAGTAATTAAGTACCCTTTCATTTAGCAATGCATTTATAAAATAATACATTGATTCTCTTGAAATATCATTTCAATGTTTAACAGATATTTTCACAAGCATTGACACACATCTCAAAGATCAGTAAGGACACTCATAGATTTAAAAACATGAGTTAAGGGAAAATTATTTCATGAAAAAAGCTGAGTAAAAAAATCATATAAGATTTTCAACCATACACTTACAAACATGAAATTAGATCAACATCAAAATGACCCATTTCAAATATAGATAACATAATAGCAACCAAAAGTATACTAAAAACTATCTAAATCAAACAATGATTAAAGTCATATTATACTATTTGTGGTGTGTACGGGGTTATTAGTATTCATTCTATCATCCCATAATGCCTCCATCTACTCCACCCTCTCTAATAATGCCCTCCCTTCATCATGGTCTAAGGGATGAAATCTGTTCTGCATCCACCTCAGAATAACAAGGTAGTTAACCTAAATAATAATAAAATTTATAATATACTATTATTATAAACTAAATAATCATGATCATAATGTACATAACATAAAAGTACAACTAACTCACAAGTTAACGATCATGCAAATAAGTAACATATAACTATCCATATATCAGTATATAATATCTAACTTAATCAAAATAGTAATTAACCAAAAAGTAACCATATAATCCTCTATCAGTAGGTTATCAAGTCTAGAGAAGAATCAAGATGTAACATCTTTCCCCCCTAAAACAATAATTTTTTTGAAATTAAATACTATTTAACATAAAATTAAATAATATCCAACAAACATATTAAGTAAACAAATGTGAAAACAACATATAGAACTCATTAGAATCCTCCCATGTGATACTATCTTTAAAATATTGGTCCCACTAGACTTTGCACTTTGACACTTCTTTATTATGCAAATTGAGTTTACAAGTGTCAATTATTTTGATTGGTTTTACTGTGATCACCCCGAGATCTAGAACATGTAAAACATTCCAATCCAATACATGAGAAGGATCAACAACATACTTTTTAAGATAGAACACATGGAAAATATTATCTAAGAGAGCTAGAGATGATGGCAAAATAAGCCCATACACTACAAGATTGATCACTTATATAAATTTTAAGGGTCCCACATATCTAGGTGAAAGCTTCATTGATTTACAAAACTTAATCAAGAGCTTTTGAGGCTTAAATTACAAAAATACTATATCACCAATAGAAAACTACCTTATTTTTATTTTCAAATGAACATAACTTTTATGTCTATCATTGGCCTCAGCCAAACTTTACCTGATTGTTCTAATTTGGTCTTTCATCTCTATAAACATTTTAGGTCCAACGACTATGTCTTCCAATCTATCCCAACTGATTAGTGTTTTACACTTCCTTCCATATAATACCTCAAATGAATCTATTTTCAATGTTGATTGGTATGAGTTGGTGTACATGAACTTAACCAATGAAAGGTACTCTTTCCACTTGTATTATTGATCCATGAAATACATTGAAGGACATCTTCTAAAACTTGGTTAACCCTCTTTATTTGTCCATCTATTTTTAGGTGATAATACAATATTAAAATTCAACTGTGTACCTAGGGCTGAATTTAAAGTTAACCAAAATCTAGAAGTCATTCCCAAATCTCGATAAAAATGATATTTTTTATAAATCCATGCAATTAGTACAACTTATTTTATGAATCTATTCATATAATCAATACATCATCTATAAATTTACTTGGTATGAAGTGAGCTACCTTGGTTAGTTTATCAACTACCACCAAGATCATATCATGATAGTTTTATGACAATGATAAACTTTGGATAAAGTCTATACTAATAACTTACCACTTCCATTTGAGTATATCATGAGGATATAACAATCTTTCTAGATGCACATGATCAACCTTCACACACACATTCCAAACATCAAGATACAAAATATGCTGCATCATTTTTAATCCCTTTCTAGAAATAAAGAGGTCTTAGTTTAGCCATGAGATTAGTTACTCCAGGATGACTTGAATAAGGAAGATTATGAATTTTTTTAAACACCATGCTCCTTAAATTATCTCTTTTAATCACATACATCCTATCATTGTACCTCAAAATACCATCACTATCCAACTTGAATCCTTTAAACTTGGATTTTTTTAGCATCTTCTAACAAAGCTTTATTTACCTACTCATAAAATTCATCTTCATAGAAGAATTTAATTACCTAATCATGGAAAGTGCTCTTGGTAATAGCCAAGGTTGCTATGTATATTCTATGAATTAGTGTATCTATAACTCTTTTTTCCTTGTCCTTGATATAATTAATATCAAAATCATAATCAGATAATAATTTTAACCAATGTCTTTGATGTACATTTAGGTTTGGTTCAGTAAAGATATACTTGAGTCTTAAGTTGTAAGTCTTGAGTTCAATTGGTTTCTCCAATAGATAATGCCTCCAAAATTTCAAGGCATGCCCTATTGCAACAAGTTTTTGACCATGAGGGGCATAATTTATCTCATAAGACTTGATATTTCTAGACTCATATGCTAAAAATAAGCTATCTTGTATAAGAAATCCTCCAAGTTCATCCCTGGATGCATCTATGATTACTGATAACTAACCATGAGGATTAGAAATTCTTAGCATAGGTGCCAAAGTAAGCCTCATTTTTAGCTTCTAAAAGTATTTTTCATATTTGTCTGACCAAATGAAACTCTAATTCTTCCACTAAAGAGAGGTAATTAGGTTAGATATCTTTAAAAATTTTGGAACAAATTTCTTATAATAACCTGCTAATCTCATAAAACTCCTCACCTCATGCACATTTTTAGAGATTGGCCATTCCATTATGGTTCTTATCTTCATTGGATCAATTGAAATCCCATCCGTGGAGATAAAGCATCCCAAACATTACACTTTCCTCTAGAAAAATGCACATTTGGACAACTTACCATATAATTTGTGCTTTTGCAACCACTGCAAAACTAATTCTAAATGTTGAATATGTTCTTGCTCATTTTTAGAATATATGAAGATATCATCCATAAAAAATAACATGAAGTGGACTAGATAATACCTCAACACATTGTTCATGAGATTCATAAATGTTGTCAAAGCATTAGATAACCCAAAAGATAACACTATAAATTCATAGTGCCCAGGCCAAATTCTAAATGTTGTTTTGAGAATATCCTCATCTCAAATTTTCAGTTGATGATACTTTTCTCAAAGATTGATCTTAGAGAAAACTATTGCCCTTCGCATCTGATCAAAGAGATCATCAATGCAAGGTAATAAATACTTTTTTTTGATTGTTTCCTTATTCAACATCCTATAATCAATACATAAGTGAAGAGTACCATCATTATTCTTAGTGAAACCCACTAGTGCACCCCATGATGATACACTTAGTCAAATTAACCCTTTCAATAACAACTCATATAATTGAGATTTTAACTTAACCAATTATGTATTTTTCATCCTATAAGGTGCCGTAGATTATAGTTCAAATCTAGGTATTATGTCAATCAAGAAATCAAACTCACAAAACACATCCTAAAATATTCTAAAAAAGGATAATCCTTGATGGATGATTCTTTAGATTATTCCATCTCTTTTATTTTAATAATAAAATTTTGACATCTTTTTGTCTGAGCCTTCTTGAGTTGATTGCAAAAATTTGCATAAGATTCAACTCTTTTTTTCTCCATGAAGATATTGTTGACCAAATTTGACTTTTAGGTCAAATTTGGGCATGTCTAAGTAAAAAAATGACTTTTAGGTGTTTTAAGGGTCTAATATAGATTTCACAAGGTGTTTTATAAGTTAATTAATGTCTCTTAATGTTGTACTAGCATTCATCATTAGTTATTTTAGTCCCTTTAGTCATTTTGAGGTTAAAAAGGAGAATTTAATGACTTGTATAAATTTTTTGGGAAGTGTGAAAGTTCTAAAAGATGATGTCACATCTCATGTGTCCTAAGAGGTCTTAAATAATTGAAACAAATTGAAAATTGGTAGGTTCCTTAGAAAAAGGGTAGTTTTATTGAGAAAAAGAAAAAGTTTGGTACTTGTATGGCTCTTTGGGAAGTGAGCCACATGGTAAAAGATAATGGTATGTCACTTCAGCTTTCCCAAGCTTAGTTCCACATTTTAAGTGCTTTGAAAGTGCCATTTTTGACTCAAAACTTTTTTCTCCTTTTTTAGTCTTCTTAGAAAGTAGAAGTGACCTTCAAGTTTGTGCTTAGTACAAACAAATCAAGAGGTTTCAACTCAAATGCATTGAGGAGGTTAAATTAAACTAAGATATCTTCATTTTCGTATAACAATTTTTAAGAATGGTGTTCTGTGCTTCATGAACCATCCTCATGAAGTTGACTATGTCTTTCTCCTTACAAATTTGTGTACCCTATAGGTTTTGCCTTGGTTTGAGCATTTTTGTACAACTCATCTGATGATATTATTTATAGAGGATGTTGACTTTACCTTATAATATTTTTCATGCCTGGGTTCATGTTCCAAGGTTTTTTGATGGGCAAATCATCTTGGGTTTGTAGACTGGTCTTATGTGGGATGACATTCATATTTTCACCATTTTTAGATTTTCATGCTTTGTAAATGTCTTTAGAGGGTTGTGATAGGTCTCTTTTCATGTTTTTAATGTGATATTATTCCGTTCCTCCTTTAAAAATTCATTCTCTAAGAAAAATTCATAGTTGTAGTTATATGCGAGGAAAAATAGTTAGGTAGCCATAAACACACATCTGTAGATGCCATAAAGAAAGATTCCATGTTGAAAGGAAGGTTTTGAAATTTGTTTCAAGTGTTTATAATGTGAATGATGTATTTGAAAGTATGGAGAGAAGTTTACAACTCATTTGAGGTCTAAATCAATGCATACTGCCCATTACCTGTATGAACTAAATGGTCACCTACAGACAACCCACAAAGAGTTGAAGAGCCATTGTGAGGTGTTGAAACATGATTTGAAACCCTTTCTTGAATTCTTAGCATGTTAAGGGGAACATGGTATATATATTAATAATGATAAGTTGGAAAATGGATTTGAGGATCACTTCAAAAAATAATATGAATGCTTCAAGCCTTTTGTCTCTAAAATTACAAAATAGAGATCGAAGCCCATTTTTTAGGTTTCTCATACAAGTTTGTATTGAGTCCCAAGGCCTCTAAGTATACTCATCTTCAATATCTCACATAGGTCTACCAACTTTCAAAAGAAGATTAATGTTTGAATAAAGGAAGATAGTTTTCAAAAGCCCTCAAGTTGCCTTTTATATATTAAAATCTTGTAGTGTTACCTACAACAAGATGAATCATTATCATTTTTAGCCTAATGAGTGGATTTAATGCTCAAAACTAGGTTAGGGTGGCTTGATTCACTAATAAACACAAATCTTGGAAGGATAGGCATCAAGGTATAGATGGAGGAGTATGTTACATTCATAAGGTGAGACAATCCATACAATTGGCTTAGGTTTAGTCACTTGCAGCTAGTCTTCAAACCTACATTCAACACTAAGTGCCAAAAGAAAAATGATAGGCTTCAAGAACATGTTTAAACCTTGATAAGTGAAGGGAAAACCAATGAGTATAGAGATCATCAAGGACATAGTAAATTATGTTTGGTCCTCATGAAACACCTACAAGGGTCCCTTTGGAAAGAAAAATAGGCACCTACATCAAGGGAGTTATCCCTATGTAGAGATTCACTTCATCCTTAGGCTACCCACAAGTTTAGAGGTGTTTCCATCATGTCACTTGGATGAGGAGAGTTTTGTTATCTCCTTGAAGGGTGAAAATCCAAGTGATAATAGTTTTTGTCATGCTCGATGGGACTCTTGGTCCAAGATGTTGACATATTTTTGGTGTTGTCTCTCAATAATTAGCCTTTAGAGGCATCTATCAAAGCATCAATGATGACTCTAAAGATACATTAGCTAGTCAAGTAGCCTAGGTTTCCTTTTAAACATTGTTGGTAATATTTTCTTTTATGTTCTTGCTTTTAATGAGGTTTCTTGGCTAATTTTGGTGTTGAGATTTGTCTTACATAAATTGGTGAAACATTTAAAGCTTGTACCATTCCCTATCAACAAAAGCAAGTTATTAATCAGCCTTGGTGTGATCCTTACTAGTCTTGTTATGATCCATATTAACTCCCATATGGATAATATCAACTTTCTCATGATTCTTACCAGTCCTATAGTTAGCCTCCTCAATGTCATGTTCCTCTTAATCAACCTAGTCACCTCTCAAGTCTATCTATTTCCACCTTCAAACAAACAATTTTAGGCTATGAGAGGTATATGTTAGAGCTTGATACTCTAAGGGGATGTGGTCAATAGGTTCCTAGTCATCTTATTCATAAGGTGAGAGATACATTAGATTTGGTCAAAAGAGAGTGGGTACCTATTGAGAGAGCCAATTGGCAAAGGCTCATAAGTGAGATGCTTGATGTGAGTGACCTAGTTTATTCCTTAGAGGATAGGCTAGGATATCATGAATGGAAACCTCACTAAACCTATCAACCTTTATATCCACTTCCCCAAGTTCCCTATAAGTCATATTTGATCCCTAATCATGATCCCAATCAGGGATATCAAAGTCATCCTTCTCCTAATCAGTTGGAAGAGAGAGTTGAAAGGAGAAACCTTATTTTTAAAGCTAATCTTGACAGGTAGATTGAGTTAGCTTATATGCATATGCAATAGTCCATGTTGGAAGCAAAGAAAGTGGAGTTCAATCCCTCATTACATTCTCACATTGCATCCCCACCACCTCAAAAAAAGACTTCAAATCCTAACATTCTAAGCTAAAATAAGATAGTGGAGTCATGGGGAAAGAAAATAGATAGAGGTTTGGTTGTTAAATAGTGTGAAGTTGAGCATGAAGTTGATCTTTTGCAAGTCCCTCCCACCCTTCCTCAAGAAGCTTATTATGTTCCATGTCAACCCTCATGTTTTCCTTATACTCATGATGATTCCTATGAACTTCAAGAAATAATTTTCAAAGACAACCTAGCCTATAAAATTGAAGAATTAGAGTCAAATATGATATTGTTGAGTCAAGGTGTGATGGAAAATTTAAACCCAAAAGAAGATCATATGTCTAAACACATCCCATCCACACTTCTTCAAGAGAGTCTTGAAGATAATTCAGATATGAATGAAGTAATTTTCAAGTGGAAGGAATAAAATCAAGTTGTTTTAGCCTAAGGTTTACCTCCCCTTCCTCAATAGCTTCCAAAAGAGCCCCCTACATTTCACTCTCAATCTGATTTTGAGTTTTGTATGACCTCCACCAACTAGTTCATCTTGTCCTCACCCCATCACCCTTTGCCTTGATGGACCTATGGCATGATAACATAAATAGGAGTATCTGGTTGATAAGGAAAGATAACTCTTTCTTGAAGTAAACATACCTCCTTGGCAGCCTCATTGGACTAGGTCACATAATTTCAAGATGCCTAGTCTTGGCATCACCATGAAGAAGAAAGAGATTGAATATATTTTAGCCCTTGAATAAGAATCTAAATATGATAAAAAAGTTGTGGATAATCATCTCAAGTATGAAGATGAATGTGCTATCATGGATGGAGAACAATTCAAGTCTTTCCCAAAGAGGTTGCAACCCTAGAAAATTCTCTTGAGACTAATATGCAAGAGGTTGTTCTTGAAGATGACTCAATACCCCAGCTTGATCTTTAAACACCATCAAATGAATTAGAGCCTGAATAACACTAGTTTGATGACATCATACATCAAGAAGAGAAGATTTAAGAGTTAGTGGTTCAAGATGATGAAAAGGACAAGATTTATTGGTGGCTATAAATGGAGTTATTTCAAGGGTTTGAAGAGTTTTGCCAAGTTGAGATTCAAGTACATGGAAAGGTGAAGAAGGAGGATTCCATGGAGGATAATGACCAAGATTGGGAAGAATATGCAAAGCTCCTTGATTGGCTAGAGGAAATTACAACTGAGAGGAAGCCCAATCTTATTAAGATCACTATGGAAGTCAAGAAAGAGGAAACCTTCATTAGTTCTTCCATCACCTTGCAAGATGTTATGGATGGTAAAGGACAAGTTCTTAATCAACCTTTGGATGAATTGCTTGAAATCATTAGAGTAGGCTATACTATTATTCAAGGAGGCTATGATCTGGTAAAATATGGAGAAGGCAACTTTGGTACTCAAGTAAGTATACAAAGGAAAAGTAATCTTTCAAATCTATCTTTTCAAGAAGCATATACATTTCATGATGACATGTTTGAATTAATCAAGATGGGATATCATCCTCTTAATTAGTTGGGAGAAACACATCAGATCTTGAATGATATAAAAATCTCCTATTGGCCTCAATCTAATAAGGAACAAGAAACCAATCCTCTTGAAGCCATGCCTACAAAGAAGATCCATGTTGACCATGAGATGAAGAGTGGGTAGTAGTATGAAGTATGTGAACATGTTCAAGAAGAATATATCTACATTAGAGACCTGTTTAAGGATGATTTACTTAGAGTATATCAAGTTAAGTGCCAAGGAATAGGTCTAATCATCATTCAATCGAAGGAGAAACAAGCTTGGCACTATGTTTCATCTTACCATGAAGATGATTCAAGAAGCTTTCCTTTTGATCCTAGAAAGGAGGTATGCTTAGTTTCTAGTTTTGCATAATAGTTTGTTTTATAATTCTCCTAAGTGCCTTGATCACATGTGTGTGTGTGTGTGTGTGTGTGGGTGCGCGTGTGTCTTGTTAGTTTTGTTGCCTTATTTTATGTGTATCCTTTGCTTTATGTGGTTGAGGTAATTAGTAGTCTTAACTTGATGATCAATGATTAAAGGTTTCCTTTTTTGTCTCAAAATTCAAATGACTCTCTAAGCCCAATGGATTGATAAGGCTATTGGTCTAATTAGTATAGTAGGCATGCTACCCATATAAGTCACTATTTTTTTGACCAAATTTGACTTTTAGGTCAAATTAGGGCATCTCTAGGTAAAAAATTGACTTTTAGGTGTTTTAGGGGTCTAATATAGATGTCACAAGGTGTTTTATAGGTTAATTAATGTCACTTAATGTTGTACTATCCTTGGTCATTAGTTATTTTAGTCCCTTTAATCATTTTGAGGTAAAAAAAGGGCATTTAATGACTTTTACATATTTTTTGAGAAGTGAGAAGGTTCCAAAATATGATGTCACATACCATGTGTCTTAAGAGGTCTTAATTAATATAAACCAATTAAAAAGTGGTAGGTTCCTCAAAAAAGGGTAGTTTCTTTGAGGAAAAGAAGAAGTTTGGCACTTGTACGATTCCTTGGAAAGTATGCCATATGAAAAAGGACCATGGTATGTATTTTAATATTTATAAAGCTTTTTTACATGTTTTAAGTGCTCTAGAAGTGCCATTTTTGGACCAAAACCATTCTACTCTTTTTTTAGTCTTCTTAGCAAGCATAAGTGACCTTTAGGTTTGTGCTTAGTATAAACAACTCAGGAGGTTTCAACTCAAATTCCTTGGTGAGGTCAAAGTACACTTAGATACATTTATTTTCATATAATTATTTTGAATAATGGTATCCTGTGCTTCATTAATAATCTTCATGAATTTGAATGTGTCTTTCTCCTTACAAATCTATGTACCTTATAGGTTTAGCCTTGGTTTGAACATTTTTGTACAACTTACCTATTGATATTCATTATATAGGATGTTGAATCTCCCCGATAATGTTTTCCATACTTGGGTTAATGTTTTAAGGTTTTTTGATGGGAAAATAATCTTGGGTTTGTAGACTAGTCCTATATGGGATGACAGGCCTGTTTTCACCATTTTTAGATTTTCATGCTTTAAAAATATCTTAAAAGGGTTGTGATAGGTCTATTTTAATTTTTTCAATTTTTTATTATTCAATTCCTCCTTTAAACATTCATTCTCCAAGAAATGTTCATAGTTGAAGTCATATGTAAAGAAAAACAATCAAACAACCATGAACATACATCTACAGGTGCCATAAAGAAAGAGTCCATATTGAAAGGAAGGTTTTGACATTTGTTTCAAGTGTTTAGAATGTTAATGATGTATTTAAAAATATGGAGAGAAGTTTACAACTCATTTGAGGCCTAAAGCAATGCATACTATCCATGTTCTACCCATTACTATATGCACTGAATGGTTACCTACAGGAAGCCCACAACGAGTTAAAGAGCCATTATGAGGTGTTGAAACATGAGTTAAAACCCTTTATTGAAGTCTTATCATGTTAAGGGGAACATGGAAAACATATTAATAATGATAGGTTGGTAAATGGAGTTGAGGATCACTTCAAAAAACATGATTTCTATTTCACACCTTTTGTCTCTAAAAATACAAAATAGAGGTCCAATCCCATTTTTTAGGTTTCCCATACAAATTTTTATTGATTCTGAAGACTTTTAAGTATACTCATCTTCAATATCTCACATAGGTATACCAACTTGCAAAATAAGAGTGATGTTTGAATAAAGGAAGATAGTTTTCAAAAGCCCTCAAGTTGCCTTTTGAATACTAAAATCCTATAGTGTTACCTACAACAAGATGAATAATTACCAATTTTTAGGCCTAATGAGTGGATTTAATTCTTGAAAATAGGTTAGGGTGGCTTGATGCACTAATAAACATGAATCTTGGTAGGATAGGCATCAAGGTATGGATGAAGGAGTATGTTACATTCATATGGTGAGATAGTCCATACAATTGGCTTATGTTTAGTCACCTACAACTAGTCTTCATAACCTACATTCAACACTAAGTGCCAAAAGAAAAATGACAAGCTTCAAGAACATGATTGAACCTTTCTAAGTAAAGGGAAAACCAATGAGTATATAGATCATCAAGGAGATAGTAAATTATGTTTGGTCCTCATGAAACACCTATAGGGGTCCCTCAGATAAAGAAAATAAGCATCTACATCAAGTGAGCTAGTTCTATCTAGAGATTTAATTCATCCTTAGGCTACCCACAATCTTAGAGGTGTTTTCATTTTTCCACTTGGATGAGGAAAGCTTCACCATATCCTCAAAGGGTGAAAATCCAAGTGACAATAGATTTTAACACACCTAGTGGGACTCTTCACCCAAGAAGTTGAGAGATTTTTGGTGTTGTCTCTCAATAATCAACCTTTGAAGGCATCTATCAAAGTATCAATGGTGACTTAGAAGATACATCAGCTGGTCAAGTAGTCCAAGTTTCCTTATGAATATTATTGGTAATATTTTCCTTTATATTCTTGTTTTCAATGAGGTTTCTTGGCTAAGTTTGGTGTTGAGATTTGTCTTACACATGTTGTTAAAACATTTAAAGATTTTCCCATTCCCTATCAACAAAAGCAAGTTCTTAATCAACCTTGGTGTGATAATTACCAGTCTTGTTATGATCCATATCAACTCCCACATGGCCATTATCAATTTTCTCATGATTCTTACTAGTCCTATAATCAGCCTCCTTAATGTCATGTTCCTCCTAGTCAGCCTAGTCACCTCTCAAGTCCATCCATTTCCACATTCAAAAAAACACTTTTGGGCTATGAGAGGTAAATGTTAGAGCTTGATACTTTAAGGGGATGTGGTCAATAAGTTCTTATTAATCTTATTCATAAGGTGAGAGATGCATTACAATTGGTCAAAAGAGAGTGGGTACCTATTTAGAGAGCCAATTAACAAAGGCTCACAAGTGAGATGCTGGATGTGAGTGGCCTAGTTTCTTCCTTAGAAAATAGGATAGGAGTTCATGAAAGACAACCTCATCAAACCTATCAAATTTCATATCCACTTCTCCAAGTTCCCTATTAGCCATATTTTATCCCTACTCATTAGCCCAATCAAGGATATTAAAGTCATCCTTATTTCAATAAGTTAGAAGAGAGAGTTGAAAGGAAAAACCTTATTTTTGAAGCTAATATTGATAGTAAAATTGAGTTGGCTAATATGCATATAAAACAATCCATGTTGGTAGCAAAGGAAGTGGAGTTCAAGCCCTCATTTACCTCTCACATTTCATTCTCACCACCTCAAAAAGAAACTTCTAATCTTAACGTTTAAAATTAGAATAAGATATTGGAGTCATGGGGAAAGAAAGAAGATAGATTTTTGGTTGTTAAGGAGTGTGAAGTTGAGCATGAAGTTGATATTTTACAAGTCCCTCCCACCCTTCCTCAAGAATATTCTTGTGTTCTATGTCAGCTCTCATATTTTAATTATATTTATGATGATTGCTATGAATTTCAAGATAGACTTTTCCAAGAGAACCTAGCCAAGAAAATTGAAGAATTAGAGTCAAAGATGAGATTGTTGAGTTAAGGTGTGATGGAAGGTTTAGACCCAAAATAAAATACTATGCCTAAACACACCTAATACACCCTTCTTCAAGAGAGTCCTAAAGATAAATCAGATGTGAATGAAGTGATTTTTAAGTTGAAGAAAAAAAAAATCAAATTGTTTTAGCCCAAGGTCTGCCTCCACTTCTTTAAGAGCTTCCAAAGGAGCCACCTACATTTCACTCTCAATCTGATTTTGAGTTCTATGTGCCACCTCCACCAACTAGTTCATCTTTTCCTCACTCCATCACCCTTTACCTTGATGGACCTATGGTATAGGAACCTAAAGAGGAGTAGTTGGTTGATAAGGAAAGGGAACTCTTGCTTGAATAAAACATACCTCCTTGGCAACCTCATTGTGCTAGGTCACATAATTTTAAGATGCCTAGTCTTTGCATCACCATGAAGGAGAAAGAGATGAAAGATATTTCAACCCTTGAAGAAGACTCTCTGTATGATAAAAAATTTGTGGATAATCATCTCAAGTATTAAGATGAATGTGCTATCATGGATGGAGAATAATTTTGAGTCTTTCCTAAAGAGGCTGTAGCCCTAGAAAATTTTCTCGAGACCAATGTGCAAGAGGTTGTTTTTGAAGATGACTCAATAAATTAGCCTAATATTGAAACACAATTAGATGAATTGGAGCTTGAAGAACACTAGATTGATGACATCATACATTAAGAAGAGAAGATTGAAGAGGTAGTGGTTCAAGATGATAAAGAGGACAAGAATGATTGGTAGCTACAAATGGAGTTATTTCAAGGGTTTGAAGAGTTTTGCCAAGTTGAGAATCAAGTACAAGGTGAGGTGAAGAAGGAGTATTCTATGGAAGATAATGAACAAGATTGAGAATAATATGAAAAGCTCCTTGATAAGCTAGAGGAACTTTTAGTTGAAAGGAAACCCAATCTTATTGAGAGCAGTAGGGAAGTCAAGGAGGAAACCTTCATTGGTTCTTCCATCACCTTGCAAGATGTCATGGATGGTAAAGGACAAGTTCTTAATCAACCTTTGGATGACTTATTTTAAATTATTGGATTAGGATATACTCCTCTTTAAGGAGGTTATGATCTATTCAAATATGGAGAAGGTAGTTTTGACACTCAAGTAAGTATGTAAAGGAAAAGTAATCTTTCAAATCTATCCTTTCAAGAACCATATACATTTCATGATGACATGTTTGAAGTCATAAAGATGGGATATCATCCTATCAATCAGTTGGGAGAAACACATTATCTCTTGAAGGATGGAACCAACTTCTATTGACCTCAACCTTCTAAGGAACAAGAAACTAATCCTCATGAAGCCATGCCTACAAAGAAGATCCAAGTTGACCATGAGATGAAGAATGAACAGTAGTATGATGTATGTGAACATGTTCAAGAGGAATATATTTACATTAAAGACCTATTTAAGGATGATCTATTTGAGAGCAAATCAAGTAAAGTGCCAAAGAATAGGTCCAATCTATAAAGCATTCAATCCAAGGAAAAACATGTTTGGCACTATGTTTCATCTCACCATGTCACCATGAAGATGATTCAATAAGATTTCCTTTTGATCTTGGAAATGAGGTATGTTTATTTTTTAGTTGTGCATAATAGTTTGTTTTCTTATTCCCCTAAATTCCTTGAGCACATGTGTGTGTGTCTTGTTAGTTTTATTGCCTTATTTTGTTTATGTCATTTGCTTTGTGTGGTTAAGGTAATTAGTGGTCTTGTATTGATGGTAAATGGTAAAAGGTTTCCTTATTTGTCTTATACTTCAAATGAATCTCTAAGCTCAATGGATTGATAAGGATATTAGTTTAGTTAGTATAGGAGGCATGCTACCCCTATGAATCACTAATTTGTTGACTAAATTTGACCTTTAGGTTAAATTAAGGCATGCCTAGGTAAAAACTTAACTTTTAATTGTTTTAGGAGTCTAATATAAATGTCACAAGGTGTTTTATAGGTTAATTAATGTCACTTAATGTTGTATTAGCCTTGGTCATTAGTTATTTTAGTCCATTTAGTCATTTTGAGGTAAAAAAGAGCATTTAACGGATTGTATGGATTTTTTGGGAAGTGTGAAAGTTTCAAAATATGATGTCACATCCCATGTTTCCTAAGAGGTTTTAAGTAATTGAAACCAACTGAAAAGTGGTAGGTTCTTTATAAAAATGGTAGTTTCCTTGAAGAAAAGAAGAAGTTTGGCACTTGTACGACTCTTTGGGATATGTGCCACATGGAAAAGGATCATGATATTTATTTTAATCTTACCTAAGCTTAGTTACACATTTTAAGTGATTTGAAAGTGCCATTTTGGCCTAAAAATATTCTATTCCTTTTCTAGTCTTCTTAGCAAGCAGAAGTGACCTTTAGATTTATGATTAGTATAGACATCTCAGGAGGTTTTAGATCAAATGCCTTAGGGGGGGTTAAATTAAACTCATATAAATTTATTTATATATAATAAGTTTTAATAATGATGTCTTGTGCTTCATAAACCATTCTCATGAAGTTGACTGTGTCTTTATCCTTACAAATCTATGTACCCTATAGGTTTTGCCTTTGTTTGAAAATTTCCATACAACTCTGTTGTTGATATTAGTTTCAAAGGATGTTGACTCTTATATATATTTTTTTACATGATTGGGTTCATGTTTCAAGGTTTTTTATGGGCAAATCATCTTGGGTTTGTAGATTGGTCCTATGTGGGATGGCAAGCCTGTTTTCACCATTTCTAGATTTTCATTCTTTGTAACTATCTTAAAAGAGTTATGATAGGTATATTTTCATGTTTTAAATGTGATCTTGTTCTCTTCATCTTTTTAACATTCATTCTCCAAGAAATATTTATAGTTGTAGTCACATGCAAGGAAAAATAGTCAAACAACCATGGACACACATCTACAGGTGCCATAAAGAAAGAATCCATTTTGAAAGGAAGGTGTTAAAATTTATTTCAAGTGTTGAGAATGTAAATTATGTATTTTAAAGTATGGAGATAAGTTTACAACTCATTTGAGGTCTAAATCAATGCATACTGCCCATGTTCTACCCATTACTTGTATGTACTGAATGGTCACTTACAAACAACCCATAGAGAGTTGAAGAGCCATTATGAGGTTTTGAAACATGAGTTGGAACCCTTTATTGAAGTATTATCATGTTAAGGGGAACATGGTAGACATATTAATAATGATAGGCTAGCAAATGGAGTTGATGATCACTTAAAAAAATAAGATGACTATTTTAGGCCTTTTGTCTCTAAAATTGCAAAACAAAGGTCTAGACCCTTTTTTGAGGTTTCCCATACAATTTTGTATTGAGTCTTGAGACCTCTAAGTATAATAATCTTAAATATCTCACATAGGTCTACCAAATTGTAAAATAAGAGTGATGTTTGAATAAAGAAAGATAGTTTTCAAAAGCCCTCAAGTTACCTTTTGAATATTGAAAATCCTATAGTGTTACCTATAACAAGATGAATCATTATCATTTTTAGGCTTAATGAGTGGATTTAATTCTTGAAAATATATTAGGGTGGATTGATGCACTAAAAAACACAAATACTAGTAGGATAGGCATCAAGGTATGGATGGAGGAGTATGTTACATTCATAAGGTGAGACAATCTGTATAATTGGCTTAGGTTTAGTCACCTACAACCAATTTTCAAAACCTACATTCAACACTAAGTGCCAAAATAAAAATTAAAAGCTTCAAGAACATGTTTGAACCTTTCTAAGTAAAGGGAAAACCAATGAGTATAGACATAATCAAATAGATAGTAAATTGTGTTTAGTCCTTATGAAACTCCTATAGGGGTCCCTCTAGCAAGAAAAATAGACACCTACATCAAGGGAGATAGCCCTATCTAGAGATTTATATCATCTTTAGGCTAACCACAAACCTATAGGTGTTTCCATTGTGCCACTTAGATGAGAAGGGCTTTTCCATCTCCTTAAAGGGTGTAAATCTAAGTGACAATAACTATATTTGATTTCTAGAATCATCTTGACACTCTAACTTTTTGAGATAAAAATAAATGTTAGATTTATGTTCTACATGCTGATTAAATTTTAGGATCACATTGTATGACCCTAGAATTGTAGCATATATATCCACTATTGTAGTGAATTCAAGTAACATGATCTCAAATTCCATTAAACACTTATCGACCTTAACCTCTGATTCATTTTCATACAATACTGACCCTGCATTTGCCATAATCTTAGATTTTCTAGACAAATTATTAAGTATTCTAAGATAAATAAAATATTTAATAACCCCAGTGTCAATTAAAATTATATGATCAAACAAAATAATTTTCAATTTAATAAGAGAAACTTAGAATTCAACTTGATGATTGTCAATAGCTCTATGGATCCTCTTCTGAAAAGTTCCATGTTTCAAAGTAGAACCCTTTTTCTTAACATTTGATTTACCTTGAGTACACTCTCTAGCGTAATGATCACATCCATAGATGAAACATATGCTAGGTGGTTCTCTCCTATTTGACTGATGGTTCCCCTTGAAACCTCCCTTAAAACTATTTCTAAGTTTCCTGTTAGCTGAGTTATTATTTAACTTAGCATTCTGATTATTAGATTAGTTCTTAGAGTCTCCACTTCTCTTCCAATTCTTCTTTTTGAAAGTCATTTTAGGACATCTAAACTTATTTTTGAAGTTATCTCTAACTTGAATGAGAGATTTTAGCTTCTTCTTCTCCTACTTAACTTCATTTTTAAAAATCTGTTCCATGGTAGATGGCCCATGCACATCCACTTCACAACCAATTTGGAGTTTTAATCCCATATTAAACTTTCTAATTAAAAATCTCTCATCCACCTAATAGTGTAGAACATAATTTAGGAGCTTAGTGAATTTATCCTAGTATTTATTCATAGAAAGGTCTACTTGCTTAAGGTTCTAAAAATCCATCAAATTTTGATTCAAATATAGTTGAGGAAGCCATAGTGACCTAACAATGCCACGAATTGATCCCAAGTGGTGGTGGTAGAGTCAAAGTTTATCTTGAGTTTATTATTAGCCTATCATGTTATTACTTATTTAGTAAGTTGATAAGCTCCCCATATTGCCTTAGTGACTTCAGAATAATTTCAAATCTCAAAATACTTTTCCATCTATATTAGTCACACTTCAACTCCATTTCTCAAAATGGTTCTATCAAACTTTGATGGATTCACCTTTTTCAAATCTCGTGCTAGCTCTACAACTACTCAAGCTCTTGCATATTGTGGCACTTCCTCATGGATCTACTCTTGAGGATTTTCCTTCTCATATGATGCTCTTTAAGTTCTTCTTGAACATTCTCCTCAACATGTCCATGCACTTTCTATTCTAGGGCCATGATTTGGTCCCTAGTTTCATGCATGGCTGTGAGGATAGGATCCAAATTTGAAGCTTTCTCAATGGAAAAATGATTTGGATCCACTAGAGGGCTGGTGTTTGAAGTAAACTCACCTATAAGTCTAGTACACACCATTCTTATTTCTAGTTAATAAGAGAATATGCTTGCATTAGTGGACTCATTAAGTCTTAGAGTTTGAGTCTCAGTTGTAATACCACAATGTAACAACCCTACTAAATTTTAATAGAATAAGGTATTTTTTTAAAAATATTTACATAAATTTAATAAATAGATTCCATCATGATGAAACCAACAATATAATGATCTTTAACTAAATATATTGGTTTTTAATCTAACCATAAATAATTTTAATAACTAATCTATTTAGCTAATGATCACAAAATCAATATCAAGTACAATGCTAATATAAAAATGAATTCTAAATTTATTTCATAAAATTATATTTATAAATTTAGCCACTATTGATACAATTTTACATCTAAATATTTTAATGATAAAATATACAAAAATTGTGTTTTTCATCATAATACCAGGTTTAATAATAATTTACAATGATAGAATGCTCCACGAAACATGCAAGCTCAACAAAATTGAATCATCCATAAGTAATCATGAGTGTAGTCAATAATGACGTGCCACTGAGGAGAGGAAGATCATCATATGAGTACTTTTCCACATCAATAATGAACCATTGATCCCATGTACAATCTCTCAACTAGGGAATGACTCTTCCTTCACGAATGGGTAGATAATAATGATGTGAGAATCAAGAGTGAAAACTAGAATCCATGTGTTGTAAGATAATTATTACATGTAGTTTATCATAAAAAAAATTATTTTGACATGATATCATACAAAATATATAAATTAAATCAAATAGATGAAATGACAATGTTTAACCGTAAACACTACTTTGGCCAAAGTTTTTCTAATAATTATTTAATCTCTACGATTAATCAATTTCATACCCACCACTCAATTGAATTATACCATCTCTATGTAATAGTGACACTAATTAAGTATAATCTATCTCACTCACTTATTTAGGGTCATTAATACTAGATTTAGTTTATATATTTAAAAATATAAAAGAACTAACAAAATTATAACGAGTTTTTCTTTCTAATAGCTATAATACGTGTTAATACAAAATAATATTAAAGACATGAATTTAATCCATCAAATGCAATGTAATAATTTCAAACATCTATTTTATTAAAGCATAATAAACAAATTTCAAAACAGTCATACCATTTGGGTAAACTAAACATCAAATCAATCAAACCATATAGGTAAGATTATATAGCTAGACAATCATATCAATAATTAATAGCTCATTCAACAACCACTTTATTTACATTTATTAATTGCATAATTAAGCTATTCATAAAACCAGTCAATCCTAAATGGATTGAACTAAATATTATCAAATATTACATAACTAAAATTTTCTTGAATTTCTTAAGTTCACTTCTAAGTTTAGCATTATCAAATCAGGTAAATAAATGCGTTTAATACATCCTTGATTTAACATATAATATATTTAATTATCCATCAGTTTATGCATAAGAGTATATAATATAATCATTGGAATAACATTCTAATAACAATGCAAGAGTATCACACACACACACACACACACACACACACACACACACACACACACACACACACACACACACACACACACACACACACACACACACATTTATGCATTTACTAACACAACCATATTAAATTCCTTCCAATATCCCAAAAGAGATTTAACTATAGTGTTACAACCCAACAACTCATAATTTATTATTTCAAAACACATTCAGTCTTGATAATTCAAGTAATCAAATATACACATATAAATTCATTGTATAATTTATAACATATTTAATAATCAACAATATATGCATTTTCAAACTTAGAATTATTAAATTATTTTTCAATTATATGCAAAAATTGAACTATAATATTTTGATTATGTTTCATTCTCTATACTTGACAGACCATATCTTGAATATTATATGGCTCGATTAGCACAGTCTCTATTAAACACAACTATGTATATATAAGCATATCTAAGAATATAAATGAAATTATATGTATATAATCCTACTTGGTTACTAAAGTCATTTTGTTAAAATAATAATAGTATTTAGCAGGTTAACCATGGTATATTTATAAGAAATAATATCTTTCTAGTGATCAAAATGAAACTCTCAATTAAAACCACAATGAATAACCAATCAACTTATAATCACCATTTATGGTTTAGTCATAATATTGACTCAAAGATACATGTTTATATAGGTCCGCCATAATCCTAAACTAACTATATAACTATATATATATATATATATATAAAACTATATATATATATATATATATATATATATATCATCAGATCAAAAAATAAAAGCCCCAAAGATTATATGTATTTACCCATATATATGTATACAATTCTGTACTAATTTCATAAATGAAACAAAATGAAACAATACTTATATTATTCTACTCCCAATGGAAATCCCAAAGCAGAAGTAATTTATATAAAATCATTCAATCATACTATAGGTATATAAATTCTTGTTTAACTATAATCTTTCCTATCAGACTAACCCCATACATAGTCATGCCCTAAGATTTGGGTTTAATAGCTTGGCTCGATTAACATATATACCAGCCAATACATTATATGAATAAAATTATGGCTTAATACTATATTTAAAGGAATGAGTTTAACCCTACAAACCTAGATATGCCCTAACTTGAGATTATTGATACAAAAATAATAACCCATTTTAAACATAACAACTACCTAGAAAATATTAGTATAATAAATAAAATGGTTCATTACTATTTCTTCAATATTGAACTTATATCTAAGTAGATTTTTAATAAAACTCAAACTAATAAAACCATTTAATCATGAGTTTAACCTGGTTACATAAGGCATGGTTTTCTACCTTTTTAAAATTCATCTTTTGTGTTTACACAACTCAAACAAATTTCTTCATACACTATTAGCTAAATAAAAACTTAGATAAATATTATGGCAAAGAGTTCAATAAACATAGCCATTTCAAACTAGGGTTTATAGAATCATACACCTAGCTATGGGGATGGTCGAGCATCCATAGTACCAGGTATATAACATTGGTTTTTCTTAATTTTTAAATAATAAAAAATGAAAACCCTTAAAATAATTTATCATATTTTGTTGTATAAATTGCATATAACATATCTACTAATTTAAAAAATAAAACCTACCTAGTAAAAAATATCATAGTGATAGCAACTGGTAATATTCTCTTGTAATTTTCCTTGAATCCTTTCTTTCTCCTTAATTTGTTACCCCCTACAGGCATTTCTTTCTCCCCTCTTATTCTCCTAAATGCTAACTAAACTGCCACCATCTCTGCCAAAACTCATTATAATCATAATGAACTTGACGAAGAAAAAATCCATGTAACCCAAAACTAAAGTATTTTGTTTTGCATGATGCTCAAATAACTCAAGTCAATGCTAACAAAATCCTAGTTCTAAAACTTTTAACACACAATAATAATCCTTTTATCCTAATGAACATTAACAAAGACTTCATAATAATCCATTAAATAGTTAAGTTATTAACATAATAACATGGTATTAACACATGATTATGCCTAATCAATTTAGAACCACACTTTGATAAATTAATCATTTAATAATCAACTAACATACAATTAATTAATTCCCCTTTCATTTAACAATGCATCTATAAAATAAGACATTGATTCCCTTGAAATATCATTTCAATGTTTAACATATATTTCCATAAACATTCACACACATCCCAAAAATAATAGTAAGGACACTCATAGATTTCAAAATATGAGTTAAGGCAACATTATTACATGAAATAATTTGAATAATACAATCATATAAGAGTTTCAACCATACACTTGCAAACATGAAATTAGATTATTATGAAAATCGCCCCTTTTCAAATATAGATAACATAATAATAACTATAAGCATACTAAAAACTATCTAAATCAAACAATGATCAAAGACATATTATACTATTTGTGGTGTATGTGTGTTTTAGATTAAGGTAAAAATAGGTTTAGAAGGGACCCCAAAACCTTGAAACAAAGGGAGAAGGATGAAACAGTAACGTCCACAGGCGAAACCTAAAACCTACTTCAAAGAAGTATCAACATCAGGTTTTACATGGACCTAAAACCACCAAACAAGAAAATCAAAAGACAACCCCCAGGTTTTACAGAGACCTGGAAACTCCATAGTAAAGAGGATACAAAAAACCAGGTAACGAGACCAGATATTACATCCAACTAAAAGAACCAAGATTTATTCTTCTAGTTCCAAAATCATCTTCACTGCTTCCTTACCTTTCACAGCAGTGTCCTGAATGGCAGTAGCCGCCGACTTGGCTCCCTCTTCCATGGCTTTCTTCCTTGAGCTCTGTCTAGTTCTCTTACTAGGCCCCTCCAAGGATTTGATTTCCTCATTTGCTCATTTTCTAATGTTTACAGCAGCAACACATATGCTTGATGTAACCTCCTCCATCTTCATTCTGCTTTCCTTAATGAGTTCCCTTAGGTTGTTCTCATAGTCTTTGAGTTTGATAGGAAAGTGGTGTATGTGTGTTAATTAGTCTTCATTTTATTATCTCTCAACTCCTCCATCTACTCCACCCTCTCTGATGATTCCCTCCCTTTGTCATAGTCTGAGGGATAGAATCTATCTTACATCTGGCTCAGAACAACAAGGTAGTTAGCTTAAATCATGATAAAATCTATAATATATTATTGTAATGAACTAAATAATCATGATGATAATGTACATAACATAAAAATATAATTATTTCACAAGTTAATCATCATGCAAATAAATAACTTATAACTGTCTATACATCAATATATAATATTCAACTTAACCAAAACTATAATTAACTAAACAATAACCATAGAATCCACTAATCAGTAGGTTATCAAGTATAAATAGGAATGTGGATGTAACACCATGTGCAACACTAACATTGTTAACTCCAAATAAAGATGGGACATGGAGGATGTGTGTGAAAGTAAAACAATCAATGCAATAACTATCAAATATAAATTTTTTATACCTCTTTTAGATTATATGATGGATGTGCTTGCAGGAGTAAAATAATTTACTAAGATAGATATAAGGAGTGGATACTATCAGATTTAGATTCATGAAGGAGATGAATGGAAAACAACATTTAAGACTAAGGATAGATTATATAAGAGGATAGTGTTATCATTCAGATTATCTAATTCACCCAACACGTTTAGAAGGGTGATGAACATAGTGCTATGAGATTACATTGGTAAGTTTGTAGTGGTTTATTTTTATGATATTTTGATATTTAATAAGATTAAATGAGGAAATTTAAGGCATTTGAGAATGACATTAGAATTGTTAAAAAAACATAAGTTTTATGCAAATATGAAGAAGTCCAAGTTTATGCAGAATAGTTTGGTATTTTTAGGGTTTGTAGTTTCAATAAATGGTGTTAAAAATGGATCAATAAAATGTAAAGATAATTATTGAGTCACTTATTCCAAAGAGAATAATAGAGATAATTTTTTTCCACATTGTAACAATTTTTTACAAATAGTTCATTAAGAATTTTAGTCGTATTATTTCACCAATAATAGATTGCATGAGAGGAAAAAAATTGTGTGGAAAAAGATAGCAATAAAAAGATTTCAATTATTGAAGAAGAAGATTATAAAAAATGTATTTTAACATTATCAAATTTTAATAAAGTGTTTGAGGTAGATTGTGATGTTTTATATGAGGGAATTAGAGTTTTATTGAGTCAAGACAATGACATATTTTAGTGAGAAATTGAATGTGATAACAAAGAAGTATTCTACATATGATGAATTTTATGTCATTGTACAAGTATTAAGACATTGAAGGAATTATCTGGTGTTTAAGGAGTTTATCCTATTTAAAAAGCATGAGGATTTGAGGTATGTGAACACTCAAAATAAGTTAAATAGTAAACATAAAAATTTAGTATTTTTTGCAGGAATATACTTTAGTTTTGAAACTTAAATTAGGAAAATAGAATCATGTAGCTAATGTTTTGAGAATATGAGTGACATTGTTAACTAATATGGTGAGTGAAGTAGTTGGATTTGAAGTTATTAAATTATATAATACTGATCCATATTTTGGAAAGATAGTTGAGTAATGTTATAATTTATTAACATGTGAAAAAATACTATTTATGATTAGTAACTTATAGAAGATGGTTATCTCTTTAAGGGAAAATAATTTTATATTTCAGTTTGGTTTCTAAGAGACAATATTATAAGAGAATTGCACAATGGTGGTTTGGGTGGACACTTCGATAAGACTAAAAAAAAAGTTTTGGTGGAGATAAAGTGTTTTTAACTAAAGTTGAAGAGAGATGTGGTAAGGTATCTTTTAAGATGTAGGTTATGCCAAGTGACTAAAAGCCATGCACAAAATACAATGTTATGCATATCATTACCATTTCTAAGAGGACCATTGATAGATTTGAGTATAAAATTTATGTCAGAATTGTCAAACATAGAAAGAGGTAATGATTCAATTTTTATTATTGTAGACATGTTTTATAAGATGGTTTATTTTATTGCGTGTAAAAAAATAAATGATGCCACTAGAGTAGGAAAACTATTTTTCAAGGATGTTTTGTGAGATTGCTTGGTGTTCCAAAAACTATTATATCAGATATGGACACAAAATTTCTAAGTCATTTTTGAAGGACTCTATGGAATACACTAGAAACTAAACTATAATTTAGTAGTGCATACCACCCCCACATAGATGGACAAATAGAAGTAGTAAATATGAGCTTGATAATTTTTTTGAAATGCATAGTTGAAGAAAAGCTTAAGCAATGGGACTTGGCTTTACCACAAATTAAGTTTGTATATAATAGTTGAGTGAACAAATCAATAAGAAAATCATTATTTTAGATTGGTTATGAAAAAAATCCTATGATTATTTTATATTTGGTATAGTTATCAATTGTAGAATGAGTTAGTGATGATGCAAATGCATTTTCAAAGCACATATAATAGCCACAAGAAGAAGTCTAAAGAAAAATTCATGGAAGTAATTAAAATTATAAAGTAGAAATAGGTGTAACAAGAAGGTCAAAGGTATTTGAACTAGGAGATTTGGTGATGGTGTATTTAAAGAAATAAATATTTTCTAAAGAAACATACAAGAAGTTGAAATACAAGAAAAATAGTATGTGCAAAATTATAAAGAAAAATTAATGATAATGATTACGAGATGAGTTTACCATAGAATTTTGATATCTCTCCAGTATTTAATGTTTTAGATTTATATGATTTTTTATGGAGAATGTGGTGAAGGGGAAGAATATGAATAAGTGGATTAAAACATGTACTAAGAAATAAGAAAGAAAAGTTAGTACAGGTTATGGATATTGAGACAATAAACATAAAATAAATAAGTTATATTAGATATTTGTAAAGTGAGAAGAACTATAATAGGAATAAAAAACTTTGATTTCATAATAGGAACTAAAAAATATTGACAAGAATAAATGACATAAATATAATTAGGGTAACTTGTAGGCATTGAGTTGTTTTTTACTAGAGGAGAATGATGCAGAGACCTGTCTTCCAAAAGCCATACCTTTCAATTAGTTGACTCGATTAAGCTCTCCTTCATAGAAAACAAAGATAAATGAAATAAAAATGAATCTATAACCAACTTCACTAGTTAGGGTCAATTTCAAGGTATTTTTAGAGCCATACAAGATTATCCAAGGGTCCAAAATTACATTTTATTAATTTTTAATCATGCTAAAATAACAAAAATTAGACAAGTTTGTAACCAAATGTAAACTTGGGTTTAAACTCATCCAACATCATGAATTTAGTATTTAGATAACATTTTTAAAATTTTAGGTCCATCCAAACTTGCATAAAAAATTTATTATGAAAAACAAGTTGGTATTTATAGTAGGGGCAGTTAACTTTAGGTAGTTTATTATTTTTTTAGATTTTTTTTATTATGAATGTCAACTTCAATTTTGAGTCAAGGTTTATTTAAATACTTATGTAATGTTTTTATTTATTCAAGGTGAATCAATACAGGTTAAGGTTTTAGTAAATTTTAAGTATTGTGCCTATTGATATATTTTTGTTTTACTAGTTTATGTCTATATAATTTAATCACTCAATGACTCAGCGCACGTCTTACCAACTTACACATTGCCTCATTACCATTTCAAATTGTCTTGATGACCACCTAGTGATCAAACGTAATCAATTTCATGTGATTGGTGACTGCTATGATCCACACTTATAATATTTTAAATATGTAGAATATAATGTAGATAAATACAACACAATAGATATTGGTGGGCCAATATGCTCAAATATTCAAATTATTCATAAGTAGAATAATACACTTATGGTAGGGAAAAACCACATAATCCTTTAGGAATAAATAACTCTATAATTATAATTTGAGAGGGACACCTCCAATATCCTTCTACCAAATATAAGGCACCACACTTCATTGTTATCCTTTATAATGATATTCATATCCTATATATAGACCTTTAATAATTAACAATGGATGTGTAACCTATTAATCCCAATGTAGGACAACCATTACCCAATGTGTTAAATTTAATAAGCTACACATTTATCATAATATATTGGACCCATATAACTAACTACGGGGATATGCCACACATGTCAACATCTCCATCAACCCATGTACATTAATATATCATATCCCTAGGTGCATAACATTTATTCCCTCCTTGACATGTTTCATCCCTAAAACATAAAAATAAAGTAAATAATGAGTGTGATTCAAATCATTACACATTTTCCCCATGATCAATCATCTACCCACTCATATGTGATTTTGGTAGGTGATAGACATCGAACCTTATTTCTAGATTCCATTGTGTTATTGTAATTCCATTCCTGTTCATAATTATAGCTCTGTAGTGTCCATGCATAATGATTCCTCTAATTCCATGTTCCATATTTTGTTTCATGACTCCTATTCTATGCAATTCTATAGTAGTTCTTTATTAGCTTCTATGCATAGCCAAAGTGATTACTCCACTAATTATTTATGTAGCCATAGTGATTGCGCTATGGTATTCTATGGCATGGCTCCATGATTTTTACCTCTCATGATGATGTGGGTTTTTATATGCCTCAACCTTTTTTGATACTTTGACATTATTAACCTCTTATGTTACTTCTACCTTTACCTTTAGTAGTTCCTTTGTCTCTTGAGGACAGAAAGTGTTCTTTTCTACTTGTATCTTTTCTTCATCTATTTCTTCATCTGAATCTTCTTTATACTCTTTCACCATATTAAAATTCATCCTCATGCTCTGCCTTGAATTTGCTTTGTGCCTTTCCAACTATGATATCATGTAAATTAACCTTCTTTTTCTTATACCAAAACTTCATGAAATATTATTGTGCATTAATATTGATTGTTTCCATCTCTAAATAAGGATATCCAAGACCCTGTTGGCCAAAATTTGGCCCACATACCAAGTTGTGCCTAGGTGGATCAAGTTGTTAATGGATGCAAAAATGAACAGATGTTCTAGATGAAATAACTAGACCATAGAGATCTTACAGTTGTCACAAATCTTTTAAAACACTTTAATATTGCTTAAAGCATATTTTGTCAAATTCTAAGGGATAGGTATTTAGAGTAAAGAAAAAGGTTCTTGAGCAATTTTCATGGCAAAACTAAGAAGTTCAAGCATTTCAAGCATGATTTCAAAAAAGCTATGAACTCCATCAAAAGAACATACAGACCTTGGAAAATCTAAGTGCAAAATCTTTTATTCAACAAAGTCTTTATTGGTTCTTTCAGATTTTACGTGGACTAAGTGTTCTTTTCTTTCAAGACTCTTTTTGGCTAAATGTTGAATTCTTTCAAACAATTTGTCTGAGACAAAGTTTTCCAAAGGGATATTTATTTTAGACAAAATGTTTGAAGCAAAATGAAAAGACCTTTATCGAAGGGTAACTCTTCAATAAAAGGGTCCTTTGTAAAATTTCCAAAGGTATTTTTCTAAAGGTAAAGGCTATTTTCAAAAGCTAAAGGATCATTTCAAAATTTTTGAAAGGCTCTTTCCCTTTGAGAAAGTTAATTTCAAGAAATCTGAAGGGTAGAATATTTTTAGAAACTGACCATTTCAAAAATTCAAAAGGGTCTTTTTCAGTAGTTTAAAAGGGATCTTTCCCTTTAAAAAAGTTCATTATCAAAATTTTGAAGGGACACTTTAAAAATATGAAGGGTACCTTCCTTTCAAAAAGGGACCATTTCACAAGCTTGAAGGGTACCTTGCCAAAATCCTGAAGGGCATTTTTATAAAGTTTGAAGACATGAATTCCTTTAGATAAATTATCTGCAAGAAAGTGATAAATAAAAAGTCCACAAAAATTTCTCAAAAGGAAATGTCTAAAGGAAATAACTCAATGAATTGAATCGAATGTAATTGTCAAAATTTGAGCCCTTACAAGTAGCTGTTGGTAGTTAAAATATCAAAGGGTTCATCAAGATTGTTGTGAGCTTGACACTTGTCAAGATTTCATGATAAAATATCAATGACATGAGTGATAGTCAAATAGTCAATAAATCTGAAGAGGGCTAATTGGTCAAGGACAAGTGGCATAAGTGAATTCAACTAGTAGGAGATTGATGACTCATAGGAATCCATGTCAGGGAAATTGATAGTGTGAATCATGGATCTGAGCTAGTTTTTAATGACCAATCAAAATAAAAGAAAGCCTAAATGAATAGCAAGAGCTGGTAGGTATGAATTAATGGAGAAGCCTTTGTCCTTTGATATGGTTGTCACCTCCAACAAGCAATTGCTCAATCAGAGGTAGTATGGCTAGGTCTTGATTAAAAAAGTGGGGATTTTATCCTTTTTCAAATAGGATATGCAAAGGCAAAAGGGGCATGCCAAGTCTTAAATGCAAGGATTGACTCATTCACATCAAGAAAGAACATGTAGTTACCTTTGATATGTCCCTGTCAGTTCAAAAGGAAAGGAATTGAATGCATGATGGGCTTGATTAGATTTGTGGTGATTTTGGACTATTCATTTCATGTTCAAGGTAGTTACACACTTTGAATATGAGAGAGATTGAGTATAACAGTAGGGGTCTTGATCATCGATGACCTCTTCTCTGAATTCTTCTTGATCCCATGAGCCCTTTTCTTTATCTAGGCCCTTTTTTTAATATATATAAGATGTTTTCCATTTTGGAAGGGTTTTTAGTTTTTAGACTTTTTCATCTCTCTTTGGGAGATGGGACACTCTTTGAAATATTGAAAAATATGCTCATCTTGATTAGGTTTGACCCTATCAAGAATTTTTAAGAACTACCTCTTGATGTAATAAAATATTTTCTTTGCCTATCTCTTGCCTTGGATTTATGTCTATTGAGTTGTGCACTATGGCATTATGTGAAGGAGAATATTCTTCATCCATGGTCTTCCTTTCTGACCTTCTTTAGGGATTTTTTTAATGCTATTTTCAGGTTTGGTTGAGTGCTCTTTCCACCATTGATGTGAATTTTTAGTGAGTCTTATAACTCCTCTTTGTTTATGTTCATTGCTTCCTGAACCTCCTCCACAAAATATTAATGCAATGAACTTGATCTTGAGGTTGTGTAAGTTAGTATTGTCCTTTGTAGAACTAGTGTGGATTTAAGCTTATGAGAGTTTCCAATTTTATTTTGGTGCATCACTTAGTTACCTTCCTTAGGATCCCTTATCCCCTTTCTAACCCTTTTCCCTATGGAGCATGAGTTTAGATTTAGTTTTAGGTGATCTACCAAGAGGAAGTTGACCTTATCTAGAGGTTCAACCTTATGATAGGATACCCACAACCTGAGGTTGTCCTAATTCTTATATCTAAGAGTGAGAGAGATTTATAAAATCTCCCACAAAGAGTGTAATTCTAGCACCACAAGAATTTTTGGCATGCCTGATGGGACCACGTTGTTCACTAAATGAAGAGTTTAAGTGTTATTTTAATCTATTAGCCTTTAGAGGCATTCAAAAATATAAATGGTGACTCTAAAAATATATCAAATAGTTTGAATAGTCTAAGTGCCTAATCACCATTATTTGGTATGTATAAGTAACCATCTTTTAACCAATATGCTTATTCTCTACCTCAACATCACACTTATCAGGATAATAATATTTATGTGTTCCCCCCAAGTGGCCCTCAAATATAACTATCATGGTATTTTCCCCCCTGTCACCCCTAAATATGACCAAGATCAACCTCTTAAGCATTCAAATCAGTCCTCTAATTCCCCTTTTTAAGACTATGTTTATCCTGTTACATCCTTGTCAAGATTCAAGAAAGCATTATCAAATTATACTGAGTTGATAAGGGAGATTGGTATGGGTTTGGAAATTTATTTAGTCATCCCTATTCATGTCCTAAAATAGGCAATGAATTCTCTTCAATTAGTCAAGGATAGATGGTCATTTTATGAGAATGAAAAATCGCTAGTTTGCGAGAGGGAGAATAAGGTGTGGTTGAGAAGCATTGTCCAAAATTTGGAAAGTGTGTTGATGTCTTATGAAGATAAATAGACTCAGTGTGATCAATCTTATATTTCCTCTCTTTTTCAAGAGCTAATAAATTTTCCCTCTCTTACCCAAATGCCCATTCCCAATCAAGAGCATGAATCCCTTCCATCATGGATCTTCTCTAAAAATTTTGACCCTGGCTATGTCATGCCTTCTGTTGTGAAACCACCCTCTCCTATACTTGTTCAAAAAGAAGGAAAGGTGCCTACTCCTTACTATTTTACCTCATGAAAATTATTTTATAAAGGCACAAAGAAGAAGGAAGAGGTGTCAACCGTGGTGATCTAAGAACCAATTCAAGAGGAGTTAGTGGTTGAAGAGTATAAAAAAGAGGTGTTATCTTAGCTCAATGAACTTACCCTATAAGAGTTCCAAGACTCTTTTTCCCTCCCTCAAGAACCACTGAGGGACCACTCAAATTACCTATTTGGAATGACACTCTCTTAAGTTGCATGTAAAATGAATTTCTTAACCCTCCCACCATCTCCCTCTTGGAGGAAGAGCCTATTTTTCAAGGAATAGGGGAAGAGCTTAGAGTCAAATTATAGTCTTGAGAAAATGACACAAGTGTCTATGATGAAGAGATCATGATAGGCAATCCACTCTAAAAAAGGGAGAAGAAATTAGGTTTGGACTAGCTATTATGGCATGGCTTTGACATTGATGAATTAGAGTGTGAAGGTAGTATTGATGCCTTCATACTTAAAGAGGTGTGTATTTAAGATGCATCTAAGATTAAAGATGATTTTTTTTGGTCCCAAGAGCTTCCATTTGGTGTGGATACAAATGACGATGACCAAGGTGTAAAAATTGACATAGTTAATCAATTAGCTAACCACGTTGGAGAGGTCATGAATGAGCAAGAGTATCAAGATGAAGTATGGTAGAAACTGTACCATGACTTCATGGATCAGGTAGAGGTTCTAAACCAACATATGCCTCCTCAAGAGTATGAATATGAACTCACTAATCAATTTGAAGAAGTTGACCAATCTGAAGATGAAATGTCCTTTGAAGTTAGTACTGATGTCTTCAAGAATGAGAGGGAATGGTCAGATTTAGAACCACAAGAACATGACATGTTGGGCCTGAGGTGGATTGATGAACTACTATATGGCCCTTTTCAAAGCATTCAAAGCAAAGATAGTGTTGAATTTGGCATTGTCTCAGATGACCAAGAGGAATCTACCTTTTGGGATGACTTAGAGATTTTTTGCTTAAGTCTAGACAGTCAACCAAGCACTAATTCAAAGGATCCATCACATGTTGTGCTTGATTCAGAGCAAAAAATTGAGCCAAAAAAAGAGAAGATTGAAAAAGCCCCTACAGTCCAATGTGAACCAATTTTGGAGGACATAAACCAATATATATATATATATATATATATATATATATATATACATAAAAAACATGTTTTTTCCATTCCATCTATTAGAGAGCACATCAAAAGGATTGACCATAAAGCTACCTGGTTCACCAATTTTGGTACCTCCAAAGTAATGTATTTTTCATCTTAGATTGTTACAAGGGAATAATAATCATAGTTTACCATTTGATCTGGGAGGGAGATTTTTGTAAATTGTAACCTTTTATATATTAGGATAGATTTCATGCTTTCTTCCAAGTGCCTTGTGCACATTTCCTTTCTATTTTATTTTTTATTTCCCAAGTGCCTTGGGCACTTTGTTTTGTTTTATCCTTATTGATTTAGAAGAAATTCTAGAAAGGGTTAACCTTGTATCCAATTTTAGACCAGCGTAGTTGTAGAGGTTAATGATTCCATGCCTAATGGACTAGACAAGGCAAATTGGTCTAGGTTATCAAGCATAATAGGCATGCTTCCTTGAGAATTGCCATAAATGTTGGCCAAAATTTAGCCCACATACTAAGCTATGCCTAGGTAGTTCAGGTTGCTAATGGATGAGCAAATGAATAGATGTTCCAGATGAAATGAGTGGACCAGAGAGATCTTATAGTTCTCAAAAAGATTTTGAAACACTTTAAGATTGCTTAAAGTGTATTTTGTCAAATTCTAAGGGATAGGTTTATAGAGTAAAGAAAAAGGTTCTTGAGCAAATTTCATGGCAAAACCAAGTAGTTTAAGCATTTCAAGCATGAGTTTAGAAAAGATATGGACTCCATCAGAAAAGATACAAACTCCATCAGAAAAGCTATGGACTCCATAAAAAAATCTATGAACTCCATCAAAAGAACATACAGACCTTGGAAAAGTTAAGTGAAAAATCTTTTATTCATCAAAGTCTTTACTGGTTCTTTTGGATTTCATGTGGACTAAGTGTTCTTTTCTTTTAGGACTCTTTTTAGATGAATGTTGAATTATTTTGGATAATTTGTCTGAGACAAAGTTTTCCAAAGGGATATTTCTTTCAGACAAAATGTCCAAAGCAAAATGAAAAGACCTTTTCCTTCAGGAAAATTGTCGAGGATAATTTTTTTGAAGGGTAACTCTTCAATAAAAGGGTCCTTTGTAAAATTTCTAAAGGTATTTTTATAAAGACAAAGGTCATTTTCAAATGCTGAAGGATCATTTCAGAATTCTTGAAGGGCTTTTTCTCTTCGGGAAATCTCATTTCAAGAAATCTGAAGGGTAGAATATTTTCAAAAATTGACCATTTCAAAAAGTTTGAAGGGTCTTTTTCAGTAGTTCTAAAGGGCTCTTTCCTTTTAGAAAATTTCATTGTCAAAATTCTATAGGGACACTTTAAAAATTTGAAGGGTATCTTCCCTTTAGAAAGGGACCATTTCACAAGCCTGAAGGGTACCTTGCTAAAATCCTAAAAGGCATTTTTATAAAGTTTGAAGACATGAATTCCTTTATAAAAATTATCTGTGGGAAAGTGATAAACAAAAAGTCTACAAAAATTGTCTAAAAGGAAATGTTTAAAGAAATAACTCAAAGAATTGACTTACATGAAAATGTCAAAATTTGAGCCCCTATAAGTAACCATTGGTAGTAAAAATATCAAAGGGTTTGTCAAGATTACCATGAGCTTGACACTTATCGAGATCTCATGATAAAATATCAACAACATGAGTGATAGTCAAATAGTCAGCAAATCTGAAGAGGGCTAATTATTCAAGGATAAGTGGCATAAGTGAATTCAATTGGTAAGAGATTGATGACTCATAGGCATCCATGTCAGGTAGATTGATGATGTAAATCAAGGATCTGAGTCAATTTATAATGATCAATCAAAATAAAGGAAAGCCCAAGTGACTGGTAGGAGCTGGTATGTGCAAATTAATAGAGAAGCCTTTGTCCTTTGATATGGCACTCACCTCTGACAAGTAGCCACTCGATCAAAGGTAGTATGGCTAGGTCTTGATTAAAAAAATGAGGATTTAATCCTTTTTTAGGTAGGATATGTAAAGGCAAAAGGGGCATGTCAAGTCTTAAATACAAGGATCAACTCATTCATATCAGGTGGGAACATGAAGCTACCTTTGATATGTCCATATCAGTTCAAAAGGAAGGGACTTGAATGCATGAGGGGATCAAGAATATTTTTGGCGATCTTTGATGGTTCATTTCATGGTCAAGGTAGTTGTATGCTTTGAATGCAAAAGAGCTTGAGTACAATAGTAGGGGTCTTAGTCATTGACAACCTCTTCTCTCAGTTCTCCTTATTCTCACAAACCCTTTTCTTTCTCTGGGCCCTTTTTCTATATATTTTAGATCTTTCCATTTTGGAGGAATTCCCAATTTTTAGAATTTTTCATCTCTCTCTAGGAGATAGGATGCTCTTTGAGATATTACAAAATATGCTTAGCTTGATTAGGTTTGACCCTATCAAGCATTTGTAAGAACTACCTCTTGATGCAATAAAGGATTTTATTTGCCTATCTCTTGCCTTGGATTTGCTTCCATCAAGTTGTGCACTATGGCATTGTGTGAAAGAGAATCTTCCTCATCCATGGTCCTCCTTTTTGACCTTGTTTAGGGAGTTTTTCAATGTTGTTTGTAGGTCTAGTTGAGTGCTCTTTTTACCATTGATGTGAATTTTTAGTGAGTCTTAGAACTCTTCTTTGTTTGCGTTCATTACTTCCTGAACCTCCTCCATGAAATATTAATACAACTAGCTTGATCTTGAGGTTGTGTAAGTCAGTATTGTCCTTTATAGAACTAGTGTGGGTTCAAGCTTATGGGAGTTTCCCATTTTATTTTGGTACATCACCTGGTTAGCTTCCTTAAGAGCCCTTATCCCCTTTCTAACCCTTTTCCCCATAGATCATTAGTTTAGCTTGAGTTTTAGGTGATCTACCAAGAGGAATTTGGCCTTCTCCAGAGGTTCAACTTGATGATAGGATACCCACAGCTTGAGGTTGTCCTAATGCTTGTAGCTAAGAGTGAGAGAGATTGAGAAACTCTCCCACAAAGGGTGTAGTTCTAGTACCACAATAGAACCATATCCATACCATTCATATCTAGAGCATAATAAATTGAATGCAAAGCATATTTGTCTAAAATGAGCTTCAAATATTCAAAAAATTGAATACTATTACCATTTATTTGAGCCTCCTTGAATTTTTTTACTTAAATGTATAGATGTTGAGCCAAATCCATGTTAATGAACTTATAATTTTTATTAGGGTTTATGGACACAATGACCTTCTTATTTTGAATGCATCTATGAAATTGAAATATATCTATCTATCTTTGGATCTAAGTTATTTGAACCCTTATACTCCATCTCTCCTTTTTCATCATCAAACTTCTCTCTCTCCTTCTACATCATTTGTGGCCTCCTTGTCATTATTCTCTTTTTCTTCATATTCTTTTTCATCTATATTCTCTACCTCATTACCATCCTCATCATTAATTTTTTCTTCTTTATTTTCTTCTATGTCGACATTATCATTTTATTCCTCTTCTTCCACATCGTGATCCTCAACCTCTCTTTTTGCATTATCTGTATCTTCCTTCTCAACATAATTATTTTCTTTTTCTTTTATACCCCACTGATCTAGGAAAATTTGTTCTATTACCTCCAATGAAAAATTCCATTGTTTGAGTCCCAACTAAACCCACTAGAGTTGTGTAAGACACCTAAAATGATGTGAAAGAACTTATTTCCATGATCTTTTATTAAAATAATAATCCATAAAAATGATACACCATTCTCTAACATCAATATCTTTCTCTATCAAAAACTTCTAATTCCATGATCCACAAAATCTAGGATTAATAAAAAACATGCTATTTCAATAACTCATGCAAAACTAATTAAAATAGACAAAAATTTTGAGTGTAGCTTTCATGTATGATAGTTCAAATTCATTGAAATTTTGGTGGAAAATTTCCAAAATTTTTCACTAGTAGAGTGAATCTATGAAAAATCATAAAATCATAACTCACTTAGAAGGTATCATAAAATACTCAAATTTTTAATATAGCTTTCATGTATGATGATGATGAATTAGTTAAAATTTCACAAAAAAACCTTGACATTTTAATAGAAATGATGAATTAATTACAAACCCTAAAATAATAACATCTCCATCAAAATAGATCATCAAACCTTGATTTTTTAACTGACTTCTTTGTAATATTCTCCAATTTTAGAAAAAAATATAGAATAATTATCAATAGGTTTCAACATATAAATGATTCTAAAAACTTAGGGTTTTGGCCATAATATTTACCCAAATTGATGCTCTAATACCACTTATTATGATTTACACTTATAATATTTTAAATATGTAGAATCAATACAACAAAATAGATATTGGCGGGCCAAAAAATAGAATAATACATTTATGGTAGGGAAATACCCATATAATACTCCTTTATGAAGGAATAAATCCATAATTTCACTTCAAGGGGGACACCTCCAATATCCTTCTACCAAATAGAAGACTCCAATTACTTAATTGATATCCTTTACAATGATATATAATAATTTTTTATTTGATATCCTTTACAATTGATATATATCATTAATTGATAACCAATTACTTAATTTCTATCCTTTATAATAATAATAATAATAATAATAATAATAATAATAATAATAATAATAATAATAATAATAATAATAATCCCAATGTAGGCTGACCAGTACCCAATATGCTAATCCCACAAGTCATTCATTTATTTTAATATATTGGACCCATATAACTAACTAGGGGGATATGTGCCACATATCAACATATCCATCAACCCATATACATTAATATATCATATCATGAGGTACATAACTTTTTTTCCCTCCATGACAAGTTTTATCCCTGAAACATAAGAAGAAACCAAATAATGAGTGTGCTTCAAAATATTACACACTTTTCTTCATGATCGATCATCTAACCACTCATATGTGATTTTGGTAGGTGATGACCATTAAACCTTATTTTTAGATTATATTTTTCTATTCTGATTCCATTCATGATCATAATAACTATTTGGTTTCCATGCATAATTATTCTTCCTTTGCTTCTATGTTCCATATTCTATTACACTACTCAAATTTTATTTTCCATATTCTAATGCAATAATTAAATTCCATGCATGACCATATTAATTATTCTTTGGATTCCATATATAGCCAAAGTGATTACTTCATTGATTCCTTGTGTAGCCATGGTGATTGATACTTTGATTTCCTGTATAGCCAAAGCGATTGTTACTATGACACTCTATGACATAGCTCCATGATTTTTATTTTTTATGATGATGTCTGTCTATTGCTTCATTTTTTTGATACTTTGACCTTGTCAACCTTTTATACTTCGTATACCTTTATCTTTTATAGTTCCTTTATCTCTTGAGTAGAGGAAGTGTTCTTATTTACTTGTACTATTTATTCATATAAATCTTCTATATGCTCTTTTCCACTATCTTTGACTTCATACACATTCTCTACATTGACTTTTATTTGTGACTTTTCAACTATGATACCCTATAAAGTAACCTTCATTTTCTTGTACCAAAAATTCATGAAATGATTCTAAAAATTAGTTCTAATTGTTCCCAATGTCTCTAACCAAAGATATTCAAAAAGCATATCCACACCATTCATATCCAAAGCATAAAAATCTAAATGCAAAACATATTTTTTGAAGGTGAGTTTTAAATATTTAAAATTGTGAATATTCTTACCATCTACTTAAGCCTCCTTGATATTCTTTTCTTGAACATGTAGATGTTGAGTCACATCCATTTTGATGAAGTTATACTTGCTGATAAGGGTTATGGACACAATGACCATATTATTTTTAATGCATCCATGAAAATGAAATATAAAAGTATCTCTCTTTGGATGTAATTTGTTTTAACCCTTATCCTCCATACATCATTTTTCCTCATCAGAATCTTTTACCTCTCCTTAAAAATAATTTGTGGGGTCTTTGTAATGATCTTCTTCCTCTTCTTCCTCCTCTTCCTCCTCCTTATGAATTATTTGTGTTCTCTTCATCATCCTCATCTTCCTCTTGATTCTCCTCCTCATCATCATCAACATTATTTTCTTCCTCTTATTTTTCTTCTTTATATCCACATTATCATTTTCTCTCTTCTTTTACATCATGATGCTTGACCTCTCCTTTTTCATCATCTGTAGTTTCTTCCTCATCTTAATAAGTATTTTTTTAATTTTATAACCCATCAATATATAAAAAAATACTCCATTATATACCAAAAAATATTTCATCATTCGACTCCCAACTGAACCCACTGGAGTTGTGAAGACACCTAAAATGATGTGGAAAAACTTGTTGACATGATATTCTATCAAAATAATACTATTTAAAAAGTATCCACTATTCTCTAATATTAATATCCTCCTCTCCAAATAAAATATAACTCCATGATCCACAAAAGCTAAGGTTAATGGAAGAAAACCCCAAAATTTCAATAACTCATGAAAAACAAATCAAAACAGTCCAAAATTTTGACTTTAGCTTCCTTATATGATAATACAAATTCAGTGAAACTTTAGTGTAAAATTCTAAAAATTTTAATCTATAAAATGAATCTATGAAAAATCATAATAATTCACTTAAAATTTATCAAAAAACTATTAAATTTTTACTGTAAATTTCATGTATGATGATACTAAATCAGTGAAAAAATTATAGAAAAATACTTTAAATTTTGATAGTTATGAAAAAAATATTACAAACCCTAAATGAACAATATCTCCCTTAAAATGGATCATCAAACCTCAATTTTTTTATTGTGACTTCTTTGTATTATTCTAATTCAAAACACATATAGAATAATTTACAAAAAATTTAAAGATATAAGTTACTCTACAAAATCAATGTTTCATAATATTTGTTTAAGTCAATGGTCTGATACCAATTATTATGATTCACACTTATAATATTTTAAATATATAAAATATAATGTAGATCAATACAACGCAATAGATATTGGTGGGATAAAATGCCTAAATATTTAATATATTTATAAATAAAATAATAACCTTATGGTAGGAAAACACCATATAATACTCTTTTAGGAAGGAATAACTCTATAATTCCATTTCAAAGGAGACACCTCCAATATTATTCTACCAAATATAATACTCAACACTTGATTGATGTCATTATAATCATATTCATCTCCTATATATATACTTCTAATAACTAATAGTGAATGGAAAAGATCCTAATCCCAATGTACACCAATCGTTATCTAATGTGTTAATTCTATAAGTTACTTATTTATCCTAATATATTAGACCCATACAAATAATCAATGGGGATGTGTGTCACATGTTGGTATTCATTCGCAAGCCATACTCTACTCTTTTATCAAATGTTATTGGTCTACTAAGTGTTGACTTACCAATCATGTACTTAGTTAGTTCTAAACCTAAAATAATGTGCTTGATATGAATTGATTTTTGCATTTGTTGCCAAAATATATTTTATGTAGTTACTTAATGCTACCAAAAAAATGATTTATAAATATTGTGTTTTTCACATGCCTTTTAATGTGGGATATTAACACATGGCACTAATTTTTATGAGGCCTCAAATTTCACATTATTAGTTCTGTTGGACCTTGTTTTTATCGTACACATCCTACCATGACATGCTTATTATGTTACAGAGACATGACATGTTTATTTTTTCATTAATACTGAGACATGGGATCTTATGTTTTGAGTGGTATTGATTGCATATTTATTACTTTCAAATTATTGATTATGTATAATTTCATTTGATTATAGATATACATACTACATTATTATATTAGGTGAACTAATACTAATTTTCATTTAAGATAAGATTATGAGTATATGATGTTAGCATATAGTTATCACCCCATGTGTATATTGAAAATGTTATGATTTGAATGTTCTATTTATGTAATTGTATATTATTATAAATATTTTGATATGATTACATTTAGTAGCTTTGGATACCTAGGGTAGTGTAATTTGATGTGTGAAAAGATGTGCAAGATATTGGGGAGGCCAAGGAAGATAATTTTTCCTACATTAAGCATAAGTACACCATTATTTTTATGGAGTAGATACTCTTGACACCATATATTATAATCTAACCCTTGGGACATCTTCTAATCTAGTTTTGAGTTTGGACATCTTTGGCCCTTCTAAAACTATTCACAACTCTTAAAACATTTTGTCTCTCTTTACCCATAACTTAGATATTTTTTGAAATATCTAAAATGTTTTAAGGTTGAAGTAGAGCCAACTTATTATCAACACTTGCAAAACTTGAATGAAAACTTGGTTTCTTATTTACAAGTGGATGTAAAGTGTTTTAGAGGTGATTGTGTATGTATTTAAGATGCTTCATGATCAAGGGATGGGTGAAAACTTTTATGGTGTGTTTCTCAAGTCATAGGACACCCCATGTGCCCATTTATGGCATGATAAAGTGAAATAATTAATAGGTATGTGCATGTTTTGCTTTCTCACATGGATGTGTAGGAAGAGTTAATATTAGAAAATAATTTTTGGAAAGGCGCCAAAAAATATAAAGGGACAAGTGTCACTTTTATATTGGCCATTAAATTGGAGTGTTTTTTATATAAGAGCATAAAAAAACTTTCTTGGAAGAACTTTCTATTAAGTTTAAATTTTAGAATGGAGGAGAGTTAGAGAAAAAATAATAGTAATTTAGAGAAGGAGAATGAAAGCTAGTTTTTAAAACTGATAGGAGGTTTCTTTTTGTAGATATAATAGGTGTATCCAAGGTAAACTTCCTTGCACCTATTTAATTTTAACATTTTAATTTTAATAATTATAATTCTCCCTTCTCTTATTATTAATATTTCAAGAGGTGTAACGCCATTTGATTTACCCTTTTTCTTCATTGATTTTCATAATTTGTGTTTATAGTCATTAATGAGATCATAACATGTGTCATTTGTATCATAAGTAATATTATTTTATCTTTAATATGTCATATTTTAAATTAGACTTATATGTAGTTTTAAAAACTTATGCTTGTTTAGAAGAAAATATAAGATATATATCTAGTCTATTCTTTAAAAGTTATTACAGTCTACATTGTTATTATTTTTAATAAATTATTGGAGAATAGATGTCAAATAATTTCTATGCATGCTAAAATGAATCATCAATTTATGAAAACCATGAAGCAACTCCAAAAATAATAAATAGTTCAAGATTCCCATATAAATCATATCTCAATTTCTTCAATAGCTCTTGAGATATATAGAAAAGTGATGCAGGAGAATCTAAGACATAAAAGTAACCTTGTATCAACAAAAAATAGTTGGTGTGATTGTGTGTTGGTTTGTTTATTGTTTTGGCATGTGAAGATAAAAGACTAAAATGGATAGGTTGGGGTGAAAAAGTAAAACTTTCATCAAGAAAATCTCTTATCCTAAATATGATTGTATATTTAGATTCTTATCAAAAAATTATGTAAGTTTAAAAAAATTCATCTTGATATGAGTTTGTATGTTTATGATCATTTGAAATTGGTTTAGAAGTCATTAGTCTAGCTCTGAAAGTCACTAATTTGACTCCATAAAAGAATTAAATTTACTTAGAAGATGTTATTATTTTATCTTTAATAAATCATATTTTAAAGTAGTCTTATATGTATTTTTAAGAACTTATGCTTGTTTAGAAGAAAATATAAGATATATATCTAGTTTATTATTTAAGAGTTATTACCGTTTACATTATTATTATTTTTTAATAAATTATTGGAGAATATATGTCAAATATTTTCTATGTATGCTAAAATAAATCATCAATGTATCATAACCTTGAAGCAACTCCAAAAATCATAAATAGTTCAAGAGTCTCATATAAATCATCTCTCAATTTTCTCAGTAGCTCTTGAGATATATAGAAAAGTGATGCAGGAGCATATAAGACATAAAAGTAACCTTGTATCAACCAAAACTCGTTGGTATGATTTTGTGTTGGTTTGTTTATTGTTTTGACATGTGAATATAAAAGACTAAAATGGATAGGTTGGGGTGAAAAAGTAAAATTTTCATCAAGAAAATCTCATCCTAAATATGATTGTATATTTGGATTCTTATCAAGAAATTATGTAAGTTTAAAAAAATTCATCTTGATATGAGTTTGTATGTTTATGATCATTTGAAACTGGTTTAGAAGTCATTAGTCTAGCTCTGAAAGTCACTAATTTGACTCCATAAAAGAGTAAAATTTACTCGGAAGATATTATTTTATCTTTAATATATCATATTTTAAAGTAGACTTATATATATTTTTAAGAACTTAGGCTTGTTTAGAAGAAAATATAAGATATATATCTAGTCTATTCTTTAAGAGTTATTACCGTCTACATTATTATTATTTTTTAATAAATTATTGGAGAATAGATGTCAAATATTTTCTATGCATGCTAAAATACATCATTAATGTATGCCAACCTTGAGGCAACTCCAAAAATCATAAATAGTTCAAGAGTCCCATATAAATCATCTCTCAATTTCCTTATTAGTTCTTGAAATATATAGAAAAGTGATGCAGGAACATCTAAGACATAAAAGTAACCTTGTATCAACCAAAAACAGTTGGTGTGATTTTGTGTTGGTTTGTTTATTGTTTTGGCATGTGAAGATAAAAGACTAAAATGGATAGGTTGGGGTGAAAAAGTAAAACTTTCATCAAAAAAATCTCTAGTCCTAAATATGATTGTATATTTGGATTCTTATCAAAAAATTATGTAAGTTTAAAAAAATTCATCTTGATATGAGTTTGTATGTTTATGATCATTTGAAGCTAGTTCCAAAAGTCATCAGTCTAGCTCAAAAAGTCGCTAATTTGACTCCATAAATACAGAAAATTGACTTCAAATATGTTAATATTTTATATTTAATATATCATATTTTAAAGTGAACTATATGTAGTTTTAAGAACTTATGCTTGTTTAGAAGAAAATATAAGATATATATCTAGTCTATTCTTTAAGAGTTATTACAATCTACATTATTATTATTTTTTAATAAATTATTGGAGAATGGATGTCAAATATTTTCTATGCATACTAAAATGAATCATCAATATATCACAACCTTGAAGCAACTCCAAAAATCATAAATAGTTCAAGAGTCCCATATAGATAATCTCTCAATTTCCTCAGTAGCTCTTGAGATTTATATAAAAGTGATGCAGGAGCATATAAGACATAAAAGTAATCTTGTATCAACCAAAAATAGTTGGTGTGATTGTGTGTTAGTTTGTTTATTTTTTTGATATGTGAAGATAAAAGATTGAAATAGATAGGTTGGGGTGAAAAAGTAAAACTTTCATCAAGAAAATCTCTTATCCTAACTATGATTGTATATTTGGATTCTTATCAAAAAATTATGCAAGTTTAAAAAATTCATCTTGATGTGAGTTTGTATGTTTATGATCATTTGAAGTTGATTTCAGAAGTCATTAGGCTAGCTCTGAAAGTCACTAATTTGACTACAAAAATGAACAAAATTAACTCCAGAGATATCCATAATTAATTTTTGGGTCTAGAAGAGCAAAGAAAGAATTAAATAATGTTTTGGGAAAAGTTTTATATTCTGTTATATATAATAAATCTATAAATAAAAATAGATATTAACAAAAATCAACTTCAAAAATATGTAAATTTAGAAATATGAAATAAAAGAGTTATAGAGATGATTGTTATCAAATTTTAGAGATTATTTATATGAAATATATTCACAATATTTTTAAAAATAGGCATTTATAAAGAAAGCAAGATATTTATAGTATTTCAACTACTATTAATAGCTCAACATCATGTTGTTGAAGGAAAATTGAATTTGTCAAGATCGTGATTAATTCTATTCAATAAAATATAAAGTAGTTGAAAGGGAACCAAAGCACCTATATTCTATCCAACAAATTTGAAGATAATGGATTTGTGAATCAATATTTATTACTATTTTATCATTGAATAATGAGGATTGCTACTTTAAAAAAAAAAAAATGTATGAACCAATTTTTTTATATTGTTACTTTAAAAAAAGAATCAATTGAAAAATGATTTGTTAAGTTGTAAGTTTAAAATAAAAATCAATTGCAAACTAATTTATTAGGTTCTTAGCTAATTCGTTAGGTTGTAAAGATTAATAAATCAATTTTAAAATTGATTTGTTAATTTCTTATTCTTAAACAAGAAATTATTGAAGAAGTTACATTATAAACAAAATATTATCCTTCATAGAATGGATAATAAGAATAATTTTAAATTTATAAGAATATCATATTGATTAAAGTATTTGAGCATTTTTAAAGTTTATTTTTAGTCCTTTTTTAAGGAGAGACCCAGGGCCTACTCAACCTAAAGAAAAATATTAGTTTGTACTTATGTTTTTTAGATCAGATTTATCTATATTTTATTTTTATTTATGAATATTTGTTTGATATTTGGAGTATAATATAACATGAAAAATAATTAGATATATAGACTAATAATTATTTAGTTTCCTTCCATGCAACATACATTTCAGTTTCTACAATTTCAATTTTGCAATTATGTTTTCTTTCCTGCAAAGTGTGTTTTAATTTTGTAAGTTCAATTCATAAAATTGTGATTTTAATAAAATATCAATTACCTAAATGTATTTTAGGTCCTACTGCATATAGCCTTCAATACCACCTCTAGATTGACATTATTAAATAAAGAGGATTTACAACCTCCATCATTTTTTACATTATTGTTGGGGACACTAGTGCTATTAAAGAATTGTCAAAATTGATCTCTTTATTAATATTTATAGTGAAAATTTTAAAGTGTTATAGTCCATTTATTTAAAAAGATAAAAGTCATTTGATGCGAGAAAAAATGTTTTTTTGTCAATAAAAGTAAGAGAAACATGATAGAAACTTTGAAAATAGACGTAAATTTTTTTTTATAAATATATTTATTAAATAGTTATTTTAGGATTTTTCCTCCTCTTTTTCTTCTCTCATTTTAGTAAAGTTTCCAAAGAAATTTATTTTTTTCATAGTTTAGAGTTAGTGAAATGTAAAAGAGATTATTTTATAAAATAATTGTTCTAAAAAATAGAAATAGATTTCAAATGAACACTTACCCCCCAAAAACCATTACACACACATTACCTATGTGTAAAAGAAAAAATCATTGAAAATGTTTTTAGGAAGATTCAACAATGAATGTTAATGCAAGATGGATAAAAAATATAGATTTTTTTATTGTATATTAAGATATTATAACCATCAAAGTTATGATATAGGAATTACAATAAATAAAAATATATCATACAACAAATTTTGTAGCATAGATAAAGAAGAGAGAGAACACATTTACTATTCTTACTAGAATAATAGAAAATGATGTATAAATAATTAACAAAATGCATGGTATGCATGATATTAAGTTTGATATAAATGCTAAAGGCTTCATACTTACATCTATAACTATCTTTAACATTTAATCTACATCCCTCTGTGAACTAGTTGATGAAGGTAGACTAATAATAATTTTATCTCCATTTATTGATAAAGAAAATAAATTTGTTACTCTTACAAATGTTGAATATGACATTTCACCTCTTGGCATGATGATTCAATCTATAATAGATATTTTTATATTTACAGTTGATCAAGAGAATGTAATTAAAAAATTCTTAAAGAGAAATATTTTAAGATCAAACAAAAAAAAAAGATTTGATCATTTGTTTTTTTGGAGATGCTGATTATAAATGCCAAGTTATTTAGACAAATAAGACTAACATACAAGAATGAATGGATTCAGATGAAAATATGGAATTTTTATTTGTTATTCAAAGAGAACTATGACCATCAAATCAAAGAAGTTTAGGTATGTATTTCTATTTTTTAATATAAATATAAATATGTTTCTTATAATTATACATCTCATACTTGAAATAATATATCCTCACCATCTTAACATTATTCAAATTGTTTACAATAGCCACTCATCAAATTGCTATAATATCAAGCTTATTCATGGTAACATCCACCCAAACATTAACATTATATTAGTTGTGGACATCTCAAAAATAAATCAACTCAACCTTTTCCCATAGAATTTATTAGTTAATACTCTTATTGTATATAAATTTAATAATATGTTGGTTTAACTAGTGTATAATTATGAAATGATAATTTTTCAATTGTTGAATTTCATCCATAATCAACGATTATTTTAAGACCACACCTAAAACCCACTATAATAATAAAATCCATCTGAGGTAGTTATTAAAGTCATAATAAATATTCTATTAGTCATAAATAAACTAATCTTTGAGCCATATCTATTCATGATAAATGATGTTTCATTATTTTTCAATTTCTCTTTTTTATCCCTAATTGAATCAAACAACCTTAATAAACATGTGAAATTATGCAATAAAATATCATGTGGATGGTTTCTAAACAACCCATATTTTTGGACAACTCATTAATCTTTTACCATAATATTATGTATATTTATTCAAATTTATATTTGATGATTGAGTGTAGTCTATGGGTATTGTTGATCATATTTTTTCACTCTTTGGTTTACTAAAAAAATTTGGTTGCAGTAGTCTTCACAATTTTTTTTATTAGTAAAATCACAATTAAATAAATTTGAAACATATTTTGAGTCAAGCTTAGGACCAATAAGATACATGTAAATATTTTTTATCAAGATGTTGTTGAGTATAAATGTCAGTTATCTTTAAGAGAGTTGTTTGACCATGAAAGTAAAAAGAAAATGGATGGTGTAGTAAGTTCAAAAAACTTTAAAGATAAACAATCTAATTTTTATTATATACTAGATTTGTTTGACAACTTTGTTGAAGATATTGTTGAGATCAAATCATAAGTATATAAGGAAGGAAATATAGATTAATCATCTCAATGATCGTGGAGTTTGCCAAAAATATTTTAAACATTTATGTGATAATTAAGAAGCCTCAAGATCTATAACATTTATGTTCTAATTGATAAATAACAGGTCCAATCTTATCAAGGAATAAAATGACATGAAATATGATACCAACCAACTCAGTCAGGATATGGATAAAAGAAATAAAGTTGAAATTTTATCGATTGAGAAAGAAACTAACCAAAAAAAAAAACTAGAAGTGACTAAAGACCTTCTACTTACACCAAAAGATAAAAAGACCCATATGAAAAAGCAGAAGACCAAACTGGTCCCTCTTGAAGGACCAAGCAAGTGAACCCATGGAAGGAAGACATAAGAAATGTCGAAGGTAAAAGACAAGGTGAACTCTAGAGTGCTCTCTATTTCTATTTAGTTCTTAGTCTTGCTATTTATTTTTTATCAATGGTTTATAGTTTTCTAGTTTCTATTATTTTTGTTGATGAAATTCTATGAATTGAAGCCCGTAGTGGCTTAATTTATTGACTTTGGGTATTTTTTTGTCAAAATTTGATGGTTGATGGTCCTTGTAAAATCAGACTTATTTACCTAATCTAATAAAAAAGAAGCCTCAAGATCACTTAAAATTTGAAGATTTTGTAGCATAATGAGACTTTTATTCATACTTTTACTCATAAGATACTTTTAGTAAAGAGGGATCAAAAAATAAAAAATTCATGAGTACAATTAATTTTCAAGTTTATTTGAGTGTTGTAGAGGAAATAGAATAATAACTTTATAATTTTTTATTATGTGATTATTTTTTGAAATGTAAAAATAAAAAACAGCAATGAAAAGCTTATGAGTATTGTTGATAGTCATGGTTAGAAAACAAGCTTGTTATTTGACCATGTATTGAATAAAAAAGTATTTATTATAAAACTAACAAATTGTTGATCAAGAACAAAAAAATTAAAAATCATCAAATAGTTATTTTTCTTAAACAATAATTTTTTTTTACTTAATCAACCTCGACTTTCTGTTCTCTTTCAACATCAAAAAACTTTGACCATGTCAACATGAAGGAAACAAATGACAATTGAGAGTATGATTAACATATTTATTCTATTTTTATTTTTAAATATAGTTTTAAGTTAATTAAAAATAGGTCCACTTAAAAAAAAAATTTAGAAGAGAATTAAAAAGAAAAAATAAAAATTTCTCGAATGCATGAACACATGCATATGTCTAAGTGTGGGAGAGAAAATAAAGAAAGAGTTGAAATATCATTAAATGAAAACTCTTTTCAACATCTTGATAAATGAATTGTTGCTTTTAAAAGACTATTTTTAATAAATATATTTTTGATTTCAAAAAAATGTTCAATGAGATATTTCAATTCAGAATATATGGTTTGTAACAAAGAGATGAAATGAATTAGATAATTCATTGAAAAATAGGAGCCAATATTCCAAACTAAAAATATATTTCAATAAATTAAAACTAATTGTTAAAATGATCATAACACATAAAATTAGTGATCAAAAGAAGATACAAATATCTACTACTCTAAATCTTATCATGGAATAACATAATAGAACAAACCTATGATATCTATAAGGAACACAACTATAATAAATGATTGAAGAATCTAAATCTATAGGAAAATATGGGAGAGATGATGAGATCATAATATGAGTTTAATTATAAAAGAGATAATGAGATCATAATATGTCTCATTTATATCATATATAATACTATTTTCTCTTTCATAAATCATGTTTTAAAGTATACTTAGATGTATATTTAGAAACTTATGCTTATTTAGAATGAAATATGAGATATATATCTTATCTATTTTATAGGATTTATTGAAATCTACATTGTTGATATTTTCTAATAATTTTTTATAGAATAAATGCCAATTATTATCTATACACGTCTAAATAAATCAGCAATGTAAATAACAAAGTTTGAAGTGTTAAAATATCAAATCAGAGATAATCTTAATGCAACTCTAAATATCATCAGTTGCTTTAGAGTTTCATATAAATCATCTTTCAATTTTTTTAATTAGTTATTGATATATTTAGACTAGTGATGTAGAAGAAAAGAAATAAAATCAACTTGTTTCGACCAAAAATAGTTGCTATGTTTTTGTGTTGCTTTGTTTGTTATTTTTGCATGTGAAAATAAAAAACTAAAATGGATAGGTTGTGGTGAAAAGGTTAAATGGTCATCAAGAACAATTTTTGTCAAAAATATCATTGCATATTTAGATCTATATTTAAAATCTTTGTAAGTTCAAAAAATAATCATATTGATCTGAATCTTTATATAAAAATTATAATCATTTGAAGCTGACTTCAAATATTATCAGTCTAACTTTGAAAGTCACCAGTCTGGCTCTGAAAATATATAAAATTGACTCCAGAGATACCCAAAATTAATTTTAAGGTCTATAAGACCAAATAAAAAATAAAGGAATGTTTTAAGACTATATATATATATATATATATATATATATATATATACATATATATATATATATATATACATTTTTATAAAAAATAAACATCAATAAAAATTAGTTTCAAAAATTAGTAGGTTGAAAAATATGAAAGAACAAAGATGTAGAGATGATTGTTATATATTTTAAAAAATTATTTATATAAAATATATTATAGTATTTTAAAAAAAGACAATATGTTTATAGTATTTCAACTGCTATGAATATCACAACATCAAGTTGTTGGAGCAAAACTAAATTTATCAAGATAATAATTCATTCTATCCAAAAAAATAAGAAGTTTTTAAAAGAGAACTGTTGACGGTGAAAAATGTCACGTTAATGAATGAACCTATTCACCTATCATGAAGGTAAAGATGAAATCATAATAGTTTAATCATAAGGGACCTATGACTAAAAATTAGTCTTAAGACATGTAGAAGTGTCTTTTAAAGTTTTAAGGATTACTATGTTTAATAATAAATCTAAATCAAGTTACAAATATTTATTAAGTTGATCAAACACAATATGAAAATTAACTATGTCAAGAAGAGTTACTCATAAACAATGTTTTGATCTAAGAAGCTAATCATTCTTTTTATATAGAACTCAACTCAAATTTGATATAAATTATCATCTAACCTATCTGACAGAATAAAGTCTATGAATTAGACAATATCTTGAAGGACATAAATTTCATATTGTTGAAAAGTATACCTTATTTTCATGCTCATAAATGATTATCAAAGATAATAAACAAGATAGCATAAAAGATCAATATAACTCAACAATCCTAAAGAGATGATAAAAATAACATCTATCTACTAAGAAACTAAAAAATAAACTAATTAAGAAAACTAAAAAAAAAGAAATCTAATCTAAACTAAAACTAACACTAACACTAAACTAACACTAACTAAAGAAAGAAATAAAAAATAAATATAAACTATCAAAGAAACAAAACTAATATTAATGAAAACTAAATTAGAAATCAAACTCAAATAAATAAAATACATTAAAAAATAAAAAAATTATGAGTCTTAATAAATAAGAGTCATCTTAGAAAAATTAGATCAATTTTATTTAAGAAATCAATATCTTTCATACAAAATATCTTCAAAGATAAGTTTTACAATCAATTAGATAAATAATATGTTATAAAAAGTGATATTTTCATCATTATTTGAGTTGAATACTCAGATTCTATACATAGGACTATAAGTTATAATCATTAAAATATATTAAACTTGACAATATTCAGATAATCAGTTATAAATGATAATATAAAACTAAATATACCTGTATTATCTAAGAAAATTACTCAATCATCAGATAAAGTACCATTGGTCTACATGTAAAAGTCATGTTATCTCAGAAAAGTTACATAGAAGAGAGAGATAAATAATTGACTTCACAATGTATAAGTCTTCAATACATGTGTTGTTCCTCTTCCTCAAATGAATCCTTGATCTCCTTTTAAACCTCCAAAATTTGTTGAAAAAAAAGTTATAACTTAGTTATTTGTCAACTATATTAATTAACTTTAAAAGTTAATTAATTTGGTGGTTATAAATTAAAAAAATATATTTAAGACATTTAAAAAGTCTTAAGAGATCAAATATTTAATTTTAGACCAGGTATTTTTAAGGGGGGGACCTTTTTTAACTAATTAGGAATATTTAGAATATCAATTAATCAATAAATAATCAACATATCATATTAAGTAAAATTTATTTTTACATTAATTTTATTTCACATTTTAATTTATTCAATAGTATATATATTGTGTATATAATCAATTTAATATCAAATAATATATCAAATCTCCAAAAACTTGCTTCATTGCTCTTTATTTCATGTGCAACATCCTATTTCAAAAAAATAAATTATTTTTATAAAATATCTTGATAGTAAAAATATTTGCACTGTATCACGTGAAAGATAAACCAAATATCTCCATAAAATATCTTTCATTTTTTTGAAAATAGTAATTATAATGTGTTTTCTAGCTAGCTTAAATTTTATGTTCAAATGACTATTAAATTGCATAATTTCTGGTTTGTGGTGACAATCATTTGGTCATCAAATTTAACATCATGAAATTTTTTATAGATGACCATTTTATAAATTTTGTATAGCAGAAAAAAATCCAACAAGTTTTAAAAATCAAATGAAAACCCATTGTTAAACTCCTATTTAATATCATGATTCCACTTTATGAACAAGAGAGAAGAAATATATCCTTCTCAATTTTATCTTTAAATACTTCTATCCATAATTTTTTGTATTCTGTTCTCACTATTATTACTGTCTAATTATTATTTTAAACATATATAACATATTCATAATTCCTAGGACTATAATTTGCATGCATTATTCTTAAATAAAATCCACAAAAACTTTTCACAATAAAAGAGTTCAAACATAATTATATTTATTTCAAATCATTGTCTTAAAAATGATAATATTTTATCACAGTCTCTTCAAATTACCATATCTTTCAACCTTTGATTTCAACATAAATTATTTCCAAACAAAAATTTGTAGGATTTTCTTTCAAAAACATGAATAAATGAGACTATAGAATTCTATGAAAGAAAAGATATTTGCATGCTCAACATAATTCCTTTTTATCAAAAAATTATGATAGACCACATATTATCCAAACCTTTCAAAATATTTTCAAAAAGACTATGTCCAAATCCAAAGAAACAAACATGTCTGAGCTTCATCAACCACCAAAATCTCTATCACATTTCATGTGCATCAAAATTTCATGTAAAAAATGAGATATTGGACTAACAAAAATTTTAGGCTTTCTTTCCAAAATCAATATGCAAAGATCTAAACCAACAACTTCATCAAAATTACTAACATGCACATTGAAACTGTTTTCCTTTCCAAAACTGTCCAAAATAACTCATATTTTTTTTAAAAAATTCATTAAGCTTATTCATGACATACCTGGTAATGCTTCTTTGTAATCATTCCACTCAAAATCCTTCTTTACAACTCAAAATAACTCAAAATCTGCTCGTAATCTAAACTAATAAAGTTTCCTTTCCTTAAAAAGCTTTCAAAGATGAATGAATACAATGAAAAGATAACTATATATATTTTCCAGCCCCCATCATAACTGACTTACATATGTGTTCAATTCCTATTGGCTTCTTTCAACTGAGGATAAACTTATCAATTATGCTAACTTAGTCATCGACACAATCAAATTTGGCAATGACTAATCCTCTTACTAAAATCTTACCAACTTTTAAGAATCAAGGCATGTACGCTTCATCATAAAGTCTCAAACCACCAAAATCCTAACATGATCTCAAAATATCCTTGAGTACGCATTTGTATTAACTCCTGCCAACTCAATGTGATTCAATGTCTTAACGAATAAACTACCAATTCAGATACTAATTTACCAAGCAAACATCTCACATCAAGAAAATTCATGATTTGACATAAAATCATACATATCACCTTTAACAAATTCCAAACTTATATCCTTTGAAATGTATGTTATTAATATATTAATCTAGGTAAAAACATTCAAAACCACTATGGTTCGATAGTTATTATTAATATCATTTCAAGACCTTAGGATAAATATCCCTAGGTTAGGATCTTTAAAACATATGAAGTATGTAGAATTAAATTTATAACCCCTTAGGAATTATCTTAGGTTATGAATAAGCCTTATAATCTCAACTTTATTAAAATCTCATGTATGGCACATAATAATGTGACCAAATTACCATGACACCTTTAAAACCATCAATATAGTCAAATATTTGCATTTGGATTATTTAATATTTGGTTTATTTTAATATTTTAAACATCTTGGGAATCGACATTATGATAATCAATACTCTGTGTATTTTTTGATTAAAAAGTTAACTTGTGGCATGTAAAAATTTGACTATAAATTCATCTACTACTGAAACTGTAATATTAATTTGATCATATATATATGTTAATTTTATTCATTGATCCAAAAATGATTTTTAAAACCACTATAATGCAAATATAAATTCATAAATATGATAATTACCAAATTATTAAATTGAAATTATGAATATTTATAAATAATACTAATTGACTTAGGGTCCCCGATTGTAGTTTTAGATTTTATGACTAGGTCATCACTATGGTAGAGTATGAATAATAACATATTATTTCAAAAAAATTAGGGGTGTGAAAATTAGGCATAATAGGAACCAAAGCACTTAGATTATCTCCAACAAGTTTTAAAATGGTAGATTTGTGAATAGAAGATTTCTCACTATTTTCTTTTTGAATAACAAGGATTATTGCTTATTGACCATTTTTGTTCACCATGAAAGAATAAAACTTGAGATCAGTAGTTCAAGGATTCAAAATTCATTTAGAGCCCCAAAAAAAAAAAGACTAAGTATTTTGACATATAAAATTTTCAAGAGAGGTTGGTCTTTGTGATTTTTGTAAAACTACAACTTTTAAATACCACTACGATGTTACTTTTCAGTGCCCATCCTATTGTGCAGCATTTAGTGCACACCCTTTATGCATAGTGCATTAATATATTAAAGCTTGTGCATGGAAAAAAGTGAACTAAGTGCACACTTAGAAGCATGAACTCGGGAGTAGTATCAAGATTAGTTTGGGGCTTTAGGGCCATTTTCAGGTTTTCAAATTTCTAAGAAGGATAATTTTTTTTGGTTAATGTAGAAGACTTAGCAAAACTTCCTTGTAGAATTTATGTAAGCCCATAAGAGTCAAGAAGTAAAATAATTAATTGATTATTTATGTTCACTCGAAGCCACATATCATGTTTTCTCTTAATGAGACTTGGTTATTTATCTTCAAAGGTCACCCGATGTCACATGTCACTCTCTTGGCAGTTTCAAGTCTGTTCAAAATTATTTTAAAGACTTATTTGATTTTCAAAAAGTTATCTAGTGATTCAATGACATCAACAAAGTAGTAGGCAAGCAGGTTAGCAAGATGCTTACACATATCATAATCTTGAAATCCTAACATCTTGAAACCATCCATATAAGTTCAAAGCCTTTGGGTTAGTGGATTAGTAGGATGATGCCATATGGAATAATCCTGATGCTTTGCTCTCCTAGAGATTTTTATGTACTCCAGAGAGATGTCAAAGATATATGTTAGTGGATGAGTGGGATGGTACTACATGGCACAATATCATTAGTCTGTATCCTTAGGGAAATCCATGTAAGTCATGATAGAAGGTGAGTGTCATGATTCCACATGGTGAAATCCCACTTCATCACATGAAGAACACTTGACACTACATTTAAATCCTCAACTAAGCAACATAAGAGTAAGAAGGGTCCATGTGGAGGCTAAGGAATATAACCAAGGATCAATAGATTAAAGGCATGATGAGTCAAGTAATAAAGGAGTCAGTGACTAAAATAACACCACATTATCAATGTACCTCGATGATCCTTCTATCCATCAAGACTATCATAAGAAATATTTGTAGAATCAAAGCATGGTGGCTCAAGGATCATAGGATTGTGAGATGAATGACTCCAGAGGATGTTACACTTGGCACAATGAATTGAACTAAGATCAAGTCTATAAAATTTAATGTTAATATATATAATATAATTAAATCATGAGCAAGACTAGCATGATGAAATAATGACCTGAGCATATAGGACAAAGAAGTGTCTTAATGACAAACATGGTGTGAAAGTCTCCAATAAGCAACATTGAAAGTAGAAGTAATGAAATTAGGCCAAAAAATTCCAAAGAAGTAATTCTATGAAATCTACAACTACATTCCTATAAATAAAACATGTAAAATTGAACTATAGATATTGAGTGATTAAATATTAGTTGTTTCACAACTAATAGGTAGAGGTTCTAAGTTGACAAATTTAAATTTATGGTAATCATCACCATACATCAAGGACATAGTCAGAGTTCTAATTATATTTGGCCATCCCCATCTAATTTGAAGAGAGATCGTGTCTCAATTTTTTATATTTAATTTAATTATCTCCACTATATTTCTAATTATAATCAATGATCTATGGGCTCTCCATTGCCTATAAAATTTTGGGGTCTTATATTGTAAAATAGTCAACATTTTTTAGCACTGTAATGCTATCAAAAATTTCCATCCATGATTCCTTTACCACTTGAGCCTTGAATTTTAATGAGAATTGAGTTCACCTCTTTATTTTATTATTGAATTATGTGTGCATCATGTGGTTTGTTAATATTTGTCTATGGATAATCTTTGTCCCTTTCATTATCATTCATTATTGAACACCTTTTTTTAGAACTTGAATTTCTATTGTAGGTTATATTTTGTGTGCATATAGGTCTATATAGATGCCACTTGTGGATAATTCATCATCCCTCTTGATGTTGTATTATGTTCTACATTTCCATGCAAAAAATTCATGAAATTATAATGTTCATTTTAGAGTATGTATGATATTTTATCGTCCTCTAAGATTTGTAGTGTCTTTTTTAAAGCTTGTAGAGGTTCTATATCTAGTATTGGTGCATCACCATTATATCCTTTTCAACAACCCCCCTCTCTCTTTTATCCTAAAAATATTTTAGACTTAGGATTAAATATAGATTTCCATTCATCTCTTTTAGGCATGCATGTTGATCCTAAATCATATGCATTTACATTATAAAGAATTCAACCTTATTTGGAGGTTCATCATAAATATTTTAAGTGTCCCACACCTTGGGAGATGATCCCATTATTCCTCTGAATCAAATTTTCCAATTTATTGGGTACATGGTTCAAGTGATAATAGTTTCTAGCACTGCTAGTGGGATGAATACAAATATTTAACTAAGAGATTGGTGTTGTTCTTAGTAAACAATGTTGAAGACACTCTACAGAGCACCTAATGAATCTAATTATTTATGGTTTATAAAGATCAATGTTTCATCTATATGCCAAGACAAAGGAGATCATCTTCAAGAGGTATGGTTTTTAATTCTATTGAATTATTTGTACCTTTTAGAATAAGAAGAGTTAGAGAATCCATATCTCATATTAGGAGAGATATCAATTTAAGTCAAACTTCTTAAGATCTTGGTCTACCCCTCCCTTTGATAGATTTACCCTACCTAGAGGAAGGTTATTTTTTATTCCCTTCATGGATACCCAAAGAAACTAGTTATTTGTGCCATTTAATAGAGGAATTCCATTATCTCTAGCTCTATATGATGGCATTATAGTTTCAATGCTTAAAATCTTGTCATATTTTACTGGTGAAAATCCAACCACCCCCATATAACACATACAATATATTGCCAATATTTTCTTGGTTGATAATTTCACCAAAAATAATGTAGCAATTAGGTTACTTGACTTTTATTTAAAATTAAAATCCCTCTAATGGTATATGAGTCTAACACATAACTTTGTTCATATCTAGGATGAGCTAGGAGAATATTTTTTCAAACAATTTGAAAGTAAGAATGACCACCTATCTTTGATGGACCAGCTTACCACCATTATGAGAACCCTATATGAACATATGGTTGATTTTAATTTAAAATTCTAGAGATTTTGGGATAAGATACCACCCTTGTTCAATCCATCTCCAAATACTTCATTTTTATATTATTTGAGGGCTCTAAATAGTGATATAGTTATAATGGTCCAATCTATGGGAGGAGTGGTACTCCTTGATGCATATGAAATTATTATTAAGGATAAGAATTATTTAATTCATGTTGAAAATATTACACCCAGATCTTCTATGCCTCTCTTTCCAAAACAACCACCCATTCAACCTACCACTTAACCCTTATTGGTGCTAATCCATATTGCATCCATCCCACTAGATATATATATCAGTCCTCCAAATGAACTACATGAAGTTAAGTCATTGATTCAAAGATTTAGGAATTAGCTAGTAGCCTTAAAGAGGTAGTAGGCCCAACATTATAGACTTTACTAGTTATTTAATTAATTTTAGCAACATGCCAAGCTATTTTATCAAAGTAATGCACAAGCCCAAGGTAAACTCACTTACTCTAGACTACCTAATACATAGAATGATAATACTAATAGGCACCTATAGATCCCTTGTTCCCATTAAAAATCATCTATCCCAATATTTTGAGTGGTACTTTCATTGCAATCAACCACATAATCAAGCTACCTATGCAAATTAAGTGCCAAATCAGGATTTGATTATAAAAATTCTATCATACCTTTAGGAATAGACAAAAGAATTAGTTACACATAGGTAAAATGTGTGTGAAGTGGCCCAAATGTAAGCATATGAAGCCACTTTGGTACATTGATAGGAGAATGACTCTTCAACACAAATTAGAACCATGTGCCAGATGCAGTCAACAATCTAGTGGCTTATAATACATAATTTAAAGAAGGATGATTGAGGTCAAGAAATCTTCCTCAATAGGCCAAAATTTTACTTCATGAGTTCCATATGAAATTTACAAAGAGAAAGAGACTCTTGATGCCATATAATCATAAAAAAATCAGCCTTTTTAAAATTAGAATCAACTACAATCCAATCAACACACTAAGGAGGTGGATACTATCCCAAAGTATTAAATGAAAGGGACTTAAATTCCCTTCAACATAGTAGAAAAAATGAATAAAACAAGATTGAATGTGACTATGTGGGAGGCCTTTTCCATACCTCCCCAAAAGAATTTTTTATAGGAAGCATTGAAGATCTTTCATCCTCATGAACCAACAAAGGCCTCTCTAGTCATTTCTATAATATTGTGTTAACCAAGGGAATGAGAGCTTGGAAAAATAAAAAATATACTACCATTATATATCTTTGCAATCATAGGTAAGAAACTCATCCATAATTATATGATTGATTCGAGTGTAATTAGCTTAGTCATGCCTAAGAAGATAACTAATATGCTAGGTATAGAGTATACCTTAATTACAAAATGAGTTACTCATCTATATGGAATAACTATCAAAATTTTAACAGTTATTAAAGGTTTAAACTTGACCTTGAATGAATGACCTAGCCTCTCCATTACCCAAGACATCTCTGTTATAGACCTACCTCCCTTTTTTTCCATTTGTCTTTTAATAGACTTCACTATAAAAATGGGTGGGTATTTATCATCTGACTGGTCACACATGTTGTTGAGAACTAGATATGGAACCAAGGTGACTATCAAGGTTGAACCTATTTGTAGAGAAATATATATCCATACTCACCCAATCCCATCGACATGAAATATATAATTCATGAATTTGAAGATATTTTAGTCCTACATGAGATTACCACAACTCTAGAGGAAGTCCCAAATGTAGCACTAGACGATTGGGATAATGAGCATTATGGATTTGATCTATATGATTATATGGAGGAAACAAGATTGGGAAATTATTTCATCCTTGAGGATGACTCCATTGTATCTAACCTCATAAAAAATATTAAAGACCTCAAGGAATATGGAATGTATATTTTTATGGCTCTATAATTAGAAATGGTGTAGGTTCAGGCATTATGATGATCTATCTTAAAAAAGATAAATATTTTCATGCATACAGACTATAATTTAATTGCACAAATAATGTATATGAATATTAAGTGTTGATCAAGGATTCTAGTTTGTGGAAAAGAAATAAATTAAGACACTACAAATGTTTTGGGATAGTGAGCTCATTGTAAATTAGGTGAGAACCCAAAATGCATCCAGGAATAATATGCTAAAATTTTATAAACACAAAGTCTGGGTTCTCATTGAAAGATTTGATGATTTCAACATACAAATTGTGCATAGGAAGAAAAATAATGATGTAGATAGGCTTTCCATAATAGGATTTCAATAGATCTCCATGTTCATGTTTTGAGAGATTTAGAACAACTTGTCAAGCTTATAGTCAGACCCATAATGCCTGATAATTATGTTAATTGACAGTTTTCAAGAATGATGAGTAGATAATCAATTTTGTATAAGAGGAGGTAGAGTTTTTTGTGAAAAAATGGTTAGGGTTATAGACATAGTATGAAGATCAAATCATCCAATTAAAAATAAATAAGATACCTAGATTATTGGTCACACTAGATAACATCTTCAAATCTAATGATTAGTTTAAAGGTGAGAAGATAAACATGATGGTGAAGGATAAAATATTTAGGCCAATGGCCATATTTGATGACAAGATCTTGAAAGCCTATAAAAAATGCTCCCCATCTAAATAATAAGAATTCATTGAGCTAAGTAGAAGATAGATGACATATTCACATGGATCTTCTAAGATTTCAAAGGCTTTGATTCAAGCTTAGCCCTACATATAATTGAGATTGACCCCAATACCAAGCCATGAAATATAAGTAGAGGCCAATTAACCCTAAGCTTGATCCCTTAATGAGGAAGGAGTTCTCAAATATCATTTAGGCCAACATAATATTTCTAATCAAACATTCCTCATGGGTGGGAAATCTAGTCCCAGTGTGTAATAAGAATGGATAGGTCAACTTGTGCATAAAATTCAAGGACTTGAACAAAGCCTTCCTCAAAGATCACTACCCCCTTTTTCCAATGGAGCAAATTATGTAAATAGTCACAAGAAAAGAAAGGTTTTCACTACTAGATGGTTATTCAGAGTATAACTAGGTACTTGTGTGGGAGTGTGACAAATTTAAAATGACATTCATCATTAAATGGGGTACCTTTGCAACCAAAGGATTACCTTTGGTTTGAAAAATACAAGAGTTGCCTTCTAGAGGGCCATGGATATGGCATTCAAGGGATTCCTCAATAATATAATCTTGGTTTACCTTGATGTTATAATTATTTTCTCTAAATGCACCACAAATAATTTGGGTCACCTAGATCAAGTCTATGAAAAATGCTAAGAGTTATAGATATTTATAAATACAAGAAAATGCATATTTATAGTGCATGAAGGAAAACTCTCAGGGAACATTATATCCAAAGAAGAACTTATAATCGATCCTGAATGATTTGAGGCCATTATATCACTCCCTATCCTAGGTTAAAATAAGGGTCTCTAAAACTTCTTTGGAAAATAAAAATTTGTCAAAAGGTTTATATTGAGTTTCACAACTCTAGTCAATCCCTTTGCAATAATTCTCAAGAAGATCATTGAATTCAACTAGAATCAAGAAGGCCAAACTAGTTTCAAGGATATAAAACAAGCCATCATAGAAGCTCTTACTTTTATGAACCTATATTATAGTAAGGATTTCATCCTTTATGCATTTGGAAAAACTAAAGGCATCTTGGAAATTATTTTGTAGCAAAATAATGACCAATTATAGTAGATTATCACTTTTTTATCTAGGCTCTCAAGGATTAAGAGTTGTGCTACAAATTTGTAGAAAATCACACCCTTGTAGTAATAAGAGTACTCAATAAGTTTAGGCACATGATCTCCATTAACAATATCTAGCTTATAGTCTCACACTCGAGTATAAAGGAGTTCTTACTTAAAAAAGACATTAATGAGAAGAGAGTCAGTTGGGTCACAAATGTGGTGGAGTATGACATAGACATCCAAATAAACAAGCTAGTATGAGGAAAATGATTCTATGAGCAACTAGAAAAGGTTGTGAATAACCAAGAATGCATAGTTCTTGTGATGTGTGAAAACCAACCAAAAAACCAAGGTACCCTAATAAGTTGGATTGAGAGCATGATGATCTTCATCCAGATCAATGAATATATGCATGGCTTGAATAAATCTAGGTGTAGACACTTTAGATTAAAATCCATTCCTTATGTGCTTGTTAGTAGTGAATTTTTTATGAAAAGCATTAATGGAGTTCTCATATGATGCATAGAACATGATTAGGTGAATAGGATCATAAAAGAATTTGACAATGGGTCATCAGGAGGACATTACTCTCCTAAAACCATTATAGTGAAAATTATGTGAGCTAGATATTATTGGCCAACTCTATTCAAGGATACACAAGCATGGATGTGAAGCTACAAGAAGTGTGCCTTCTTTGGAGGTAAGTAGAAACTGGTATCCATACCCCTACACTGAATATAAGTTAATCAACCCTTTGCATAATGGGGCATAGACTTCATTAGCATAATATATATTCCATCAAGTGTTGGATATAAATAGATCCTCATGGAAACTGACTAATTCAAAAGGTGGATGAAGGCAATAGTGCTCAAGGAGGCTAATGAGGTTTTCATCTTGGACTTATATGAACTATTATTGTAATATTTAGTATTCTAGCCACTATTATCTTAGATAATGCACTGGCTTTCCTTGAAACCAAGATTAATGAATGGGTGGATAGACATAGCATCCATATGAGCACCTATTTAAACTATTACCCCCAAGTTAATGGATTATTTGAGTTGACTAACAAGAACTTGAATCACATCATTAAGTAAACCATGGAAGATAATCAATGATTATGGTATACCAAGATCAAGATATCCCTTTGAGAAGATCAAATATCATTGAAAAGAGTTCTTGGGAATTCAACCTTCATGTTAGTCTATGGAAAGGAAGTGAGATTGCCCATGTTGTTTGAGTTGACTTCACTAGAAAAAACTCAACAATTGGAATTTCTCAAGAGTGATCCCATGATAATAAGGTTAGTTGAGCTAATGGAGCTCAAAAAACTTAGGGTGCAGGTTATGTGTACTATAGATATTTAGCAGGAGCAAACCAAGAGAATATTTGATATAAGGGTTGATGATAGAAACTTTAATAAAGGATATTTGGTACTCAAGTGGGACACAGATAGAGAAAAGTTTAGGAATCACACAAAGTTTGACATAATATGGAGTGGATAATATACCATATCTAATTACAAGCAATCCAATGCATACCAACTTGAAAGGCCAAGTGGAGAAGTTTTGCCTATCCCCATCAATGGGATTCATCTTAAGCACTATACCTGATGACCATGAGCACCCTTGAATATTTTAGTTTAGCTGAATTTTATTTCCTCTAAGTGTTGTAGTACATTAGCTTAGTTGTTTTCTTTCCCTAAGTGATTTGGCAATTTTGTTTGTTTTCATTCTTGATTTTTTTTTAGTTTGGATGGAAAATCATTTCAATTTATTCAATAATGGGCCAAACGGATTGAAGCAAGGTTGTGTTCTCAAAATTGAGAGTTTTGAAGGATTCTATGATTCAATTCCCAATACATTACTCTAAAGGATTCTTGTTTCCCACTTAGTAGGTAAGCATACTATAGAGGTCACTATAATGTTGACCATTTTTTATCACTATGGAAGAATAACACTTGAGTTTAGTAGTTTAGGGATTCAAAATTTATTCAGAGTCCAGTTAAAATGACTAAGTGTTTTGACTTAGAATTTTTTTAAGAGAGGTTAGTCTTCACATCTTTACAAAATCATAGCTTTCAAATATCACTACAATGTTACTCTTTAGTTCCCATCCTACTATGTAACCTTTAGTGCATACCCTTTGTGTAGAGTGCATTCAAAGATTAAAGCTTGCATAGAAAAAAAAATAAGCACACACTTAGAAGCATGAAATTAAGAGCAACATTTGGACTAGTTTAGGGATTTAGGGCCACTTTTAGGCTTTCAAAGTTCTGAGGAGGATCAATAAAAAATGGATAAGGCAAAAGACTTATCAAAAATTTTGAGTAGAATTTTTCAGAGTCCACAGGAGTTAAGTAGAAAAATAGTTAGTTGATTCTTTGTGTTTGCCCATAGCCATGTGTCACTTTTATGATCAAAATAAATAATCTATTTCTATTTAAAGGTAAACTAGTGCCACATGTCACTCCCTCAATAGTATTGGGCATGTTCAAAATTATTTTAAAGACTTTGTAAATTTTTAAGAAGTTACCCAATGAGGAATTGATGTCAACAAAGTAGTGGATAAGTGGGTTAGTGAGATGCTTTCACATGTCACAGTCTCAACATCCCAAAACCATCCATATAATTTCAAAGCCTTTGAGCTAGTAAGATGATGCCATGTGGAATAATCCCATTGCTACATTCTCCTAGAGATATTTGTGCATCTTGGAGAGATGCCAGAGCTCTAAGATAGTAGGTGAGCAAGATGGCACTGTATGGCATAATTCCATTACTTTAGAATAATGGGGAGGTTTCACAAGTAGAGTAGTGTGTCATAATAGTGGGTGAGAAAGATGATACCACATGGAAAAATCTTGCTTCACCATAAAAGGAACAGTTAAAACTACATTTGAAGCGTCAACTGAGCAACAAAAGAGTGAGAAAGAGCCACATGGAGGTCATGGATTGCATCTAGGGCTTAATGGATTAAAGAGGCGATGCAATCAAGTAATAAAAGAGGTGGTGAATGGAATAATGCCATACCATTAATGTACTAGCCTAAAATTGATGACTTATTTGGCCATCAAGACCATCATAATCAAGATTTTTAGAATCAAAGTGGTGGCTCAAAGATCACAGGATTATGAGATGAATAACTCAGAAGGACATTACAATTTTCATAGTGAATTGAACTAATATTGAGTTTATATAAATTAATGATAATATAGGTAATACCATTAAATCATGAGCCAAAATAGCATGACAAGATCATGACTAGAGCATAAAAAACAAAGAAGTGTCTTAATGACAAGTATGACATGAAAGTCTCCAAGGAGAAACATTGAAAATAAAAGTGATAGCATTAGGCCAAAATATTCCAAGGCACTAATTCTATGGGATCTATAGCTGAATTACTACAGATGAAACCTTTCAAATTGAGTTGTGATGATTGAATAATTAAATTATGGTTGTTATATAACAATAAGATAAGGGGATGAGTTGAAAAATTTAAATTTAGGGTATTCATCGCCATGCCTCAAAGACACAGTCAGAGTCCCAATTACCTTTACACATCCCCATCTGATTTGAAGAGATATTACATATCTTTATTTATTATATTAAATTTAATTTTCTCAACTATATTTTTGATTGTAATCAATGACCAATGGTCTCCCCATTGACTATAAAATCTTAGGTCTTACATTGTAAAATGGTCAACATTTTTTTAGCACTGTAATGCTGTTAAAATCTATTCTCCATGACCCCTTTACTATTTGAGCCTTGTATTTTAATGAGAATTGAGTTCACCTCTTTCCTTTTTTCTTGCATTCTATATGTATCATGTGGTTTGTTGATCTTTATTTATAGATGATCTTTATTCCTTTCATTGCCATCCATTCCCCAACACCTCTATGTAGGACTTGGCTTTCTATTGTAGATTGCATGTTGTGTACATATAGGTCTATACACATTCCACTTGTGGATCGTTCGTCAACCCTATTGGTTCTATATTATATCATGCATCTCCATGCAAAATATTCATGCAATTAAAATGTTAATTTTAGAGTCTGTATGATATTTTCTCATCCTATGATATTTTTAGTGTGTTGTTTAAGGCCTATAAAGGTGCTCTATCTATGTTAGGAATATTTAGTTAGTGATCACATTTGAGTTAGTATAAAATAATATTGTATAGGTTAATATTATTTGTGTACAAATAATGTAAGTGAGTTATTCACACAACTCACATAGATTATCTCTAGAGAGATATTAGGAGTGGGATATAGAGTCAATAGAGATAAGGGTATATATTTTTGGGTTGTTAAGGATGATGATTGAATCCTTGTTTGAAGGTTCCCTCTCTCCTATATATATATATATAACCCTGAATCAATTGAAGAAATATCCCAAATGATTTGAGTTTCATATTTTCATATTTTGTTGTGTTATGTATATTTGATGCTACAAACTTATAAAATTTGAACCAGACTTATTATTTGATATTAGAGTAGGTGGTTCTAATGGTGTAAATAATGTGTAGTGGTAGTGATGTTGTTATTGAACCCTATGGGTGATAACTTTTTAAATATATAATTGTTTATGTAGTTTGAACACAAAATGCTCTACATTAGATTGTGTCCCTCTAAATCAGTTGAAGACTTATTTGTTAATCTATCTATGAATTTTTTAGATAAGGACATTTGTAACTTGGTGTATCTTGGATCTCTCTATGTATCCTTTTAACTATGAAGTTTAGAATTTTTAATCCCATGTAACATTTGAAAAGACATATAATGTGCATCAACCATATTATGATCACCATGTTCTTTGCATATTTTTTTAGATATGTGCTGAGGGTTTATACATCAATGTTGTTTCACATCAAAAATTATATCTATTTTCTATATGGCTCCAACAATTGCTCAAAATATGTGTCAAACAGGAATCTACATAGATTTTTATGCAATTGTAATATACATGATTTAATCCATAAAATCTTTGTTCAAAAGTCTCAATCTCTGCCCATGCATCTCCTTCACCATCTAAGCAAATTGTGACATCCTTAAATCTTCACTTTTATTCTTGTATATACACAAATTCTCCAATGTCTACCATTATTTTACCTTGAATGTCACCAAAGTTTAGTTTTTTTGGTACAAGTCATTATAAAATTCTTTTTATTCATTGTATTTGAGTTTAAATTTAGTATTTATTATTTTTGGACAAATTTAATTCATATCTTAAGATTAGGTTACATTGCATTATTTAAATTTTTTATTAGTCGAGTCTTTAGTATATTTTAGTCCTTTAATGTTATACTTAGTTTTTTTTATTTTGATATTATATCAAAAAATTCATCCGTAGTTATGGTTTTGTTTTAATTATAGTTAAAGTTTGTTTATATATTTCTTAATATTATTAAAAATTAATGTATTTTCAATATCATTGTAAAAATGTCATATGGTTAGTCAAACCATAAAGTTATTTTTGAGTTAAATTAAAAAGTGTTTATTATTAGAGTTGTGTCTTCTAGTCAAAAGAGTTACACATGTCAATTATTTGTCAAAAACTCAACATAAATTAATCATTTTAGTTTGTAATGTCGATTCATTAGTCATGTGTCATCATTTGTAAAAAGTCCTTTATGTCATTTGGTTTTTGAAGTCAAGTTTCTAACCCTTATTTTAATAGATGTATTTTTTGGCAAACAAGACATCCATGAGTGCCAATATTGTGGGGTGACCTTATTCCATTCAAAATGACATGCATATGAGCTTTAAATCTTCATCAGTTGAATAAGCAGCTTTCTATGTAGGAGAATGGATGAGATATGATATTGGAAGACAAATAACATCCTATCCAAGCCACTAGTGACATGGCCACATAATGTATTAAAGGTGAATAAAATGAGAAAAATGTCTAAGCCAAAGATGATCATGTTAGTAATTTGACCTGTCAAGGTCAAATTACTACCCCTATCATTCAAAACTTTCCTAAATCTTGCCAATATCCCTTTGCAACATGCCAAACCAATCAATTGTGGCCTAAAATAAATAATTTTGGTAAAAAATGTCAAAAATGGATTGTAAATAGGTCATTGTCATTTTAAAATAGCATTGTCAAGTTCAAATATACAAACAGTCCATGCATAGGGGTCAATTTTGAAGGAAATTGAAGATTTTGAGAGCTTTGGGTGGTTTCAAGACCTAAAATTTTGTAAATTTTGGACATCATGACTTGAGGAACATTTTTAAATTTTTTTTGTCCAATTTATGAGTGGAGATACTCACTATTTTGTAAAACCACTTAGCATGTTCGTTGGAGATCATCATTAGAGTAAACATCATTCTAGAGTGCTAAAGAAGATTCTAAGTCTAGCTAAAGGTTTGAAAAACATGGGATGATGTTTTTAAATCATAATTATACCTTTAAAGAGTGTCAAAACTCTAAATTTTAAGTAAACCATGCTCATATAGGGTTTTGCAAGTAAATAGGCATATAGGCTAAAAAGGGTTTTTTTGAATTTTCAAGAAAAATGTGATTTTAGAGTGTTTTGATATCATGGTAAAGACCCCATGATGGTTTTTTCAATAATTTGAAAGTAGGTAAAGAGTTATTTTCATTTTGGTGAATTTTTCATTTTTTACAGTTTTAGACACCCTTCTAAGCCTCCTATTCAAATGCTTGTATCTTTCACCATGTGTGGATTTTGGATGAAAAATCTTAGTATTTTATAAGTAACCATATTTAATTATAATTCATGAAAAATTTATACTATTTTAGGGGTTGTGATTTATGAATAATCGTTAAGAGCATAGGTAGCTCAGAATGTAGTCAAAACCCCACAAATAGATTTCTCCACATGATAACTTTTCATATATTTTTGATGGTAACCCAATATTTTGAGGGATGTTTTGGAGGTAAGTTTGATACACATAAATAAAAATATTTTGAGATTTGGAGGTCTGTACTTCATGAACCATTATTTTGAAGATTCAGCTTCAAAACCCTCCTCAACCCTCAAAAAACTAGTTTTTCAAAAATTTGATTTTATTGCCATTAAATAATCTTGGATTAACCTTTTTAAAAAAAAAATTTAATTACACTCAGATAAGATTCCATAAATATCAATTTTATGCATAGAATTGTATGGATGAGAGAATAAATCATGTTTTTAATGAAAAAAGCAAGTAAAATGAGGTACAAGATACTTCAATGTAATATAATCAATAGAGATAAAAGAATAATAAATTTTATTAATCCTAAAATTTTAATTTGGTCAGAAATAATCCCAAAAGTGTCCTAACTAGCTCACTCAAATGGCTAGTTTGTAGGAAAATGGAGCAAAATAGGCCTAGTCAATTCTGTTGACTGAATGACGAGTGTTTTCTCATCAAAATCAAATATATTGTGATGAGAAAAGTTTTTTCAGGTATATGTAATTATTTTTTCAGGTTTTATGTCATCTCTTTTCAGGTTTAATGGAGTCCAAATGCAAGAAGATAGGCTATTAGGCCTAATTGGCCTAATATGCTTAATTGGTCAATCAAGCAGTTAAAAAATGGCATTAAAAATATATCAAATGAATTAATTTTTGAGTTACCACATTTCATATATGTTTTTTAAATGTATATATCATTATAAATTCAATCCAAAAGTTCCAATTCATGTAATTTGAGCTCAATTTGAGTTAACTAGTCTTTAAGGGTCAAATCTCTTTGGTTGAGTAGTTTGACTAGTTTCATGCATCTCCCATGTTTTCATGTAAGATAAGGAAATTAAAGAACTTAAAACCACTTTTAATATTGATTTATCTTTCAATTTATGTCATGATTTTCATTCTTGGAAGGTTGACAAGTCAACATGGGCCCACCACTTCTCAATTCTATGCCAAAAATGAAGAACATGTAATTTTTGAAGATTTGGAAGATTTTAAAGCCTTTATTTAATATTGTAAAAGGATTTTAGTCTTATTTTAATTCAAAAAAGACCAATACTTCTATTTTACACACCGATTTGGATTTATTTATTTTTTTATACTTATATATTGGATTTTTGAAGCTATGTTTCATTAATTTTTAAAGCAGAACAAAAATTGTAATTGACACCATTTATCAAATAAAGAAGATTTTTTGCATATGATTTTTTTGGATCAGAATAGAGTGTATTTTTTATTTTGTACCAACATATAATTGAGATATATATATATATATATATATATATATATATACTTATTTTAGGTCCTTTTCTCACCTAATATGAAAATCCCATCCTCTACAGGTCATTTGAAGAGTTAGGAATAGAATTTGCTTTGCAAGCTTCTTTCAGGGCTTCTTTTGAAACACTTTTATTCAAGATTAAATGCAGAGTTTTCTTTCAAATTAATATGTGTGTCTTACTAAATTTTAGAAATATTTTATATAATATCAATCATTCAGGTGAATCACCCCATTTAGATAGGATTTCCCATTTCAATTTATTTCTCCCTTTTTATCCCCAAAAATCAAAATAGTTTAGTTTTAATACATAAATCTTAAGAGAACTAGCCCTCTCTGGAGGTTCTTCTCAGTACGAAGTCACCCACACTCTAAAAATATCCAATTATATTAGTTAAAGAGAGGGTGTGTTTTACACATCTTCAAACAAGGTGTACTCCAGAGTGATAACAAATCATTAGTGGTAATGGTGACTATCTATGTTGTGAGAGATTGGGTGGAAACAATTATGTACCATGGCTATAGGAGGTGATGAGAAATCAGTCCTTTTTTTATTTTTCAAAACTTTGAGTATTTTTATATTTTTTTGAATAAAAACAAATGATGAATTCTTGTTCAAATTTGTAATAAGTTAGCAATATTCTTATGTATTCCCCTAATGGATTGGAGAAAAGGAGAGAGTAAATATAATGGAATATGGCAATAGTTGTATAGGAGGGAAGCTAACTGCTTAAATCCTTTGACTATAGAGATCCTCTGATTGTCATAATTCTTTATAAAGATGATCATCTTTTGAAATATCTGATGGGTTCATATAGAGTAAATGTAGGATATGTTCTTGTATAGTAGTGGTCATGTGTAGCAAGATCCAAACAACAAGATTTAGACTATAGTATGCAGACCTAAAAGTATGTGTTTGCATATGATTTAGTTTCTAGTTCATGTAATGTATTTTCTCCTCATGTTTGCACTAAGGGGGGGATTTTAGGAATATTTAGTTAGTTCTCATATTTGAGTTATTATAAAATAATATTGTATAGGTTAATATTATTTGTGTGCAAATAATGTGAGTTGTTCACACAACTCACGTAGATTATCTCTAGAGAGATATTAGGAGTGGGATATAGAGTCAATGGAGATAAGGGGATATATTTTTAGGTTTTTAAAGATGATGGTTGACTCCTTGTTTAAAGGATCCATATCTCTTATATATATAACCCAAAATCAATTGAAGAAACATCTTGAATGATTTGAGTTTCACATTTTCATATTTTATTGTGTTAAGTATATTCAGTGTTGCAAACTTGTAAAATCTAAACCAAATTATTAGTCTAGTCTTGGTGCATCACCATTATTTCCTTTTTACAAACCCCTCTCTCTTTTTACCTCAAAATATTTTAGACTTAGGATTAGATGTATATTTCTATTTAGATTTTTTAGGCCTACATGTTGATCTTAAATCAGATGCATTTAGATTATAAGGAAGTCGACCTTCTCTAGAGGTTTGACCCAAGGAGTACAAGTGTAATACACCTTGGGGGATGATCCCATTATTCTATTGAACCAATTATTCCAAATTAGTAGGTGCATAGTTTGAGTGATAATAATTTCTAACATACCTAATGGGATGAATGCAAAAATTTATCTAATAACTTAGTGTTTTTCTTAGTCAACATTATTAAAGACACCCTATAGAGCACTTGATGACTCAAATTATTTATGATTTGAAAATATTAGTGTTTTATCTATACACCAATATAAACGAGATCATCTTCAAGATCTATTGTTTTTCATTCTATTTAATTACCTATACTTTATATAAGAAGAGTTATAAAATCCTTGTCTCTTGTTAGGAGAGATATCAATTCAAAGCAATCTTCCCAAAGATCTCAATCTACCCCTACCTTTGGTAGATTTACCCCACCTAGAGGAAGGTTATTTATTATTCCCTTCATGGATACCAAAATAAACTAGTTGTTTGTGCCCTTTAATGGAGTTAGTCCTTTGTTTCTAGCTCAATATGACAATATTCTATTTTCAATGCTTAAAAGCTTTTCGTATTTTACCGATGAGAATGCAACCACCCCTGTAGAACACATACAAGATATTGTTTATATTTGATGAGTCTATAATTTCATTGAAGATAACGTAGTAGTTAGGTTACTCACCTCTTCTTTAAAAATAAAATACCTCTAATGGTATAAGAGTTTGACACCTAACTCCATTCACAATTGGGATGAGCTAGGATAAAAATTGTGCAAGTAATTTGAAGATAAGAGTGACCATCTATCTTTTATGGAGTAGCTTACCACCATTAAGATATCCCTAATTAAGCTTATGGTTGATTTTAATTTCATATTCTAGAGAGTCTAGAATATAATACCACCCTTATTCAATCGATCTCCAAATATTGTGTTTTTATATTATCTTAGGGCTCTAAATAGTGATATAGTTATAATGGTCCAATATATAGGAGGAGGAGTAATCCTTGATGCATATGAAATTGTTTTTAGGGATAAGAATTATCTAATTATAGATGGAAATATTACTCTTAGGCCTCCCATTCCTCTATTTCCAAAACCACTACAAATTTAATCTACTGCTCAACCCTCATTGGTGCATATTCGTATTATATTCACCCCAATAGCTACATCTACCACTCCTCCCAGTGAACTACATGAAGTTAAATCATTGATATAAAGTTTTTGGAATGATTTATATGCCTTAAAAAGGAATCAATCCCAACATTATAGACTGTACTAGCCATTTAATCATTCTTACCAACATTCTAGGCCACCTTATAAAAGTAATGCACAAGCCCAAGAATAACTCACTTACTCTAGATCACCTAATATGAAAAAATAATATATATTTCTATCACCTCTATATAATTTATTCCCATTCAAAATAATATATCCCAAGATTATGAGTGGTTCTATAATTACAATCAACCACATAATCAATCTACCTGTGCAAATAGAGTTATAAATCAAGCTTTGATGGTACAAAGTATATCATACCCTCAGGAGTAGCCAAAAAATTAGTTTTATAGAGAAAATAAGTACATAAATAATCCAAAATGTAGGTGTATGAATTCATTTTGATAAGTTATTATGAAAATGACTTCATCGACATAAATTAGAACCAAGTGATAGATACAGTCAACAATATAGTGGCTTATAATACAAGGTTTAAAGAAGGGTGATGGAGGGCAAGAAATATCCCTTGATATGAAAAAATTATACTTCATGAGTTTCATGTGAAGTTTAAAAATATAAATTCACCCTTGTTACCATCCAAGTGTAAAAAATCAGCCTATTCAGAAGGAGAATCAACCACAAGCCAACCAACACACTAAGGAGGTGGATGTTATCCCAAAGTCTTAGACAAAAGGGACTCAAATTCCCTTCAACATGGTGGAACAAAAAAAGAAAACAAGCTTGAATGTGACTATGTGGAAGGCCCTATCCATCCTTTCCTAAAGTATTTTTTTTAGGAATCATTGAAGATCTTTCATCCTTATGAATCAACAAAGGTCTCTCCAGCCACTTCCATAAGCTTGTGTCAACCAAGGGAAGGAGGGCTTGGTAAAATCAACAAACCACAACCATTATATATCTCCTTGATCATAAGTAAGTACCTCATATATAATTATATGATTTATTTGGGTGAAAGCAGCTTAGTTATGCCCAAGAAGATAGTTGATATGCTAGATATAGAGTATACTCTAATCACAAAAGGAATTATTTAACTAGATGGAAAAAACTATAAAAAATGTAGGGGTAATTAAAGGCCTAAACCTAAGCTTGCATGAATTCCTTTTCCTCTCCATTACCCAAGACATATTTGTTATATATCTACTTCCATTTTTTACCATTTATCTTTCAAGAGACTTCACTGAAATGGGCATGTATTTATCACCTGACTGGTCACACATGTTGTGGAGGACTAGATATGGATATAAGGTGACCATGAAGGATGAACCTATTTGTAGAGATATTATAGAGACATAATCACCTAATCATATTAACATGAATTATATAATACATGAATTTGAAGATATTTCACTCTTACATGAGACTACAACAGCTCTAGAGGAAGTCCCAAATATAGCACTAGATGACTAAGCTAATGAACATTATGGATTTGATCCATATGATTATATGGAGGAAACAAGATAGGGTAATTATTACATCCTTGAGGATGACTCTATTGTGCCAAAATTCATAAAAACTCAAGAAGACCTTGAAATAATATGGTAGCCATATTTTGATGGCTCCAAAAGTAGAAATGGTGTAGGTACAAGCATTGTCATGATCTCTCCTCAAAAAGAGAAATATTTTAATTCATGTAGTCTAAAATTTAGTGACACCAACAATGTAACTGAATATGAGGCATTTATCCAAGGCCTTTATTTGGTGTAAAAGAAAGGAATTAAGACATTGTAAGTGTTTGGGGATAATGAGCTCATTGTAAATTAGGTGAGAACCCAAAATAAAACCAAGAACATACTACTAAAGGTTTATAAACATAGATTTTAAGATATCATTTAAAACATTAATGATTTAAACATACAAGTTGTGTTGAGGAAGTAAAATACTAATGCAAATAGGCCTACCATAGTGGGATCTCAATATAACCTCCTTATTGATGTTATGAGAGATTCAAGATAGCTTTTCAAGCTTATAGATAGACCTAAAATTCTTGATAATGATGTGAATTGGAAAGTTTTTGAGAATGATTGGTAGATCATCAATTCTCTATAAGAGAAGGTAGAGTTTTATAGCAAAATATAGTCAACGTTGTAGACATAGTATGAGGATGAAATCATTTAATTAAAAGGAAACAAGCTACCTAGAGGATTGGTCATGCTAGATAACATATTAAACTCTAATGATCAATTCTTTGGTTACCCAATTTAGTGGTTTTATAAATATTGCATCTTCCTCTTTTAGCCTATAATAAGGTCACTTAGTTCTCTCTTATCCTCAATTCTTGTGATTTTGACAACCCTTAGGGCTTGAATTTAAAATTTTAGGTTAATTTTATTTTCCCCTTGAGGAGGTGAAGCCTAGGCCTTCTTATTTTATTTTCTATCTTCCACCCACTTTATCACCTAATGGGAGTTCTCAAGAGGGGAAAATAGGTGGAAGGGTGATCAAGGGACAAGATCACCCACACTTTACTCTACCATGTTTTCTAACACTTTATCTAAAATATTCTCCCTAATACATTCATTAGTCTAAACCTTCAATATCCACTAGGTTTCCACCCTCTTAGTGAGTAGGAAGATGATCCCCTATTGGATTATCAAAACTAGGCTTAGATTGGATAGCTAATATCATATTTTTGAGGGATAAGAGTAGAAAATAGGGAATGCTAATGTGATGAAACTTAAAATTGTTTAAAATTAAGAAATGGTGAGAAAATATGTTAGTGAACTTGCTCTCTAGGGTTAAGTATTTCATTACATGTAGACAAATGTTTGGACAATCCTTGGGTAAGTTTTCTCTTGAAAAACCATGATTCTTAGTGTGGAAAGTGGTGTTAGACTTGAATAAAGTATGCATTAGTTTATGACTCCTAAAATTATCATTGTAATCCTTGGTGCCCTCACATAACATGCCCGTGACATTTCCAATTAGTTCCTATGATATATCAACCTTTATGTATGTATAGATCACCTTCCTCTATTTCCATCCCATGGTGAAATCCTTGGAAATAATTTCATCATGGCCCTCAATTCTTAGTATAAATTTAGTGATCCCTCCTTTACATAATTTTCACCATACTTTTTGGTTACTTTAGACTTTAGCACATGAAATTGGTTCAAGCCTATATCTATCACCTACCATTTCTCTAGTCCTTCTCTTGGTTATCTTATGAGAAAATTTATAAGTTCTCGAGGTGAGACCAAAATAGATACAATTTTCATGGGGAGAATTGTTGTAGTTGAGATGACATCTATATATGATGTTGACTAGGCTTATACTTGAAATAAGTGTATACATCATAATACCTAATGTAGATAAGCTCAAGATTAGATTTTTGATTGGGTCACATGTATGACCCTAATCATTTAAGAATTAAGGAATGCTTGTGAATCATTATTAAGTAGGGTGATAATGTTGGGGGGAGGCTATTAGGCCCATACCAAAAGGAAAGGTCTAAGGTTAGGAACCCTATGTTTGATAGATTATCCATAATAGAATTACCTTCGCAATACATATGATTGATGGATGACTCTTTAAAAGAGATGGGGAGAATTTTGGATTTCTTGATGAAATGTTTTATAGTGTGGGAATAAGTGGCCTTAAAATGATAAAGTTTTTATTATATTTAAGGAATCACCTTCAATAGGTAACTTCTTAATATTGAGTTAGGTAACTAGCTAAATGATCTAAAAGGAAGCTTTGGCCTCCACCAAGTGATTGGTTGGAGTTCCCATTGGGCCCACATAGGTATAAATAACCATATTATTGATTCATCTAAATGTATAATAGGTATTGAGTGTTTAAAGAACACTTTTCATTTTAGAATTTTGGGAAATCAAAGCATGAGTAGTAGGTTTTGGAAAATTGTATTACCTGTGGTTAAATAATGGTAGAGCAATGTTTAACTGTTCCAAAAAATTTATATTAATTTATGGTTGGGATCCATCATGGTCTAAATATTTTTAAAGTGTAATTATCTATGCTAATACTAGTGAATTATGATCAAAGCTTAAACTACAAACTAATCCAAATGAACATTTACAATGAAATATAAACTAAAGTGATTTGGTTAAAAAAGAATCAAAAGAGAAGGGTAAGGAAGAAAGAGAATAAGCGATTATTAATCTTAGCCTCAAAAATTATAAAAAAAATTTCAATTACAATTGAGCATACATTTAACTAGTATATAGATCAAAATAGCATAAGCTCAGATATCACTACATGCTAGGCAAACCTCCAAGGATACTATAGAGGAGTACAAGTAAGAACTCAATTTAATTTAAAGATTTTCTACCACACTCAAATAAAATTTGCACATTTTGATGTAGAGAAAATAAAATGAAATAAATTCAATATCATTCAACTAATCTAGCATAAGCATAAATTAGCAACCCTGTAATCAAAGATGTAACTCAGAATTTATAGAAACTATTCAAGTTTAATACTTAAGACTAGCAATTGAGAGAAAGGTCATGTAACAATTGACACAAAAAAATTTGGACAATACTTTCAGAATTCCTTGATTGTATTAACTGCTCAAATTATACAAATTTTACTCAAAATCCTCTCTTTAAAAAATGGTAGCACTACCTTTTATAGGAGGACAAGGCAGTATACCGATTATTCAGAAGATACAAATGTATAAGAAGTAAGGACAACTATCCTTTTTATACAAGGTTCTAAAATCAATTAAATTTCTAAACTAAACTAACTTGGAGGCAAATATGTTAACAAACTTTGTAAATTGATTACTATTATGTTCTAAATGGTCTGTGGGTTAATTCTTTTGTGCTCAAATTGTAATTAGACTCTCATGTAGCTCAATTGTGATCAATCCAAACTCAAATTAGGGATTTTATGCAATTTTGGGGATCTCCTAAAGATTTAATGGTGATGACTTATTTGGAATTTGGATCATACGTGCCTCAGATTTGATTTTAACCTTTACTTTTATACATTTGTAGTTTTAAGTACATAATATCTTCATTTTTTAATTTTGTGCATGTGGTACTTATTTAGCATCTATCTCTCAATTTTCATGGTATTTTTCATAAATGACTTCAAAACGCTAGATATTTTTATTTACAAATTGCCTTTTTATTCATGCCATTCGATCAAGATCCAATGATCAATGCAAGCCATTGATCATGATCTATGACCTCACTTGTTATTATTCATCTTTGTATTAAGCCCCATGGTTATGCCAATTTTCACCCTCATGGGACTTATAAGCTCTGTATCCTACACCAATCACATATTAAATGTGCATATACCATTTTTTGAGACCACAAAATCTCATAGAACCATTAAATAGTCATTGATGATTTCATGATATTGGATCATCTGGGCTCGATGAAGTGTGAGGTGTTGATCCTATGAGATACAATGACTTTAATTAGTACATGGATATAACAAAGGACTTAGGTTAAAATGATTTTAGATAATTATATTTCATATTAATGAACATGCCATAGACTTAGGTTAAAGAATTTTATTCTAAGTTTTAAAGCATAATATCAAATGACCCATCAAATGATATAAAACATGCTCCATTGTCTAGGAAAAATATTTAAAGAGCTTGAATATGATGGCCTCATGGACATAAATAATGGCCTAGAAGGCATCAAATGACATTCAAAATAATATCAAATTTAATCTTATGAAATTATTTAGGTTTGGTGGCTTAAAGTTGATATTCACATAGACGTCAATGACAACCTCATGGATGTTAAATGACAGTCATGTGATCATCAATTTTAATATTGTCAAGTTCTTATATTCTATGGATCTCAAATTTAATTCACTTCATCCAATCATGAGGAGAAATGGATTAAGATCCATCAATCATGATCTGAGTAGTTGTATTCTATTGGTTTAATTTAATGTATGAGACCCTTTGTTATCAAGATTTGAATGCACGAGTACCACGTGGTGACCCCATGGGGATTCTTAGGCTTTTAAATTTTCATCATTTCATTTTATCCCATTATATTCTTAGTATCAATGAGGTGTGAACCATTGATCATGATCTATATGCTCATACATGATTGGTCCAAAGGACCAAATGCTTAGATTTGTTGAGTTTTCCTCATTCTGTTAGATTATCCCCTCGTGATGAAATGTAGTCCATTGGATTTGTAAAGAAGTGAGGTATTTAAGTTAAGGATCAAGGTGATAAGGAATTAGGTTAAAGCATTAAGACTAAGGTCTCATTTGTGTTAATAAATATGATGGGGCCTTATGATTAAGACTTTAGGCTAAATAGGTAACAAAGGGACCACGCTAGAAAAATTAAAGGTGACCCTACCAACATATACATTAGACTCGGTTAGAAATATAGGAAATAAAAGGGGAAATAAAAGGGACCAAGTAGGACTTTTAGATGAAGGTTTGACCATGTTAAGAAATACTACTAAGCCTTAACATGAAAATTAAGCTTAAATTCAAAGTAATTTGAAATGTTCCTACTAATTTGCTCCCATCAAATGCAAATTTGAACCAAGGGTTTATGCTAGGGTTTTTGGAGGAGAGCTTTAAGAACATGAATTTAGATTCAAATTTTTAGAAACCAAAGGCTAGAGAAAACTTGAATAGAGTTAATATGTAAATTCTAAGCATGATCTCTTCATAAGGGCTCCATGAAAAATGCAACTATAAGACACAAAGACTAATTCTTAGCAACATTAGGCAAGTTCAAAAAGAACCATAAATTAGTAAGCCAAATTTATCAAAGTGGATGATCTTCAAATTCTAACATTGATATAATCACATTGAGTTTTCAGTGTTTAGGGTTTAAAGTATCTCAAGGGCCCCAATTTAAAAAAAATGGGGGGTATGTTGACCTCAAAATTGGTGACTTATACGGGAAACATAATAATATATTAGAGCTTAGAGACTCTAGTTCATAAAAACAACTAAGTCATCGACTCCACTTGGTCAATGCCATTATCCAGATCAGTTTATGGTTGAAACTAACCTTTCACTTACAGAGTTAGGGTAAAAAATCAAGAATTAGACATGTTGTGTGTGTGCATTTTGATTCCACTTATTGTTTTCCATGAGATTCAAGAGATAACTTCTAGGTTTCATATCTTTAATCGTTAATACTAACTTGGAGCATGTTTATATATTCATTAAGAACCATGCTTCTAGTTTATGGAAGGCTTGGGCATTGCTCTGCTACTGGCTAGGTGTCTATAGCCTTGACAAATATGCCTTTGGCTCCACTCATGGAATTGATCCACTGCCAACCAAGCATCCATAGCTTAGGTGGAGATTACCAAAATCATTTATGCTTGAAAAGCTTTTTATTTTGCATTGAATTCTTATTTTTGTATTTTTAGATCTTTCTTTTAGCAAAGTTGGGAACTAGGGTAGCCAGGTTTAAAGATTTGGTCAAGTATTTGATCCTTAGAGAATCACCTATGGCTATAGCCATTATCCTAGGCAAGGATGTTTGTTAAGTGCAAGCATAACTGTGTCTCAATAGATTAAGATTTCATCATATAAGTGCAAATCTTCTTAAAACCAATTTTAGGTCAATACAATGTTTAAACTCTCATGGAATAGTTGGCCTCTTCCATCAGTCTTTGCCAGTTTCTTTAAATCATAATGTTAGGCTCCTATTTTAGACCCATGGTCAACATATGTATTAGGTTCATACCCACATTCATGAATTTTGGGAGTTTTAAGAAAACTAAATAAATTTTGAGATCAAGGTTGTCCGAAAGGACTCATTAGAAACAAGAAATAAAGAAACAAAAGCAAACACACAACATAAAGCAACAAAACAAGAAGAAAAAGGAAACAAATATATATACATGGTTATGTACAAATAAGGGATACAAAGGAAAGAAATGAAAGAAACTAACTAGCTTACCTACACTAAGTCTAACCATCTCACTGATTTACTCCATAAAGACCTTAGGGGGAGCAACAGAGAAGTAATGCTTAAGGTACTACCCATTAGTGGGTGGTGTGAACTTTGCTCCTTGTAAGTCTTTAAGTCTAAAGGTGTTGTCTCCCAGTGTGGCTAAAATTTGATAGGGCCAATCCACAATGGTGTGAACTTGCCATGCTTTCCCTTAGGCTCAGATGATTTGTCCCAAAGGAGAACTAAGTCCCTTTATATGAACACCTTGATATTTTATCTCTTGCAAAACCGCCTCTTCACCATGCTATGATGTCTACTAAAATTAGAAAAGGCTTCTTCTCATGCATCTTCCATCTGGATGATGTCTAGCAATCTTGAATTTGTAAGTTCTTGGCCTTATTCCATATACTCTTGCATGAATTTATACGTAGGTAGCTTAAAAGTGATAGAGAATATAGGCTCTTTTATATACACCAACAAAAATGGTGATGATTTTAAAGCTTGCTTGATCCTTATCCTATCTTCCCATAGGGCATACTTGAGAAGCTTATGCCAAGTCTTGGGCTTATCTGTAGTAGACTTATTGATTGATTTTATTAAGTTCTTATTGGTAGACTCAGACACTCCATTTCTATAGGGATAATGGTTGGATGAAAACTTAAGACAAATGCCATTATCATATACCCATTCTATCATCTTTATGGATATAAATGCAGATCCATTATCACACACCAAAGAGACTAGAGTTCCAAATCTAGTACATATGTTCTCCTCTAAGAAATTGATCACTTCTTCAATCTTGCATTATTTGGTGGTTACAGCTTGAGTCCACTTTGTGTAATAATCTATGGCTATCAGGATATACTTGTGACCTTTTGATGAATTGGGATTGATTACCCCTAAAAATTCTAATCCCCATTATGTAAAGGGTTTATCAACCATGATTGGTTGTAAAGTCATTATTACCTTTGGTTCTAAAGATTTAGCATGAGTGACATTCCCTCACATGCTTATGAGCATATATAAAAATAGTTGGCCAATAATAGCTAGCTTTGAGAATCTTGTGGGCTATAGTATTCTTAGATAGGTGCCCATTATTGAACTTCTCATGGAAGGTGATGATCTGGGTAGCTTATTCTTTTGAGAGACATCTTAGGTAGACCCCTTCAGATTTCTTTTTTTGTAAAAACCCATCTTTGATATGATAATGGGATACCTTGAGCCTAAGGGCCCTCTTTTGCTCCTTGGTTATTCCTGTAGGATAAATACCATTAATTAGTAAATGAATGATGGAATCATACCACTCATTAGCTTGAAAGATTTGCTGATCAACTTGCTTAATACTTAGCTTAGGGTTGGTATTAAAAATCATTTGAATCAGACCTTGGCACCATACCTACTTTGAAATTTTCATTTCTATGTCATATTCTTGTAAAACTAACATCCATTTACCTCTACATTCTCTAAGCTCATTCTCGATCAACATGAGATTTGTGGTAAGTTTAGGTAGATTAACATGCACCTTATTTCCAAGGCTATAGTGCCTAAATTTCTTCACTACCTTAACTAATGCATATACTTGTTTATCAATCAATGAATAGTTCAATTCAATATTTTTAAAGTTAGTACTCATGAAAGATATTGGGTGATCACACCCATCAACCTTATGAGTTAAAACTATAGCCATTGTATAGCCAGATGAAAAATAATAGAGATATAAGTCCTTTTTAAAGTTAGGACTTATCAAGATTGGAGCTTGGATAATTGCTTATTTGATGTCATTGAATGCCTTCCTAGATTCCTAATTCCATGATACCTTGGCATCATTATTTAGCATGTCATTCAATGACTTGACAATCTCTGAAAAACTAGAAATGAACTTTATTACAAAGTTTATCTTATCAAAAAATGATTTTAACTCTTTTCTACTATTTGGAGGCTCTATCTTAGATATAGCTTCCATGCTTTTAGGATCTATGGAGATCCCATCTTTAGTTATGACATGACCTAAAAATTTACCTTTAGTAACACAAAATATGCTTTTTTTTGGGTTGAGGGAGATTCCATACCTTCTGCATCTCTCAAATACTTATTGTAAATGTAGAAAGTGATCTTCCCTATTTTTAGAAAAAATGGTTAGATCATCCATATATATAAAGACACACTTACCAATCAGACCTTGGAAGGCACGGTCCATAGACCTTTGGAAATTAGCTCCTATCTTTATCAATCCAAAAGGCATTATTTTGTAAGCAAAGGTGACCCACTTAGTTTTGAAAGTTGTCTTCATTCTGTCTTCCTTGTCAACCAACACCTAGTTTTAGCTTGAAAAACCATCAATAAAAGACATCATGGCTGATCCTGAAACAATTTTTATTACCTAGTCAAGAGAGGGAAGAGAATAATTATCCTTTTTAGATGCTTTATTTAAATTTCTAAAGCAATGCATAGCCTAATCTCACCATTATTATTTATGACTAGCACTAAATTGGCTACCCAAGTTGAATTCTTGATGGGAACCAAAATTATAGCATCTAATAATCTCTTAACCTCTTTGAAGATCATTGGTTCTAAGATAGGGTTCATAGGTATTTGATTTTTCCTGAAGGGTTTACAACTTTATTTAAGGGGTATAGTATGGGTGATGAATCTTGGATCACATATCTTCAAGTCATCATAGGACCAAGATATGACATCCTTGTACTTGGTTAGTAACTCTTTAGCTCTCTTGTTCTTAATATTAGTGTAGGCTTTTCCAATGTTAACTAGTTGAGGTTGATCTTGAGGACCAAGATCAATTGCATTGTAATCTTTTCCACTTTAGGAATATTAAAAACCTTATCCAACTTATCTTGACCAAATAGTCTCTCCAAGGTAATCATACCCTTAAGGATCTTATTGTCATTCAACTGAATGACTTTACCATCAAATTTGCCTTCCTTAAGTATATTTTGATCAGTCTCATCAATGATCTAATCCTCAAATTATCTTGCACTAAAGATGTAAAAATGATTCACATTATTTGGGACTGAAGGACAAGGTATCAACTCAATGTTGAAGTTGTGTGAGTCTTAGTCAGTCATGAGGTTGGATACAATAGATGCCAACTCATCAGCAGCTTTGTTCTCTTTTATGTGGATGGAGACAATGTTAAAGGCACCAAAAGACTCAATTAAATCTTAGGACCTAAACTTATACCTCATAAGGTATGACAATTTGCACTGATCTTTATTTCTCACCTGGTTGACTATAACTTTTGAATCACCATAGACTAATAATTATTTGACTTTGTTTTTGATATCAAATTACAAACCTAAGATGAGGGCCTCATATTCAACAAGGTTATTGGTGCATAAAAACTAGATCCTATAGGATACACGATATTTCTTACTAGCAAGATTAGTTAGGATAATATCGACCCTAGACCTATACTTACACCTAGTACCATCAAAATTTAGTTTCCATAGCCCAAGCATAACATAAGTACTCTTGGGATCACATACCTTTGTATGCTCTAGGGTGAACACCCCTAAGTCTAAGTCAATAATTTTGACCCTTTCAGTGATAGAATTGTACTCAATGATCATGTGCTTCATCCTCAACTCTATTTCAACCCTGATCTAGTTTGGGACTCCTTTCCAAGGCAACCATAAATGTGAAAAATTCATGCACATGTATCCATTTAGAGATTTGGGCTATACCCTACTTAACAAGATCACATAAACAACAATAATGTCAACAACTTGGATATCAATAAACTACTATACTCTACGGTTAGGGGCCAATTGCATATGGACATTTAATAATTCTTCAATCACTTTGACTCTAGATTTGTCTAATTGAGTAACAAATCTATCAAACTTAATAGGTGTCAATACAATTTGTTTATAAATACCTACAACATGATATTGGTATATGCACCAAAATCCAATAAATAATCATGCAAATTCTTACCAAACATCCTGACTATGAGTAGGAAAGGAGGATATTTTGCCTTAGCTTTGTGTAAAGCAACATTAACATTATCAACTTTGGGTGATTTGTTGGATTTATTTGACAATGATTCTAGCAAGAGGTCCCTTTGTTCTATGATCTGTGTTAATTCATGCAATGTGATGTTAGATTTTATCCTTTTCATGTCCTCAAAAATATTGTGACCAGTCTTATTTGAAGAATTAGGAACATCAGCATTATGCTTAGAGGTACTCCCTTTGGGTGGTTCTGGATCATTGCTTGAAGAAGTGTCTAGAGGAGTTCCAAATTTATTTGGAGGCATTGAGGTAGTTAAGGGCTGACTCTACTCTCTATTCCTTAAAGGATAAGTATTTTTTAGGAATTGTTGGAAGGCCTAGATTTCTTCAAGGACATCATTAGTTTCATTGTCCTTTTGAAAAGGGAAATCAAACATCTCCACAATGAAAGTTTGATTAGTAGGCTTAGACTTTGAAATACTTACACCACTATCCTTATTAGGGACAACTTCAAATGTGTTTAAATATTCTTACAAATATTCAAAAGCCTTAAAAAACTCAATGCAATCAATCTCACCATGCTTGGCTATACAATGCACTCTACAATAATCAAGCAAAGCAATGTTAGTAAGATTAATATCCATAGTACTATTTTTAAAAGATGGTTCATTATTCTTATTTTTGTGGAAACTATCATTCTAAAACCTATTATTAGGATTATTAAACGTTTGGAATGAGAAGTTATTACTAGAGCTCTCTTCAGTATTGCCAACTTGTTTTTACAGTTGAAGGAAATTTGTGCTTAATGTTTGGACTATTTTTATAATAGACTCATTCTCATTCTTGGGGGTTTTAAAATTATGAACCTAATTACTTTTAATACCAATAGTTGGTACTAAATCTCTTTGATCATTAGTATTGAATCCATTAGAACCAAGATGACTTAAGAATCCTAAATTTTGGTTAAGAGTAACATGACTCAAAGGCATTTGATTAAGATTTGGGAGTTGATTCAAGGCTAGAACATTCTGATTGTTGTTGGGTAAGATGTTCAAAATGGGAAAATGTGGATTGATATTTGGGATAGAGTAGGCCATTTGTCCTTGGGGATGCATTTGATCATTAATGATCACTACTTCAAAATAAGCCCTAGCTAATGAAGTTATAGCTGGAAGAGATCTTTTCATAAATACATAAGTCATAGGATCTACTACATCCTTGTAGATTTCCATAGATAAAACCTCATCAAGTTTATAAAGGTCTGTGGTCTTCCTATACATTTTCTAGAACCTAGCATTAAAGGACCTTATGGGCTCACTTGGATACCTCTTGATGGTGGTGAAATGGTGGTATATGACACATGGACTAAATTTTTTGCCAAATTAGTCTATGAAAACATTTGTGAAACCATCCCAACTAGTAATATAATTGTCAGACAAATCGATAAACCATTCATATGCAACATCTTTAAAAGTAAAGGGGAAAAATATGAATGCTACATCTTTATGTATGAAATTTAGAAACCTTAAAGAAGATTTGAAAGATTTAATGTGCTCTTCAGTAGTTACAATACCAGTTGGACTAAATGTTGGTAAGTATTTTTTAGGGTTACATGAGATATCATGTACCACACTTGGCACGTTGATTGAAGAAACTCCCAACCCAGCCATACCTAGATAAATGTTAAAGGTAAGGGTACCTTGAAGAGGTGAGGTTGGCAAAGATTTGGAACATCTACGCCTACCTTTATCTTACCTAACTCTTCTATGAAATTTAAGCTCAAGAAAGGGTTTTCTTGTCTTTGAATGTGATCTTATTCAGATCCTTGATAATTCCAACTTGAAGATTGAAGATCCTATTTGAAATATAATGTGTCAATTTAATATTTATAAATAATAAGGATTAAGCCTACACATTAAGCTAATTTTGTAAATATTTGTATAAAGAATAGTAAATGACATCAACCTTATCTCAAATATGTGTCCAATTATGCAAATATGGTCTATCCTTATAAGTCCAAGCTTAAATAAATCTAGATCTATGAAAAATATACCAATCTTTGATCAAAATAAGTTAATCTAACCTTAACTACCATAGATTCTTAGATATTAAGCCATCTTTACCAAAATTAAGAATCAAACTTTAAAGAACTATGATCTTTGTCTAAAAAATGTACAAATATATGTCAAAGACCACAAAGATCAATGATCTTTACACTTATAAGCAAATAATTTTGTAAAAGTGCAAATATAACACCAATCTTAGATCAAAACACTAAGATTAATAAATATTTAACCAATTAACAAAGATTCCCTCTTTCTAGCACCAACGAGACTTGTTGATGCATTTAAATGTATCATATGTGTCCTTAGTGTTCAAAGAACACTTTTCATTTTAAAATTTTGAGAACTAAGAGCATGAGTAGTAGGTTTTAGCAAATTGTGTTACCTATGGTTAAATAGTAGTAGAGCAATGTTTAACAATTCCAAAAAAATAATATTAATTGATGGTTGGGAGCCACCATGGTCCAAATCTTTGCAAAGTGTAAGTATCTATGCTAATACTAATGAATTATGATCAAAGATTAAACTACAAACTAATCTAAATGGATATTTACAATGAAATCTAAACTAAAGTGATCTAGTTAAAAAAGAAGCAAAAGAGAAGGGTAAGGTAGAAAGAGAATAAGTGATTACTGATCTTAGCCTCAAACATTATGACAAAATTTCAATTACAATTGAGTATACATTTAACCAGTATATAGTTCAAAATAACATAAGCTCAGATCTCATTACACGCTAGGAAAACCTCCAAGGATGATTTAAATAAGTATAAGTAAGAACTAAATTTACTTTAAATATTTACTACCACACTCAAATAACATTTTCACCTTCTGATGTAGAGTAAATAAAATGAAGTAAATTCAAGATCATTCAACTAATCTAGAATAAGCATAGATTAACAACCCTGTAATCAAAGATGCAACTCAGAATTCATAAAACCCATTCTAGTTTAAGACATAAGACTAGAAATTGAGAGAAAGGCTATCTAATGATTGACACAAACAAACTTGGACAATCCTTTTAGAATTCATTGATTGTATTAACTACTCAAAATATACACATTTTGCTCAAAATTCTCTCTCTCTTTACAAAATAGTAGTACTACGTTTTATATGAGGATAAGGTAGTATACCAATTAGTCACAAGATATAAATGTATAAGAATTAAGGAAATCTATCCTTTTTCTATAAGGTTTTAGCATACACTTGAATTTCTAAACTAAACTTACTTGGAGGCAAATATGCTAACAAACTTTGCAAATTACTTACTGCTATGTTCTAAATGGTGTTTGGGTTAATTATTTTGTGCTCAAATTATAATTAGACTCTATTTTAGCTCAACTATGATAAATCTAAGCTCAAATTAGGGTGTTTATGCAATTTTAAGGCTCTCCTAAAGCTTTAATAGTAATGGCTTATTTGGACTTTGGCTCATACATGCCTCACATTTGATTTTGACCTCTACCTTTATATGTTTGTATTTTTGAGCACACAAGATCTTAATTTTATGATTTTGTGCTTATATGAAACTTATTTGGTGTCTATCTATTAATTTTTATGGCCTTTTTCATAAACACCTTCAAAGCACTAATGGTTGTTATTTAAAAATTGCCTTTTGCTTCATGCCATTCGATCAAGATCCAAGGATCAATGTGGGTTGTTAATCATGATCTAAGACCTCACCTATTATTGGTCATCTTTTTATCAAGCCTTGTAGTTGTGCCACTTGTCACCATCATAGGATTTTTGAGCTCTGTATCCTACACCAGTTGCATATTAAATGCATGTATGCCATGTGTTGAGCTTGTGGGCTCTCATAATTGTTGAATGGTCATCGATGATTTCATGCTATTGGATCATCCAAGTCTGATGAAGTGTGAGACATTGATCCTACAAGATGCAAATAATTTAATCAATTTATGGTTATAAAATAGAACTTAGGTTAAAATTCTTTTAGCTAAGTCTATTTCATATTAATTAACATGAAACAGAGTTAGGTTAAATCATTTTATGCTAATTTTTAAAGCACAATATCAAATGACCCATTGAAACATGCCCCATTATCTAGGTAAAATATTTGAAGAGCTTGAATTTAATGGCCTCACAGACATCAAATGACATTAAAAATAATGCCAAATTTAAGCTCATGAAGTTATTTAAGTTTGGTGGGCTTAGAGTTGATGGTCACATGGATGTCAATGATGACCTCATGGACATCAAATGATGGTCATGTGATTATTAATTTTAAGCTCATTAGGTCTCTGTATTCTATAGACATTGCATTCAATTAGCTTCATATAATCAAGAGATGTGAAGTGAGAGCTATTCAATCAAGATCTAAGTGAGTACATGCCATTGGTTCATTCAGTCCTGATGACTATGAGAGCACCACATGGTAGCTTTATGGGGATTCCTAGGTTTTTTGACTTTTCAACATTGTCTTTGATCCATCAGATCTAGATCTAAGAGTGACCATGAACCATTGATCATGATTTAAGCACTTGCAGACCATTGGTTCCATTTAATATGCAGGGCTTTTTGTTATCAATCTTTGAATGTGGGAGTGCCACATGGCAACCCCACAAGGTTTCTTGGGCCTTTTGACTTTTCAGCATTGTGTTCACTCCATTTGATCCTCAGTCTCAATGAGGTGAGATCTATTGATCATGATCTAGATTCTCATACATGATTGGCCTAAAGGAAAAAATGCTTAGGTTAATCAGGTTTGACTCACTTCATTGTATTATCCCCTCATGATGAAGCATGATCCATTAGATCTGTAAAGAAGCAAGGTATTTAAGTCAGGGCTTGGGGTGATAAGGACTTAGGTTAAAGCATTAAGACTAAGGTCTATTTAATATTAATAAATATGATGGGGCCCTAGGATTAAGAATTTAGGCTAAATAGGTAACAAAGGGACCACACTAGAAAAATTAAAAGTGACCCTGCCAACACAAACATTAGACTTAGTTAGAAATATAGGAAACAAAGGGAGAAAATAAAAGGGACTAAGTAGGACTTTTGGGTTAAGGTTTGGTCATATTAAGAAATATGACTAAGCCTTAACATGAAAATTAAGTTTAAGTCCAAATTAATTTGAAATGTTCCCACCAATTTGATCCTACCAAATACAAATTTGAACCAAGGGTTTATGCTAGGGTTTTTTGAGGAGAGATTTTAGAACATGAATTTAGATTCAAATTTTCACAAACTAAAGGCTAGTGAAAACTTGAATAGAGTCAATCTATAAATTATAAGCATGATCTCTTCATAAGGTCTCCATGAAACCTGTAACTATAAGACACAAAGACCAATTATTAGCAACATTAGGCAAGCTCAAAGAAAAACCATAAACTAGTAAGATACATTTATTAGAGTGGATGATCTTCAAATTCTAACAATGATCTAATCACTTTGAGTTTTCAGTATTTAGGATTCAAAGTATTTCAAGGGTCCTAATTTTTAAAAATGGGGGGTATGTTGACCTCAATGCATCTCATACTCATTCTTGATGATCCCCTTTAACCCACCTTACCTAGGTTTCCCTTGATTACCCTATCAAAGTTCAACTTAAACCATCCATTTAGTGGGAAATACCATTTGGTGAGGCTTTTGTCTAGAGTCTACTTGGAAGGTGATATTCTAGGAGTAAGATTCCAATGCTTTAGGATGGCCAACTCAATAGTTAAGGGGGAGTCTTATCCTTATGGATAACAAAAATCTACGTTTTTGAGATAATAACATGTAGGCGGTGGAAAGTATTCCTAAGATTGATCTTCTTGTTCTAAAAGAGACAAGAATTCCTAAATGATCAAATTTGCCAAAATAAATGTAGGAGGGAAAATAACCAAAAAAAGGAAAGGGAGGGGAGGTTCTAGGGAGGTTCCCATTGAAAAATTAGATCAATGATGGAGTTGGGTTTATCCCAAGATACATTGAACTTCTAGAGGAGGTAGTCCAAGATAATAGAATTGAAAGGGGAACTCAATGAATAGATGGAAAACTGATTCCTCACTATATTTATTGAGGTTGCACCTATTAGGAATGGGCATGCCACACTTATCCAAGTTGTCTACCATGATAATTTTATCCTATTTAGCCAGCCAAAATAAAATATTGATTTTGGGAGTAAGATGTATAATCCAAAGGTTTCTCTAGTAGATTAAGATTAAAAATTAGTTATAAATTGATTTTTTAGGTTATTAAGATTACAAAATTAGTTCTAAAACTAATTTGTTAAGTTATTTTTTTTAAACAAGAACTTGAATTAATTTTATTATAAATACAACCTTTTGATTCATATAATGAATAATAAGAATAATTGTAAAGTTTGAAGAAGATTAGATTGAAAAAACATTTTAACATCTCCAAAGTTGTAAGTTTTTAGTCATTTTTTAAAGGGGAGAGTACAAGCCCACTCAACCTAATGAAAAATATTAGTTTGTATTTATGTTTTTTGTGTTAGATTTATCTATGTTTTATTTTCATTTTTGAATATTTATTTTATGTTTGGAGTATCATATAACAAGAAAAATAACTAGATCCATAGACCATCATTTTTTAGTTTCCTTCATGTAATGTATGTTTCAATTCCTATAATTTAAATTATTTAATTGTGTTTATTTTCCTAAAAAGTGTTTTTTAATTATGTAATTTCAATTCATATAAGTGTGTTGTTAAGAAAAGAACTATTTCCTAAATATATTTTGTGTCATAATGAAAATAACCTATGAAAACCACCCCTAGATTGACATTATTAAATTAAGAGTATTGATGACCCCCATCAACCACCATGTGTGTTTTATTTCCCATATGGGCTTGGAGATGTAACATCCCTTCTTTTTTTTTGGTTGTTTTACAATTATTTTTTAGATTTAAAATGACAAGGTTATGCTACCCAAATAGGCTTCAATTGTTTTCATAGTTTGTGCATCTATATGTATATTTTTAGAAAACAAATAAAATTCTAAGTCCTGTTACAAATTTGCTATGCTTAGGGTTTGTGAAAAATTAAATCATTGTGTTTCCAAGGTCCTCATTGGACAAGGGATAAGGATTTGAGTAAAAAAACAACTCCATAGATCTCCTGCTCCCACCCTCATAGTGTAGATACTATAAATTCTTGTCCACAATGGTTACTAAGGAAACTTGATAAATTTTGGTTCATTTATGGCTGATTTGAATATTTATAACTCTTATTATGAAGGGTTTTCATTTATATATTATATTTTATGTTTTGATTGAGCTTGGAAGGGTTTTTTTTTACAAGGGAGTGTAGTTGAGACACATAGGTGTCCTAGTTGAATTGTTGTCTTTCTATTTCTCGCATACTTATGTACCTATATCATTGTCTTCAACCTTTGGTGTCACTTATATTAAAATATGGGAGTCCTAGTCTTGGGGGTGCCTAGGACATCCTCCTAATGATGAAAACATGATGGGAAGTGAGCCATTCCTTGGCATGGCTTCACATATTCACTTGGATCTTGCATAGAGTCTTCTTCAACCTTTTTTACAGTCTTGTTATGTAAATCAAGAGGAAAAATATCTTGGATTTAATTTATGCCATTTATTGTAATATTATTTTTTATTCACAAAAAAAAAAAAATTAAGATACAATTAGTAGAAGATCTATTTCTCTCATTATTGTTAAGTAAAAGTTGAATAAAGCAAGAACAAAATGTAACAATTATTTTTATGGTTGAAAACAAATTGATATCACTATATGGATAAATTTATCCCTTGTATTTTAAAAATTTATTAGAAACAAAATAATGATATATTTTCAAAAAATTTTAATTACTAATTTTATTAAAGCCTAATAAAGACTACAAACATTTAGTTTTTTTTCAATGTAATTCAAAATGTCTCAATTTATTTCAATGTTTATTATACTATAGTAATGTTTATTATACTATAAATTAAACTAAAAAAATATCCTAACACAATTAATGGTTTATTTTAGGGGGTTCGGTTAATTTATATGAATTATCAAAGTATGGTTTCTAGAATTACCTAGATCTCCTTTGTAATTCATTCATGTTTTTCACAATGTTTGTTCACACAAAACAAGGAATACATTTACCAAAATAATTTAATGGTAACATTCACCATTTTTAGGAAATGTTTCTTTTTGTTTTGTATTTTAATCCCTTTCAGTTTGTTTGTAACTATTTTTTGGAGTTTCTTTATTTTTAGGGTGAGTTGTTACTTCAGAGGTCCTTTGGAAGGGCACTATCCCAATTTCATAAGAAAATTGACTATGTATATGAAATTCACCCATGTAATCATGTAGTGAGTGGGGAAGCCACTAAAGGTCCAATTCACTTATTATTGGTAGTTACTACCAAGTCACTTTATGGTAGTGTCTAGAGGTAAATCGCATGGATAATAAGCCATGTGATGAAACCCCTCACCATGAATGTGACCATGTGGTGGTCAACTAACATTAAATACCACTTAACTATTTCATAGTGGTTAGATAATATAAATGAATTCTTTTTATTTTTAACCCGTATTTTATTTAAACTATATGCTCTAATGTTTTTCTCATTAAGTGTTAAATTAAAACCAAAAATTTTGATTATAAAATATCCCTATTTTATGAAGATGATTATGGAGACTGAGAGACTTTTAGGTGGAGGAACCCAAAATCCCCTCCTCCTACCCAACCCTGTTAAATTTTTGTTCTCTTTTGCATGAAATAAGTTTCAAGACATGGAGTTGTACAATTTTTAAGATACATATTTTTTGTCCTATAGAGGTCAGTTTAAACTTTTTTTTTTTTATGTTTACAAGCTCCTAGTAGCCTCAAGATATGTGGACCCAAAAATGAAACCCCTTATTTTTTATTTACATTCCACATGAACTACAAATCAGATCTTTAAATGGAAAATGGAAGGTACTTTCTTATTTGACTTGGGTAGTGGCCATTAATGGTTGCCATGGAGTTTGATGATCCCAAAGACATTTTCAAAAATTATAGGAGCTTGAAACTAGCTAAAAACATGATGTGAAGATGGGTACTTGTAATTTTATAACATGCATGCATGTAGCGAATAAAAATTGTAAATTGAATAAAATGGGGACAAGACCAAAATATTGAAGATTTTATTAATGATAGTCATCCAATGATAAGTAAGGAGAGGAGAGATCATCTAAAATCCTTTTCCTCCTTTTTAAAATATGAGTTTTTAACTTAATTATTATTTGAATCCTTTATTCATCTCCATAAAGATTTTTAGGGCTTCTTCACCTTTGACTAAATCTGATGGTTAATGTTGAATTGATCTGATAGTTGAGATGAAGTGTTTCATCCTTAAGGAGCTAAGCACAAACAATTTTTACTCCTTTTGAGGTCATATGAATATTATATGTCCTCCTTGAAAGATACATTTCTCTAAAGTTAAGTCCACATGAAATTAGTTTCAAGTTGTAACTTTAGGGGTAAACCAAGACCTGTAATTGGTTGGAATCACTTAGGGTCCTCCTTGAATCTAATTGATAGGTTGCACTTATCATTTTATCTTATGATGGCTCAAATAGACCTTTTTTTAGTTGAATAACCTTTATATACATTGGGATTATGGGGCTTGCTAGGTTTGATTGTATATTTCTATGTTTTTTAGAGCCTATAGACTAATTAGAGCAAGTACAACCAACATGATTACATAATGACCATGAGGCCACTTGTTTATTTCCATCCATGTCATTTAGGCATGCATGATTATTTGAAGCATTACACATATCATGTCACAAAAATAGATACCCAATGGGCAATGAAGTTGTGTATTGTACATTCTATAAAAAAATTACCCTATTTTTGTGTGGTTTTAGTAATGCAAAATTTAGGCATGACACTTTTTTAAACCGCATTTTCCTTCATACTAGAGTTTATGGCTATAACATGACTTGAATTCCATTGAGATATTAAAGGCATTTTGTGTAGATAATAATCACTCTAATGAATCCAAACTTTTTATGTTCAATTAATGCACCTCTGCCATTTAGAGGAATAAGAACACATTATCAAGTAAGATCAAACAACAAATTACATGAATATTTCACAAGTGTATTAGAATACAAGACTTTGGAATTGGGTCCCATATGAATCAAAACTAAAAGAACATAAAAAATTATATCATGATCATGTATTAATGGGTTGGTTCATAATTTTAAACAATGGTTAAAATTTAGTGGTGAACCCATTCATCAATGAGTGCCCATTAGTTGAAATTATGTTAAACGAATATTGGAAAATATGACAATAGTAATTATCTTTCATACACTTACTAGAAAAAAGATATCTATCTTCGACATTATAGGCTTAAGCATTTTCAATTTAATTGGTACCTACACATCCTTTCTTTTGGTTTCCATTCAACATGTTGATGTAGTATTCCTCATTAGGCTCATGTGCAAAACTATTTGACATCTGTTCCATACACAATTTAACATTGAATTGCATATTATATTAAGTTGTGATACTTTTATGTTCTTTAATTGATTTGGTTTGTTGGAAAAAGAGTCCAAATATGGTAGTACTAAAAACCAACTATTAGAAAGGTGAATCTCAAGAACCCAATTGGCTAGCTACTAACAATTTTTGGAGCCAACAAATAATGCAACAAACACACTAAATGACAAGCTTAAAACACTAAAATAGGGGAGAAAAATTATGGTATAAAACACACACAAATAAATATATTAATTTTGATTAAAAAAAATGTTACATTAATCTCTTAAAACTTTAATTCACTACATCTACAACTATTTTAAAACTCTTACAAAAACTAATATACTAGACCATATTTTGTCCTTATTTGCTTATTAAATGTTGCCCTATATGTTATTGTAGATACTCACCACTATTCTCTTTTTTATCTTTCTATATATACTATTGATGACTTATGTTTTATTTCACCTATTTTATTACTCATTCTCTTTCCAAGGTTTTTGTCTCTCTTTTTATCTTTTGCCTGCTCTACCTTCTTCTTTTCTTCATTATTTATATTTCATAGTCTGTTGCTTCTACATATTTCTCTCCCATTTTTCATTTATGTTATATTATTCTTTTTTATTTTCCTATTTTTTCCTTACCTACATACCTTAAATTTATTCCCACCCTAAATTATTCACGAAATAAGTTCAAAATTCAAATTATGTGCAGTAAATGAAGTTGTTGATTTTAAATGGTTGTAGAAGAGATCTCCAAAGATGAAAAGTCTGAATAGAGGTAGGTGAGTGAAATATTATTATATTTTAACATTCCCCATTAATATTTAACTTATTTACATGCTCTATATAATGTTATTCAACCCAAAATTCATTTAACAAGATTCTTTTTAACTTAATTCGTTAGATATTAACAATCTCTAAAGTTAATTGGTGCATCTCTAGAGCTAGACTGGTGTTCTCCAAAACCAGCCTATGGATCTCTAGAGATAGCATATTATAATACCCCTTGTGTTTAAACTCTAAAACATATTCATATTAATACATTATTGTATGTGGTGACCCTTTAGATATGTATAAAACTTAACATGAAATACTTGATATTATCTTCATTATATTATTATTCATATTATGTTTTTTTATATTCTGTGGAATCGATGGATATGAGATTATCACCATGTACCTTGGTTAGCTAGTTCATTAGACCATGATTACTTAGTGTGATTATATTAAGTAGATGTATGTTTTATTTAGATATTGATGTTGAATAACATGATGATTTATTTTGTTTCTTATATTTGACTAACCAAAGATTATGATTTAGTTTTGTGACATACTTGTATTGACAATTATATTATTTGTATATGCTTACTCATATCATTTATATATTGATTATTTTCTTGGATGTATTTGATATTTTATTCAGTGTGTAGATTATAGGAAACCAAAGGTAGGATTAAGAGAGACTCAAACATGCCTTAATGAATCATATGCATACCTAAATTCATCCAAAACTTTTAATCTTATACCCTTTGTTCTTTAGAGATTGTTAATTGTATTATTTTGTGTCTTTTAAATTCTACTCTTTATATTTTTAAATTATGGTGTTTTGATATAAACATATCTTATAATAAAATCACTCTAAAATTATGTTAACCCTCAATGAGGTTATTTAACCTTGATAAGGAGTTGGTTTTACCCATAAACCCAATCCATGTGTCCAATCTCGAAATTGTCCCTTCACCCATTTTTTACATTAAGTATTGACAAGAAATATATATCTTACAAGTCCTTTTTTTACTTATACCTATACCCATTGGGTAGGTGGTTTTTCTAAGGCATTTTTACCACTTTTTTGTCATAAAAATGACTTCATTTATGACTTATATTTTTCATTCCATAAGTAAAATTATATTTTGTACAATGTGTTGTATTTTTTAATGTTTTATGTAAGAAACACCCATGTGGGTGTTAACGAGTATTTATGAAATTTATAAGAGAATTTGTAATGATATTAATTCACCAAATAAGTAGAATAACAAAAATAGATCATAATTATATGGAAATATAGTAGAAAATATGAATAATAGATAAGCCACTTAAAGGGGGAAACCTCCCAAATAATTGAAATAAGAAATGAATACTCTGATATGATGATGAAAAACTAACCCTAACTCCTATTTATAGTATACCAAGGCCATGAAAAACCCGACCTACTAAGCATATGAGTGCATAGAAAAATGTGAAATAATATGCAAAAGGGTTATGTAATCCATAAGTTGGTTACACATATCCATAGATAGACTAATGATTAAGGGTGTAGCATACCCCTCCCATTAAAAAAAACATTATCCTCAATTTTGAAGTAATCTTAGATGTTATGGCGTGAAGGCTTCATCCTCCTAGGTAGCATCTTCAGAAGGTAGATTCTTCCATTTGATCAGATACTCTATAATTATTTTAGATCATAGCTACTTAGTACACATTTAAAGGACTACTTCATGATTAAGAATAACTCTCCCTTCCTCATATAATTATGGTAACTCATTTTGAGTGGAAACTCTATTTCTAACGACCTTATTAAGGCAAGATACATGAAATATTGGATGAATGCGAGTAGATAGAGGAAACTCTAGCTTGTAGGTCATACTACCAATTTTTTGAAAGATCTGATAAGGGCCATAATACTTGGGAGATAACTTGTTATCCTTTTTTTTTTACTTAAATAACATCTACTTATATGACTATAAGTGAAAAAATACCCAATCACTAATTTCAAAATGCCTCTCACTCATGTGGTAATCTAATTATTACTTCATGCGATTTTGGACCAAAGCTAAATTTTCATGTAAACTAGCAAGGACTTCCAATTGATGTTGAAGGTGTTCTTCCACTACATGTACCTTTGGGTGGGACTTAAAGGGTGAAGTGAGGGATGGAGGATGGTATCCATAAAATAGCATAAAAAGAGACATTTTTGATGAAATATGCAGTAAAGTATTATATCATCATTCAACTAGGGACAACCACTGAACCCATTTATCCTATTTATCTAACACAAAGAAACAAAGGTACCATTATAGACACTTATTGACTACCTCAATTTGTCTATCAGATTGAATATTATAGGATGATCTATGATCCAATTGGGTTCCTAAACATGAAAATAATTCTATCCAAAAATTACTAGTGAATATGGGATCTCGATCACTGACAATAACCTTGGGAGTACAATGTAATTTCTAAACTATATTGAGAAAGACAAAAAATATTGTTCTGACCACCAGTGGTTGCGATAAAGAACAAAAATGAGCATACTTTTTGAGTTTATCCAAAATAACCATGATAAAATTTCTACCTTCAGATTGTGGTAACCCAATAATAAAATCTATAAACACCTCTTCCCATCATTGACTAGGGATGAATAAGGGTTGTAAAAGACTTAGGGTTTTAATGGTTTCACCTTTATTTTGATGAAAAACCATACATTTGGATACATATTTATGTACATCCCCTTTGATTCCTTCCAAAAATAATCCTTATTGACTACTAAGTGGAGATGCATGAAGTTCTTGAAGGATTTTCTATTTGAGAAGAATATTCTAACACAAATATAATTTATCTTTATACCATAATACATTCCCCTTCCATGTAAAATTTTCAATACCATCTAAACTCTGTTGTAGATTCTAAATCAATGCATGGTTAGCAATATCATTTTCCCATTTTGACCTTGCTCCCTTGAGCTATTCTACTTGTCAAATGGTCATGACACGTAACAATACCTCAACTAGTTTATCTCATCTAGATAGTGTATTAGCCACCACATTTTATTTTACTTTCATGTAGACTATTTCAAAATCAAAGCCTAATATATTTGTCACCCATTTTTGTTGTTCTTCAAAGGATAATCATTGTTCTTAAAACTATTTAAGGTTATCATGATCAATTTTTACTTAAAAGTGGTGACCTAATAGATAAGGTCTCCATTATTTGACTACATGTAGAATAACCATAATCTCTTTCTCATAGATGGGTTTGAGCCAATTTTTACCCTTAAATTGATTAATTTCAAAGGAAATGGGCCTACCCTCTTGCATGAGTACTACACCCATACCATATCCACATGCATCACATTCAACCATAAAAGTTTTAGGGAAATATGGAGTAGCCAATACTAGAGTGGTACACAGAGCCATTTTCAATTGTTCAAATTTCTTGGTTGATGTATCAGTCCATTGGAAGGAGTATTTATTAAAAAAAAAGTGAGTGGTGATATACTACAACAATAGTGTTTGGTAAATCTATGATAATAACTAGTTAGCCCCAGACATCCCCATAGTTACTTGAGTGTCTTGGGAATCTAGCACTCCATGATGGCTTGGATTTTTTTATGATAAACTTTTAGTCCATCATGTGACAATATGACCCAAATATTCCACTTATTAGACTCCAAAAGCATATTTGGATGGTTTAGCATATAACTGATGTTGCTCAAGAACTGAGAGTACCTGTTTCACATACTAAAAGTGGTCTTCCTAATTTTTATTATGAATAAAGATGTCATAAAAAAACACAAGTATAAAATTTCTAAAAAATGGCTTAAAAAATATATTCATAAAACTCTAAAATGTGGATGGTGTATTGGTGAGACAAAAGGCATGACCAAAAATTCATAATGGCCTTCATGAGTATAAAAAGCTATTTTTAGGAATGTCCTCATGGATTCAGATTTGATGATACCTAGAGAAAAAATCTAATTTGGTAAAATAAACATCATGTAATTCATCTAACAAATCATAAATTATAGGAATAGGGAAACTTATCTTTGATAGTGAACTTGTTGATCTCTCTATAATTTGGGCACATCCTCCAAGTTTCATCCTTATTTTACACCATGACTACTAGAGAAGAATATTCACTTTGGTTATGGTGAATGGTTCCTGCCTCCAACAACTCTTGTACTATTTTTTAAATTTCACTCTTATGGTCATAAAGATATCTATATAGTCTGATTTTGGGTGGCATACTTCCAAGAATGAGTCTGATGGCATGATATGGATATAGCTATGAGGAAGACCTTTTGGCATGGGGTCAAATAATAACCAAATGTTCATCCAATATTTGTTGTAGATCAAGATGGGTAGACTCAATTTTTTAAACATCAATGGAAAATAAGTGCACCACAAATCATTCATCATCTCTTTTTTAGCATCTTGGTCATCTAATGTGAACTAACCACTTATGGAGATTTAAATTTTAATCATCGTAGTTCTACTCACTTATATTAAGAGTGAAAGTGCATGAATAGTTCTTAGAAATTCATCTCAACAGTACCTAATGTGGTAAGCCATTATACTCCCAAAATAATGTTAGGTCCCATCCATAATAATATCAAACATAGGATAATCTAGAAAATTGTCCCCTATTGCTAACTTAATAATGTGACATTTTGTAGAACAATTAACTATAACACCATCTACAACCCATGACTTAAAATTTTGGTGTTGGGTAGATGAAACAATTCAAATGATCAACCAACTTACTATTGAAGAAATTATGTGTAATTATTGAGTCAATCAATATCATGATCTTATATTTTTGAAGGAAACCAACCACCTTAAGAGTTTGAGGAGTTATAAATACCTGCAAGGGCATGGTAAGAGATATTAACTTGAGAATCTATAGCTTCATCCTTAGGTCCTTCAAAACCCTCAGTAGATGCCTCCTCATATTATTAATCCTCATCATCCACTTCGATGTAAAATAACTTTTTTTAAGCACATTGATGAACTTTGGTCCATTTTTTATAATAACCATAACACAACCTTTTAGCATGCTTCTCCTCAATTTGTTATGGTGTCAATCCAGTAGGTGGAGGTAGTTATAGAGTTGGGAAGGTGCATTCTCTTTTAGTTTTGAAAGGATGATGTTTTCTTAGATCTTTTTCTTCTACTAAGTGTGCCCTTGGTATAGATTTAGAAATAGTTTTGGGGTTAAACATGTGAACCTAAAATTAAATACTATCTTTTAGTCCACACAGAAAAAGGTCAGTCAAATTTGCCTTAGTGATGTCCTCCACACTTAAGGATATATTATAAAATTGATGAATATAATCCTTCATTATTCCTATTTATTGTAGTTTGGATAACTAGATGAAGTAGTTTTTGGAAACATTATATCGATAGAGAGACATTAGCTCATTAGAGAATACTGACCATGTAACAAGAGCACCAATCTTATTTTGAGCACATAACAGATGTTACTAAATTAATTGATTAGGTTCTAGATACATATATGGCACAAACACCTTTTGTGAGCTAGGATTTTGGTGTAGACAAATAGATTTTCAATTTGAGTGATCTAAGTGAGTGGATCCTTACCATAAAACTTGTGCAAGTCCACTTTTGGTAACATTAGTTTCACCCTCATATTGGTGGTGTTAGTGATGAGAGGAGGAACAAAGGTAAAATGTGGAGGGTTGTAGACTGCATGTCATCCCCTAAAGGAGTTTTAGGTGTGTCTTTCCCTTTCCCATATCCATGAGTGTTAGGACCAGCCATAAGAAGGCTTGATGGTAAACATTATTTTGCCCAATTGACCCAAATTTAACCATGATTTTTTTTTAAATAGGTCAAACTCAAATCACAAATATAAAATAATACAACCAAAATATTTTTTCCAAGATCTCCAAAATGTAAAGAAATTTGCAAAATTCTACAAATTGCAAGTTATGGAGTGAATTCATGAAAAAACCTAAAATGGAGATAAATTTTGAAACACAAATCCAAATGATCTAAAATTTTAACGGATAATTACTTGAATTCTTTTTCACCTATACTAAAAAAATTGTAGATATATTAAAAATAATTTTTAATATATATCCAAATTCCAAGATCTAGGGTTTTTGACCTGATTATGGCCCCAAATCGATGCTTTGAAACCACTTGTAATGATATTACTTCAAAAAATAAGCAAAAAAATAGGAATATATCAAAATTATATGGAAATATAATAGAAAATATGAATAATATATAAGCCACTTTGAGGGGGGAAACCTCCCAAATGCTTGCAATAAAAAATGAATACTCTGATCTGATGATAAATAACTAAACCTACCTCCTATATATAGTATACCAAGTCCATGAAAAACCAATATGCTGACCTAATAAGCATATTAATGCATATATAAATGTAAAATAATATATAAAATTGT